>CM031235.1:72287491-72887491 GCA_018340775.1 Taxus wallichiana var. yunnanensis | reverse complement strand
TCCAAATGCAAAATGCAATGCATGTAACATCCTTTCACACTTCCTTTCAAAATAGAGAGTAGAATATAACTTCTTTACATTTCACATTACAATTCAATCTTCCATTTTCAATACAAATATCTTCACATTACAAATGGCTATACAATTCATCCACTCTAAAGTGGGAAGGATTACAATAAACTTGTTCAAAAGAAGGGACTATCAAATTGTATATTCCTCTTGCTCCAAAACAGCAACATGCTAGTTTCTTCATCTTTTCATCTTGATCACAACAAGGAAGGGGGAAAGGCAATGCTCTCCACCCAACCAAGACATCCAATGAGAAGGGAGAAGCCATCCTTCCTCATTGGCCCCGATCCCCAACCATATTAAAATAAGAGATGTAATACAACACATGGCAATAAAGGATTCCACAACAAACATGCAGCATTTTCACATTCAAAACACATTTCAAGAAGAATGTAGTTCACAACTACATTAAACAAGTGCAAAAAAAACTGAGGCTTCATCAAGCAAGCCAAAAAGAGCAAGGATCTATGGGGGAAGCTACTTATGCCTCCCAATTGGGAATTGGGCATCCACCAATAATCATACCACCAAGATAACATATCATATCCCATAAACCTTATGCCTCCCAACCCCTCCTTATGCCCCCCAAATTTTCTCCCTTATGCCCCCCCAAGAGTAAGAAATGCAAGCTATTTCTTTTCCATGGTGGACCCAATCCCAAACTCCTCTCACAATAAAACTGATGCCATTGGCATTCCCTTATGCCCCCTCATTTGAAATCCCCATAGCCTTCTCCTACACCATGTCCTAAGCAGTCTACCCAACTAGCCAACACACACATAACAACATTCACCATTTCATATAAGCATGCAAGAGAAAGAATCATTTTTAAAAAAATCTCAAGTTCCTACCTCTCCATAATGGAGTTTGTCCCAAGATCAAAAAGCTTCCCAATGCCAAAATAATAGTCCAAAATCAGCAACACACCAGCATGCAAATGACTCCAAACTCCTTTCACAAGCAAGGCTCCAAAACAGCAAGAAAAATTCACCCCAAGAGGAATAAGCAAAGTTTCAACAACCATCAAACAAGTAAGGAGTTCAAATTTTAAAGGAGAGGGAAGAGAAGAGGATGATGTGGATCCATGTGGGATGCCACATCATTCTTCCTCAACCCCAAGATCAAAGTCAACATCATTCACCTAAACATAATAAATAAAATGACAAATTAACTTACACACTCCAAAATAACCCATACCCCAAAAGGACTGAATTTAAAACATGTAAGAGAAGTGCAATTAAAAATTACAATTAGTCATTTCAAAATGCATTAAAAGGTCTAAATTTAACCTCCAAACCATAAGTATGGTTGGTGAATAATTTTAAGAGGTGTGGGACAAGTTTAACTTGTCCCACAAGCCTCCAAATATAGCCTCCAAGGAAAAATTCGAATTCCCAAGAGAATGAAGTGTTTAACACTCCAAAATCTATCTTACATATTTCTTACACACTCTTACAATATTTCATTTAAGGGAAAAAACTTTATTTATTACATTCCTATGACATATTGATTTATTTATTTTAACACATGATTATTCACAACATTAACACAACATATATAACTAATGAAAAGGGTAACACATCACAAAATAAACACATGCAACATTGATAAAGAAACCACATTAATAAAACATAAAACCCCATGGTCACATTCAAAGGTAATTTCCCCATGGGAAATCCCTAACACAATACAACACACACACAAAAAAATGTTGCCATGGTGACCTTGTTGAATTCACCCAGAATTCCAATATGGTTAGTCTCCAGTCCCCCAACATTGTTGTGATATTTTAACCTGCAAAAATGCAAATACCTCCTTCAGCCTCGTGGCCATATCAAAACATCCAAAATGATATAAATATACTAACAAAGCCATCTATTCATATAAATCACAACAACATCAAGAAATCAACATTATCATTTTCAGTTTAATTAATCAACTATATCATCATCAATTAATTCTCATGCTAGTTCTATTCACAATATCCAATATCACATGTCTGAACAATCATCCATCACATTTCCATGTCAAACAGTATATCATCATCCACATATAAAAATGTCTCTAATAATCATCATGCATAATAATTGAATCCAGATCAATAATAATCCATGATCTAACATCTATCCATCCTACTAAAACAAAACATAATAGTGTCCAAAATAAGATCAACAGTATCAAGATCAGTATCTAAAAGTGTCAAAGGGAAGTGGGCACTACAAAAATTCCTTCTTTTATTATTTAATCTAAAGCAAAATTTGTACAGATATTTGAGAATGAAAGAAATTTGAGAGAGAAAGAAGATAGAAGAAATATGGAATTTTTCTATCTTTTCTAGGTATAGAGCACTTTGGTCTTTTTCAAAAATCAACCACCACCATTTGGAATGGCTCGAGGGTTCATTATATCCTTTTCAAAAATGGTTACAACTTTACAAATCATTTGAGCCTCTTCAAATTCCTCCATTGTGAAGAAAAACGCTCATGGCGGGTTAAAAAACTAGATCTTGAAACGTGAACATTATATTTGATTTTCCAATTTGAATACAGACCATTTTATTTTCTCTTATAACTTTGAAATCAGGTCATCCACGTGGTAGGAAGATATTTGAGAGGGTACGGGGAAAGACCTTTTCATTTTGTGAATTTTGTAAGAGATTTGGCAATTTGGAATAAATTGGTCCCCCCGCATCATCAACTTTTTAACTTAGGCACATGGCACGTTTTCATTGGAAATGGGGTCATGGCTTTTTTCTCACCATTTTAACCTTTTTGGGAAAAAGGCTCAAAAACTCAAATTCCTCCGCCGGCCCGCTACTCCGATTTGACTAGGACACGTGGTACATTTTGGTTGGAGATGGGGTTATGGCTCTTTTCTCAACATTTTAACCTATTTTGGAAAAAGGCTCAAAAACTCAAATTCCTCCATCGGCCTACTCTTCTGCTTTGACTTTTCAATGGCAGGCCTGAGAATTTGGTGGAGCCGCGGAGCATTCTAGAACTTTTACTTCTCTTTTGGAAATTTGGTTAAATTTCCAAAAGTGCCCCAATGGCTTGCTCGTCCGCTTTGAATTTTCAACGGCGGGCTTCAACTTTGAATTTTTCCCTTTAAATCCTGATCAAGGCTATGGGTCACTTTTTAACTTTTTTTCTTTTTTGCAAAGAGGCTCAAAAACATAAATTCCTCTCGATGGCCCGCTCATTTGCTCTAACTTTTCAACGGAAGGATTTACATCTCCAATGAATCCGACCATGTGGTGATCTTGCACCGATTTTTAATTGGCCCTTTCTACCCCACCTTTGGAATTACGTCATTGTAACACGTGGAGCCATCCACTGAGCCTTCCATACTTAGCTGATTTTACCTTCATTTTGTACCTGGGACACATGGAAAGCCCGCGCTTAATTGAAGATTGTCCCTTGGCCACCGCCTTGGAGTTACGTCATAGCGACATGTGGTTGCTTCCACTAGATTTTGAAGTATGAATGAACCACATCCAATCAGAGAGACCCACATATCACTTGGGGATGCTGAGGAAAAATTTGATGGGGAAAGAAATGCCCATTGTTCCCGATTGTGGAAAATACGTAAAGGGAGAAAAATTCATCATTTTGAGTCTAATTTTTAAATTTCCTTCACAAACCAGAGGCATGGAGGAAAAAAATGATTTGACGACCCAGGCCATAGAACAAGTGAATAATTTTGATCAAAAATGGAGATTGCAAAGAGGATATTACGTGCACAGACCGGGAAATGGAGGATTTCTAAAAATCATAAAAATAGAGGTTTAAACAGCTATAGGGCACAAATTTTTCTAATTTCTTGAATCTCTAACTTGTAAACACCAACAAAGGGCATGAGCTCAAAAATTTGAATTTGGATATGAAAACATAGAGTAGTTTTCGGAGATAACATCTAGCAATAGATTGTTAGCTTTTCCGCAGGTCGATGGAGTGCCCCCGTTGGATCCCCAGTCGAAAGGCCACCACATAAATCCATATTTTATCATGCATGCATACATAGTAGTTGCACCAGTTAAGTAGAGGGACTTAGATTCCTAGAGCATTGGTAAGGAATTCATAAATTTGTTCACCCGAAAAATTTCCTTGTCACATGCTTTTGGTGCCCCCATGCAGAGGGCGCATTTAGCATCATCTACACTCCGAATGTGACTGCAAGGTTGAAAAATTCAAAAGTCAAAAAAGAGAAAAGTTTCTAGAATTTGAATGGCTATATGAGCGACATGGATTCAAATCATGGCTATTTCAGGAAACCCTCCTATTGAAAGCCCTAAATTTCTCTTCCACATCCAAGAAGAGGTTGCTTGATTTTGAGGAAGCTATCGGTATAATAGATAAAGTGCCAATCACTACTTCATTGCCATGAGAATTCTGGACCTTGAAGAAGAACGTGTTGTTGAATTGGAGAGGAAAAGACAAATTCCAACACCACAAAGAAGAGCATATATTTTCAAGTTGGCAGATAGAAGATACACCCAACAACAGAGATAAGGAGGACAAACTGATCCCATTTTTTAGGAACTTCAAAGGAGACGAGAGCTACTTGGAGTCTAGGGGCCTCGTTTTCAAGCAACCGGTCACGTTGGGAACCTGAGTGTTGCCAATCCTTTAGACAGTGAATTTCCATACATCAATGAGAACCTTGTAGATTTCACTGATGTGGAGACCAAAGAAGAATCTAGAGAAAGAGAGCCGAGAGAGCATTTAAGAAATAAGAGCTCAACTTGAAGAAATTGAGAGACTTCAAGCCGAGGCAGATGAAAGAGTAGTAGCAAGCCATAGCCTTAGCAAGGTTGGAAGCTAGAAATAGAAATAGAATGGGGGATCATGAGCGTGAGTGTGAACATGATCGTGAGGCCCATAGGCCTAATGTACCATGGGGAGGAAACACCGGTCCACTGGCTCTTGCTCAACCACTCCATGAGCTACCGAGAGGCTTGAGAAAAACTTCCCAAAATTCAAAGGGGATGGTTCTCAACTCCCTGAAGAGCATGTAGTAGCATTTATCACTGCTTGTGGTGTGTTGGGTGTTGAGGATGAAGATGTGTCAGTCCGACTCTTTGTGGAGTCACTTCAAGAGAAAGTTGTCGAATGGTTCTACATGTTACCCCCGAGGTCCACCTATTGGGAGGATATAAGAAGTGCATTCAAACACAAGTTTAAGAGCACATAATATTGTTAGGATCTTTTGGTCCAATTGGTACAAATGAAGAAATAAACCTCTCGAGTCAATGAGGGACTTCGTAACAAGATATGATAGAGTGATAAGAAGGATCCTTGAAGATGTGGTGCCTCCTAAAAATAATTTGAAGAGGTTTTTCATTAGTACTTTTCCATCAGAAGTAGGTTTCCTCCTCAGAAGAGACCAACCAAGAACATTTAGGGAAGCCAAGGACTATGCAATAGAAACCGATGATGATCTAATCCTTTCGGAAAGGTGAAAGGCCCCAATGGAAAGCAAAAGGGCCAAAATTAAAACTCTGTCACCACAGATCCAATGTTCCAAAACATGGAAAATGACTTGGTTTCCTTGAAAAGTAGTTATGTCATATCACAATTCGGAATGCTTCAAGGATACCAAACCCTCCGATATGCCAAGGATTGTTCCACCTCCTCATTGGCTTGCTCTTGAAGCACCACCATTCAATGCCATCTCGTGACACCAAAGAGCCAAAGGAGGAAGCATAAATTGATAAAACTAAAGAAGAAAATGTGGAAGACTATGAAAACTATATTTAGGTCAAGGAATTTGATATTCACAATGGTCTAATTGAGTACATTGATGATGAAGATGAGGATGATGAAGAAGCTCCAAGTTTCTCATGTGCTATTTTCACTCGTGCACAATCCAGAAAGGTGCTTCATCCTCAACGGTTGCGGTAAAGGATAAGAAGAATAAATAAGATTCTCCCTCGTAGGTCACACAAAATAAAATCATCAGTAGAGGATCACCATTACCACCTTCTATGGAGTCGGACAAAGAAAAAATAGACTCACTAGTTGTCAGGGATCATGCTACTATGCCAAGTAAGTCATCTAATTATTCTCCCAACTTAAAAGTTTCTAAGAAAAATTCTCATTTAAATGTTGTTTCTATAAAAACATCTAAGGTTCAATCAAAAGCTACACCCTCACCCCCTACCAAGCCAATTGCTACACCCGAGAAGGAGAATTCAACACCCAAAGTAGCAAATCCTCTACCATGTAAATCTTCCTCCATTTCCAGAACCTATGCCTCGCTCACCATAACCCCACTTGACTTTGTGGAACATGCAAGCAAAACCAAAGTCCAGCTCTTAGAATTAGAATACCTACAAACACACCATGCCTAGTTTGACAGGTTCATTAATGTTATCTCGTGGTGGTAACCCTGTATCCTCGAGTCCTAACTCTAAAGGCTTACTTCCCACACCATCCACACCACCTTCCCAAAACATGTTATCCCTCAGTGCCTCCAAAACTAACATGGTTGAACCTTTCTACATGTCACTCCTCATTAAAGGCTTCCAACTAAATAATTGTATCATAGATTCCAGAGCCTCAGACAATGTGATTCCAACCAATGTTTCAAATTATCTAGGCCTCACCTTGACCTAGGTAAATGGAACCTACTACTCAATGGAATCCAAAAAGTGGCATTGGTAGGAATAATCAAAGATGCACAGGTAGCACTAGCTAATTTTTTAGACAAGAAGGTGCTTGTAACCATACTGGTAGCAGACATCCCAACATCCTTTGGTATGATATTGAATAGGATTTTTTGCAGAGACCTAGGTGGAGAGATAAAAATGGATTAGTCATCTACAACTATCCCAATAAAAGGCAAGATGAAGAAGTTGCTACCAGTAAGAAAGATGAAGTTCATAGTACGAAATTTTGATGATCCGAAAGCAAACATTCTCTTTCAAGATTGTGGGCTAGGAAACTAATTCCTCACATCAAAAAAGAGAACTTGCCACTTCTCATGGAGGAAGAGGAAGATCAAATTTGGACAATGGAATTTGATGGTATCATTCTAGTGCAGGCTTAGGAGCTGGTGTAGTATTGTACTCTCCTTCCAATGAGTTGTACCCATTTTCCTACAAGTTGTAATTTGATAATACAAATAACACTACAGAGTATGAAGCACTACTCTTAGGCATGAGTGCAGCAGAGGACATGGGAATCAAGAAACTGAGATGCTGAGGTGATGTAGAGGTTGTAGTAAAGTAGGTCCACCAACAATATCATGTGAAGAATCCAAGACTTCGGCATTACAGAAATAGAGTGTGGGACTGCATTGAATCTTTTGATGAATTTTCCATTGAAGCTATTCCAAGGGAACAAAATGAAAAGGTTGATTCTCTTATAGTGTCATCTTCCCTAGTGACACCTCATCCTTCTTTTGGTAAAGACAAAGTGACCATTGAAATGGTATTCATGCCTATTGCACTGTGATAATGCAAATCATTGGCAAGTCTTCAATGATGATAACCAAATTCTAGCCTTTTTAGAGCAAAGGGGTAATTTCAATAATCTCTTCTTCAAAGGAGGTGAAAATCCACACCGAGAAGAAGTCACCAAAGAAGAGAAAGAAGAAATTGAATGGATTCATGATGAGGGAGTAATTAAATTGAAAGGGAACAAAATTCCCAAAGGCCTAATCTCTTTATAATATCTCTTTGACAAACATAACAGATTCATTCAAGAGAAAGAAAAGCAATCTTCTCGGTGCCCAAATGATTTTGATAAAGAAAAATTGGTACCCCAAAGGAGCCAAGGATAGTCAATATTGGAAAATGTTGCTCACCAAGAAAAAGAAGGTTTTACTCAAGAAATAATCGATGTCTTGGCCTACTCTTATGATGAACTCACAATCCTTCCAGCCAAAGGAAATGCATCACTCAATTCCTTTGAAGGGGGTGTTAAGCACTTTAGGAAGAAAAAAGTCATACAACCCAAAGATGTTTGATACCATCAAGGAGGAGGTAACGAAGATGCTTAATGCAAGGATCATCTTTCCCATCCACCATTCAACATGGGTGGCTAAAATTGTGCTAGTGCGAAAGAAGAATGGTGAAATAAGGATATGTGTAGATTTTCACAACCTAAACCAGGCATCACTAAAGGATAATTATCCTCTTCCTATTATGGACCATATCCTACAAGAAATCACTGGATCTGAAATACTTTCATTACTTGATGGATTCTCAGGATATAATCAAATCAAAGTGGTAGAGGAGGACCACACCAAGACAACCTTTACAACACCTTGGGGAAATTTTGCCTACAGCAGAATGCCTTTTGGCCTAATCAATGCAGGGATACATTCCAAAGGGTGATGGATTTTTCCTTCAAAGATATGAAGCATTGCATTAGAATATATCTTTATGATCTCACAATATTTTTAAAGAAGAGGTGAGATCATATCTATCACTTGGAGCAATGTACTTGCAAGGTGTAGGAAACATGGCATATCACTAAATCAAAAAAGTTACATTTTTGTAGTCACGAAGGCAAGTTATTGGGGAACATTGTCAACAAAATAGAGCATACATTAATCTTGAGAGGATTAGATCCATTCAAGCATTAGCCCCGCCCACAAGAAAGAAAGGAGTTCATTCATTCTTTGGAAAGGTTAACTTTCTTTGTCATTTTGTGCTTGAGTTTCCTGATTTGACAAAGCACATCACTTCCATGATGAAACCACAAGAAAACTTCAAATGGAACAATGAAGGGAAGGTGGCATTCAAAGAGAAAGAAATCTATTGCCAAGGATCCACTCTTTTATCTCCGATTTTAACAAATAATTCATCATGTATTGTTATGCATCAGAACATACACTCTCTTCCATTCTTGTTCAGAAAAATGATGGAGGCATGGAAGCACCTATTGCTTTCATGATTTGTCCTTTGAAAAATCATGAGCTAAAATATATCCAATTGGAGAAGCATTCCTATGCAGTGGTCAAGGCTATAAAAAAATTTAGGTTTTACATCCTCAATTCCCATACAGTGGTGATGGTCCCCAACAAAGGCAATCAAGTCCATCTTGACACAAAGCAGATCCCGAGTTAAAAGAGGAAATTAGATTACAAAGAATCAAGAATATTACTTGGAGATTTTACCCTCCAATTTGGTAAGGGGAAATGGCTTGTGCAAGTTGATTGTTGAAGATGAAACACTCAAAGTTTAACATGGCGAAGAAAATTGTGCTTGCTTCAACTTGTTCGTAAGACAACCCACAAGTTCTCTTTGTCATCACTAGTGATGAGTGGTATGTTGATATTTCCTATTACCTAACTTATGGAGAATTCCCTCCCCCATCTTGATTACAAGAAAAGGATAAAACTCAATCAAGGCAACTAAATTTGTAATCTAGAATCATGCACTTTACAAAAGAGGCCTAGATGGTTGTTTCCTCGGGTGCATAGACAAAAAGCAATAAGAAAATTTTCTTAAAGTATACCATGACCAAGCATGTGGTGGACATTTTTAGTAATGGTCACTCGCACACAAGATCCTCCAAGGAAGTTATTGTCCCACCATCTTTACAGAGACACTCAATATTGGGTTTCTAAATTCAAATCATGCCAACAGCTTGTTGGAATACCACAACTCACCGCATTACCACTCGTGCCTATGGTTATCAAGAACCATTTCAACAATGTGGGCTAGACTTCATTGGTGTTCTGAACCCTAACTCAAAAGTGGGGCACACCTATGTACTCACAACAACAAACTACTTCACCAAATGGGTGGAAGCCATTCTAGCCAAACAAGCCAACACTGAAATAGTATGCAACTTCATCAAGGAGAATATCATAGTCCGTTTCGGAGTGCCATAGAATATTGTAGCAAATAATGATACCTATTTCTCTTTAAGAGAGTTGATCATGTTTTTTTATAGCTACATAATCTCCCTATCTCATTCTTCTAAATACTATCCACAAGGAAACAGAAATTCTGAATCAAGCAACAAGAACATTGTGACCATTGCCCGCAAGCTTGTAAATGAGAATCAAAGGAATTGGCATAAAAATTTATATGACACATTGTGGGCAGATAGGATCACTCCCAAGAAGGAAATATGTATGTCACCATTCTAACTATTGTATAGATTCAAAGCACAAATTCCTCTCACGATCGAGATGTCAGCTCTCAAACTACTATAGGTAATAGAAGATGGTCAAGCAAGAATTCCATTGATAAGAGTATCCTCTTTATTGAGAAGCTAGAAGAAAATAGAATCCAAGTGGTGGATTTCATTAAGGAGAACCAATTGAAAGTAAAGAATATTTTTATAAGAAGGCCAAGGCAAGAGAATTCAAAGTTGGAGACTTCATCCTGTTATGGGACAAGAGAAGAGAACCAAAAGGCATAAATGGAAATTTTGATTCATTATGGCTCACCCATTCCAGAGTTTGTGAAGCTTACGGGTGAGAACGCTTTTATTCTCTCATATTTTGATGGAACACTCACTGGAATTTCCTCGAGTGGGCAATACTTGAAATTGTATCATCAGTGAAAGTGGGTTATTCCCTCACCTTGTACCATAGGTGTGTTTCCCTTTCCATTGTGTGGTTTTGTTTCCTTTCTATTATGTTTCGTGTGTTTCATTCCTGCTATGTGTTTTTGTTTCCTTATTCTTTTCTTTCTTTCTCAAAGTTGTACATGACTCTACAAGGCCCAATGGATAAGGCACTAGTCAACAAATTATAGGGTCTAGAGATTGAGATTCTAGATTCCCATGTCATGTCTTCACTATGCTCAATCCATGTCATGTCCCCAAGCTAGAGCTAGCTGTTGTCACCCTCAAAATCCCCCCCTCATTTTAAATTAAAATTCAAAAAAATTGAGCTCACGCCCTCCAGAAGTGTTCAAGTAAAGTTGGAAGTCCAAAAAGATAGAGAAATTCATGCTTTGAAGTTGTTTAAACTCTCTATTCTGCATGTTTTGATAAATTTTCTATTTTCTTGTCTGGATGTGTGAAAATTTTATTATTGTCCTCATTTGAATGAAATTGTCAATCTTTCTATGGCCATGGATCTTTGAACCTTGTATTGTTTTCAATTCCTTGTTCACAAAAGAAATTTTAAAATAGGCACGAAATGGTGGAGTTTTCTTCTTCTCTGTATTTTTCCACAGTCAAGAATGACGGCGCATCTTCCCCAAATATTGGTCCCAGTATCTATGTGCACATGGACATATCTAATTGGATGTGGTAGAATGGGCCCTTTTTGTAAACTTAACATTTTTGTTATTTTAGCAAAAATGTCAATTTGGCCCCGCAACCCCGATCATGCTAAGGAAAAAGTCAAAGCTTGAGCCCGCCGTTGGAAATTCAAAGCGGGTTGGCGGAGAAATTTATGTTTTTGAGCCTCTTTGTAAAGTGCCCCACAACCCCAATCATGCTATGAGGAAAAATTCAAAGCTTGAGCCCACCTTGAAATTCAAAGCGGGGAAGCGGGTCAGTGGAGAACTTTGAGGTTTTGAGCCTCT
Organism: Taxus wallichiana var. yunnanensis; assembly: GCA_018340775.1. Classification (NCBI taxonomy): domain Eukaryota; kingdom Viridiplantae; phylum Streptophyta; class Pinopsida; order Cupressales; family Taxaceae; genus Taxus; species Taxus wallichiana. The sequence goes on along the minus strand of CM031235.1, from coordinate 72,875,922 downwards.
TTGTAAAAAGGTAAAAATTCATAAAGTGACCCGTAGCCTCGATCAAAAAAAAGGGAGAAATTCATATATTAAGCCTGAATAGAAAGTCAAGGTGGGGAAGCGGGCCATCGGGAGATTTGAGAAATTGAGCCTTGTTTTCATTAAAGGGGCTTAAAGTTAAAAAGTTACCCACAACCCCGCTCATGCCAAGGAAAAAGTCAAATACTAAGCCCACATCAAAGGTCAAAGCGGGGAGGCAGGCCGGTGGAGAAATTTGTTTTTTTGATCCCACATTAAATAAAAGGTAAAATTATAAAAGTGACCCGCGACTCTGTCTCCACTCAAGTAAGGCCACGTGTTAAGGCTTATATCAAAAGTGGAAGGGCGGACCAAAAATGTAAAAAATTCCAAATCTCTATAAAGTCACAAAATGCAAAAGGCATCCTCCATACCCACTCTAGTAAATTTCTCCCATGTGGATGACTTTGGTTTAAAGTTTCAAAGGAAAGATGAATGGTTCAAATTCAAAGTTACAAAACAAGTGTAACGGCCGTTATTATGAAAAATCTGGTTTCACCCGCCATTGGCGTTTCTTCACAAATCAAGAATTTGAATGGACGCGAATGATTGAAAATATTGTAAACTATTTCTTGCTAACAAAGAAGAAGTTGTAACCATTTATTTTAAGATATTTAATGTCTTCTTCACACCATTGTAAGGGGTTGGAATTGATCTTGTATTTTTCTTCTACTTCCTCCAGACTTGAGGCATTGTACTTTGTAGAGAAAGCAAAGTAAATAGCCATTTTTCTTCTACTTCCTCCACTCTCAAATTTCTTCTATTTCGATACCATGTACAACCTTTGTTTAATTATCAATACAAGAAGAAGGATTTTTTTAGCCTCTTTTATGAGGATATTTTAGAAACTTTGAGTTCACAATCTTATCTCATCTTGTTTGCAATTTGTAGGGTTTTTGCTTCTCATAAATGCATGTGTTGAAATTTCTAACTAGTGTGTGCATAGGTGCAGAGACACCTAAAATATGCTTACACTTACCATTTCCTCCCATTCAACCGATTGAAAACACTTCGTTAATCAACCCTTCTTCGCTCCATTCTCGAATGCCCTTGCATGACACCTTCTCATTGGATTCCTCCTATAATCAACTTGTTTGACTAATATCTCTCTTATTAGCTAAACATTCCTCCTTTCGACCATTTAGAACCTCTCTAGGCCTCTCTCGACCACTTCTATTGGATTTTTAGGCTTTATATCAGTCACAATTGGTTATCCAGATTCCTCCCAACTCTCAATGAGTCTCTAATCACTTGCTAATCTAGTTTAACTAGCCTAAACCCTAGTTAACTATCCTAAACCAAGCTTATCTAAGCCTAAATCATGTTTATCCTAATCTAATCTAAAAGTTCTTTTTGAGCTTTAGTCCCACATGCACCCAAATTTCAATCTCTCCCAAGTGAAAAACTATAAATACAAGGCTAAGCCTACCTATTCAAAGACATAACTTTACATAAGCTAAAGCCAAAACAAGCCTAAGAAAGCTTAAGAGCTCATTTGCATTAGCCAAGCTAATAAGGCATTTGATCTTGGGTCATCCACCATTAAAATAGCTTCATCTTGCACCCATGATAGGTTAGTAATGAATTAGCTAAACTTGGCCATGTAGCCATTTAGTGAGATTCATTCACCCTCATAGAGTAAACAACAAAACAGAGGCTCATTTTATTAAGCTTTCAAGAATAGAGGTTAATGTTATTTGTTATATTTCTTGTTTATTTCAAGTTTTAATACATACAAATAGGATTCCTTTCTCATTTCTTATCATATGGTCCATTGAGGGACTTTGCACAAAGCTTTGGGGTCCTACCTCATATCCATAGCTCTTTGCAAAAATCTTTCATTGAACACGTTTGGCACGTCACTTACACCACCTCAAAGAGGGAAAATGTAGACACATAAAATATTCTTACACTTAGCATTTCCTCCCATGAATGAATATGTGTGCACGTTCATGTCTATTTTGATGCATGCGCGTGCGTGTACCCATCAAACCAACACATACACCCATGCGCGTGCATAAATTTTTCTCCTACCTACCCTAGAAAACCCTTAAAAAGGCATTAAATGTGTAATTAATAGGGGGTTAGGCCACTCATGAATGGTCCATTCGTTGGGTCCTGCATGTACTCCCGGATGTAATCTGCATGCCTCATCCTCCTCAGTATCCTCTCCATCTCACTCTAGGGCTCTCGCTTTCACTCATGGTAAAAATTGCAAAGGCTCTAGTAGAAATGAATTGGTTGTGATTGTTTTACTGACCCCGAGTGGGTATATTAACCTATCGTGATGCCCCTGGGGCATGTTTTCTCCGTCGTGATCATTCTAACCTTCTTCTATCATTGTGATAATTATTTTTGTATTAAAATAATTATTTTTACTAATTTTCACACGTTGGGGCACTTCGTGCCATCCAACGGTCACTTCTTCATCACACTGAGATAATTTACAAACCTTTCAGTGCCTTTTCCTACCTTTTCCTCTATTTTTCATCTATTTTCCCCGTCATGATAATTATTTACTAATTTATTTTAAATAAATTATTCTCGACTGTCTTTCTTCTTGTGGGTGTATATCCTAGCTCTCTAGTAGCCTCACCTCCTCTCATCGCCTACGCATGTATTTTTAGAAGATCGTTGGTCTTTTGAAATTCTTCTGACCAATCAAAAACCTGAAAAAGAAAAAAATTCACAAAAATATCTAAAAACAACAAAAATATTGAAAATATCAAAAAATGGCTCAAAATTGGTTAAACTAATCACCTACAGCTGAAATATGTGTCTATTGCATGACACTCATCCTAGATCTTGCTGAAATTTTCAAACATTTCAAACAATGACTCACGCATCACCAAAATCTTCAATCACCTACACAAGCTATGTTTCTTACTTCGTCTATACTCTGGGGCACTATCTTGCCTGGTATTGTTTTCGTCATGCACATTGCTTTTTCACTAGACCCAAGTGTCCTCCATCTTTCCCCTTGTATAATACACCTTTCTTGGGGCATCATTCTTCACCCTTTTCATTTATCAGAACATTTGGGACTTCATCTCAATAACAAAATATTTGTGTAACTATCTTGAACGTTGTTGGTTTAAGTGTGTGTGATTGTACTTATTTCCCTATCGGGGATTCTGCTCATTTCTCATATTGCATTGTATTTGTGTATGTTGCATGGAGTTGGTCATTTTTAGCACAAGACGGTTGTTTGTATCTTGTCTTTTCATGTCATTTTACACTTTTGTTGCATGCTCACATTTTAATAAGGACCCATGAGGAGGATTCTAAGCATTATGATGATTAAGTATTGATAGCAATTGATTTGCAGATAGCTCAATATCCCTTTTTCTTCTAGTTTCTCGTCTTCTCTGAACACTTTTCTTTCTATTTGTTTCTTTTTCGATCATCGATCGAGTTTCTTTGTCACCCCATCGACACTCGAGGGGGCATTCGTCATCCTTCGTCCTATTAATTTTTCTTCTACCCCTTCAAAAAATTTCTACTTGTTTGTGTTTCTCTACTTTCTTTGAAGTGACATAGCTTACGTCACCTCAAAGAGGGGAAAATGTAGACACCTGTAGTTTGATCAATACACTATTATTTCTAATGGTGCACTAACACTTCTTCCCTTTACAAATTGATGGCACACCACCAGTTAAACCTATCTAACTCCCTTCTTACAACACCCTTTTGGTTGTTTTTCCTCTTATAAACCATTTAAACAGGCTATTATAGCCTCATTCTAACTACATTAGCTTCTTATTCTCTTCTAGCTTGCTTCTATTAGCTCCCTAGAAGATCAATCCACTTCATTGGATTGATTAAGCCCTTCAGAACCCTTCCAAAACCCTAATCACTCTCTAAGAGAGATTAATTAGTCTAACCTAGGTTAAATACCCTAAACATAGTCAAATCACACTTTGACTTGCTAAAGGTGCTTTTTGGACTTTAGCCTTTGTCCCACATGCACCCAAATCTCCCTTTTCTTCCAAACCAAAAACTATAAATAGGGCTATACCCCTCCTCATTTCCTAAGAATTCTCTCTTCTTCCTAGCATAGATTATAGCAATTTTTTTAGGCTTTAGTTTGTATTTCATCTTCTTCCATTTGAGATAAAAGCATTTAATCTTGTATTTCATAGCATTAACATGGAGTAAAAGGGAAGATCCATTGCCCTTAAATCCATTAATGGGGAGATCTCTTTCTCTTAACACATAAACTGAATCCTTAGATCCTCTTAGCTTCATTATTTCAAGCTTTCAAAGAATAGAGATTAACTTCATTTGCTTAGTTTGCATGTTTCTTTAAAATTAATGTATGTGAAGAAGAAAACCTTGCTCATTTCTTATCACATGGTCCTTGATCAGATTGTTAAAATCCTTTGGGGTTTCTTTAGAGATTCTTACCCCAAATCCATGGATTTTACAACTTTTCATTGAACACAACAAGAATCTGATTTTCTACCTGCAACATTAGTTCTCCTATCTATATTCTCACTCCCTTTCCCACTTTTAGAAAAATTCTTCCCTAGAAAGAGATTGCTAGCTTTTCTGCAGGGTTAGTGGAGTGCCCCGGCCAAAAGGCCACCATAGAAATCCACATTTTATCGTGCATGCATACACGACAACTGCACCAATTAAGTAGAGGGACTTAGATTCCCAGAGCATTGGCAAGGAATTCACAAAATTTTCCACCCAAAAAATTTCCTCACCAACCTTGTCTTAAAGATACCTAGATTGGAACCATAGTTCTTCTAGTCATAATTGGTCCAAAAACCATCTTGACTTAGTTTTACATTATCGATAGGGAAAAAGTTATAACATGATCCTCAGGAGACCTTGGATTCATCAAATGAAGGTTATTCCCTCTACCCTATTCCAGGAGATTAGATTCCTCCATTTGGGAAAGGTCTTCATCACTCAAGGGGATCCTAAGCCCTTTGATATACACTTAGAAAACCTCAAGAAGAAGAAAGGAGTCCATACGAGTATGAACTTCCTGTGAATCAATTAAACAAACCACCTCCAACAAAAGAGTTAGTCCTAGTCACCCCGAATGTTCCAAAGGTTGAAGTCATTGACCCAAAAACATTTGAGGTGGAAAAAATAGATAAGGGTAAATCAATATCTATGGAAATAGTGTCCACTAAGACCATAGTAGGAATTATGAAACTCTTAGAGAGTGACAATCTGATCTTCCTCTCATTTGAACCATAGGGGATGGGTAGTCTTCTTGGTTTAGCATCTCTTCCATCCGATGACCTAGGTTTAGGTGTAAACATGATAGAATTAATAAACAAAGAAGGGAAATTTGAGATTGAAATGATGCCCATAAAAACCATCTCTGAGGGTTGTTCTATTCTAAACCCTGGTTTCAACCCATGTGCATCTGAAACTAAGATTTCCATATCCATGGGGAAAGGCCTCATCATTCAGCAAGAGTCACAAATAAACACAACACTCCACATAGGAAAAAAAGCTGAGCAAGTATAGTCATGCTCACCCACACACCATGTCTCAAGAATGTGACAAAGAGGTAAACGAATGCCTCTTTCAGAACAAATGATTTTAATGATTGGACATATACACTTCTAGGAAAGGGTTATAAGTTTAGACTTAGAATGCTAGGCCCTTGTCAAGAGAACAGAAATTTTGAGGATAATGGTTCTCTGTTGTGTACTTTTAGGGGTGAATAATTCAATATTCGTCAACTTTCTTCACCTTAGACATCATGACATGTAGTTTCACCTACATTTTCATATGTACATTATTGCATCTGCATTGCATTTTCATTTGCCAATTCATTTCATAAATTTGTGATCAAGGGACTTATTCTTATAGCAATTCCTAAAAACTTCTGAAAAACATTGGAAAAACATTCAAATCATATCTCTTCAAATCTTCATAGTATCATCAATTATTTCTGAATCATTTCATCAGTTCAAGCAAGATAAGACAAATTTTTTATTGTGATCATACCAAGGCCTACATACTTGGTTCTGATTATAGTCTCTTTCTAGATTAGGTGTCTTTTCATATAGTCTATTCTAGAAGCTTCATGGTGTCACATATATCCCATAAAAATCTCTTTGGAAATAAGAACATACTAAACATTTTTCCTAGATGAGTAAGTCAAATGAAAATCCACGAAAATTTTTATTTTACACATTTCTTTTCCCTACCAACCTTCGGTGTTGAGCCTGCATCTCTTACTAGTGATGTAGGGTTGGGAAAGGAGATAAATGCCCTTACCCTATTCCTTGTCTATGGTGATGAGCCCATGCTTCCTCCTAGTAGCATCCGGCAAGGAGTAGGGGGTCTCATTGACAAAATTAAAAGTTACAAATAATTCAAATGTTGTGAAATCGTAAGTCAAAAGAAAAGTGAGTTAGATGTCCAAAATCCAAAAGAGTTTAAAACCTCAAAACCATATTTTTTCAACCAAGTGGCCATCTATAGATCTAAGTCTAGATAAACTAGAAAGCAATTCACATTTTAAACTATGAAGAAAACTTGAGTAGAATGAGGTTGTAGTGTCTCAATTTGGTTTTGTCAAATCCTTGTCTTTCTCTCATCATTACCATTCAAAAAAATTCTATAACTTGTGCCCCTTCTATCTCTTGGTGTTGAGCCCTCGCATCTTACTAGTTGCATGGAGTTAGGAGTGGGGAAAGTTCATTCACTTATCATATCACTCTTTCACCACATTTTTCTCAAAACAATACGAAGTACCAAAATTTCTTAGAGAAGCTAAAAGTTCAAGTACCACAGTATGTTTGCATTATCATATATCAAAGCATTACAAAAACAAACAAAAAGAAAAACATTTTTTCAGCATTTGTCATCACTTGTCATCCATTTCATACATTTTGAAAAGAATAGAAAATTGGAAATTCTAAACATCTAAGAGTACACACGTGAATCAAATCATCAATGTAAGCCAACTCTATGCAAGGAATAACCAAGCCAAAAGAGATATCTATACATATCATGGTGTGTCATAGTTTTGTACAATTCCATCACACACTAGGTGCGGTCAAAACACTCACAATGAGCATGAAATACCAAAAACATCATATATGTTGCACAAAATGGAGACTAAGCAATAAAGGCACTCTACCTATCCACCTCTTTGAGGCCCCTTATGACCGCTCTAGTTATGAATTTCTTAGGAGTTCTTCTCAAAAGTATTCAAATAGTAAAGGGCCAAGCCTAACACAAAATACCATTCCCAAATCCATTCCAATTCAACCATACTAAAAAAAAAAAAAGGTCACCGTGGGCCCAGAGCTCAAAAATCACCAAGTCGGTATACACAAATGAATTGAAAAATGAGTTTGTTTTGATATATATATATATATATATATATATATATATATATATATATATATATGTTTTTGACCTCATTTTGAGTGTATGTGTTCACAAGACTGGAGTGTTGGCGCAGGTATATTTCTACGTCCCTGCGTAAATAGTAGATCCTCTTATCGTAATTGGTTTAGTGTTTATTTTTCAATATTTTATCTATTTGCACTTGATTCTCTTCTTCTTCTTACAAGAAGAAGGAGCTTGGACGGCTATGTTTTGACACATGGGCATGTCAAGTATAGCTTATAACTCCCCATTTCAAGAATTCCATACTTAGACCCTACATTTTGTGCCTTCTCATGGCTAAAACACTTCTCCGAGGGGGCAATATGTACGCACCCAAAATTACATGTGCTACATTGTCAAGAAAACGGTTACAAGAATCCCCAGTGATGATTCAAAATCCTTTCAAGAAGGTTTTGAGCTCCAAAACCCATTCGGTGTGTATATTTATAGCCTAGATGGACTTACTTAACTTTTCCATGCATTTTTCCATCTCCTCACCTCTTTCTATGCTTGTTTTGGCCTTGGTGCCATGACCCCCACCTAGGCGGGGTGGCGGTTCTAAAACTACCACCTTACATAAGGCGTGGTACTACCCGATTTTTCTAGATTCTTCATGCATGTTTTAAACATGCGATGGTTCACTTAATTTTTCTTTTTGCATGCATCCGTGAGCCGAATTATCTAAAATTATCTTTGATTGCTTGGTTCTCCTTCCTCCTATTTTTAAATAGATTTAATTGGTTGGAACTTCTCCTTCTTGCCTTGTGCATGAAGGCACCTCCCATCCTCCATTCCTATATATTCCATTCTTGTATTCAAGAAAAAGGCCTGAGAATTTTGTGTATCTTGCATTGTATTACTGCTACGATCTTGCTAGGAATTGCATAGCCAAGCTCTGATCTCTTATGCTATCTCTCTTTTACCTGCATTGCATCCAAACTACAATCAAGTTTCCATTGTTCAAGTGACATCCCCTATTTTTCTTTCATTACCAATCTCTTGGACTCGCATGAACACTCATAGAAAGAAATGAACAAACCGAGGGGACATACTACCGCATAACTAGATTTACCTACATTATGAATTCCATATTGGATGTTATGTTTGATCTCCTTCATTCCTGTAATTTATCATTTTTATATCATATCAAATAGAGTAGAAATCAATTTCCTTTCATTTGCAAGTAATTAGTTAATTTCCAAGAGGGTTTGAATCTTTCATAGAAACTCCCAATGGACGGATCCTCTTCTTCCCATCCCTGTGGATTTAAAGGATAGAATATATGTAGGAGGTTGTCTACACATCATAGATCATTTAGAAAAGTGTGTGTTTTAAGTTAGTTTAGTTTCAATACACTCAACACATGTGAATAACCACACCGGGTTATCTTGCTTGTTTAGTTTTAGTGTAGAAATATTTTAATTATTTAGAATAGAAGCAAATTATTGTTTGTGATTGTAATATTTTAGTTTTTTTATTTGTTTAGATTAGTTTTCTTTCAGTAGTAGCATAGATTGTTAATTTTGTTTAGTTTACATGGACACTTCAAACTAGTTTAACACTTAGATTCATTTAGGAAAACAAACCATTAGGGAATTTATGCTACCCATTCATAGCCTCTAAATATCCCCTTTGCCAACTTGGCTACCAGGAGATCACACTACCAGATCTTAGTCATTGATCCTCCTATAGTTAGCCACACACATTCAACATTGGCTGCTCCGACATGACCTCAAGGGGTCAAGTGCGGTTGAAGATCACATGTTCATTTTTATTCGCACAGCTCCTTCATCAAATAACTCTTGAATGATTTCTTCCTTAGCACTATCCCCCATAGTTAAGCACTTTATAACCTTTAATGCTTCTTCTACCAGAGGTTTAGTAGAGAATAAGTCAAACATCTGGGTCATTCCTACAATTAAATCCTATCAATTTCTAGTCTCTCTATGGAGTTCTACATATACATACCAAGCACACATGCAACCTTGTAAAGTGGAATAAAATTTGTGCACCCAGAGCGAAGGTGGTAAAGCTTCCTACCCCTCTATCCAAATTCTCTCACACTATTGAACATGGTGTTGAATAGGTTGATTACCATGATAAGTGTAGATTTGAGTAGGTGTATTACTCCTAAAGAACCTAGTGGTAAGAGCAATCCTAATTTTATTCCATCCTACAAGATTTTCCTTGTGGACCACCCACCAACCAGTAGCGTTTTTCCCATAGGGTATATGCTAGCATATTCCTTCTCTCCAACTGGTCTATCCACTATTCCTCCATGGTGCATAGGAACACCATAGGGTCTCCTTCTCCAGTGTAATGAGGTACCGAGTTGTTACCTATTCTCCTAATATAATGCGGTTTGTTGTCCCTAGAAAATATACTCTTTACTTTACACCCTACCAACTCATAAGTGTTATGATCCCAATTATCACAAGCAACACTTGTAGTATCGCTAATAGACTGTGCATCCTCCCACTGAATGATTCCTTCTTTATATGGCTCAAGCACCTCTAGATCCCAAACAACGTGTACATAAATCCTATTCAAGTCTTCCTCACTCAAGGGATCAACATAGGGTGCAAATTTTCCATCTGTTAAAGGGATAATAACTCTTTCCTCCTTGTTTTCAAAGTTGATATAACCCTTGTTGAACCAAAGATCAGCATTATTTGCATAGTAGCACCAAGGATGAACTAGTAGATCCGGGAAGCTATCTACCTGCCGTGCAAGACTAAAACCTCAAAATCTCCAGTGAACTTGGCTCCTTGTATGGTAATGGATGCATATTTTAAAACTCCAATGGGAGTGGCCTTAGTCAAATTAGCCTTGAACAATACATTAGAGGATGGCTACAATGGGGTCTCCCATTTGTACCCATGCATCTAAAGTAAGAACATTGACTTTTGTGCCTGTATCAATCAATATATTACTCAAAATACACCCATCCACAACAACATTTAGAGTGATTTCCTTATCATAGTCTAGGCCATGAGGGGGAAGATTCGCATGTCGATCTGTCACAAGTCTCAATACTTACACACAGAGTTTCCCTTTAACCAATTCCCTAATAGTGGAATGATATTATCCTGGTACAACATTTTTCACACTTCTTTCAAGTCATCCATATCAGATTGGACCGTCTCTGATACTTTATTTTTCTCCATCTTCCATGATTGCTCCTTTAAATATTGTATTTCACCCTAAATATTTCTAAGTACCTCCATGGTTTCCTGATAAACCTCCTTCTGATGGGTAGGATCTAGGTACCATGCATGTAGAACCTCCTCCTTAGTGATGGTAGGCCTCTTTCTGCTATAATGTTTCTTTGGTGTGTGCCGCTTTAGCGTAGGTAGTGATATTTACTTGCAATGCCTCAAATTCTGGTTCTAACTTGGGCATCCATTGATTTTCCACAGCACGTTATATCCTAACCATCTATGTGCCTTTATTTTATTGTTTATGTTGCTTGCTAAGATTCTCATACAATTTTGGGCATTCCTCATAACTATGATTCTTTCCACATAAAGAACATGTAATATTCTAAGGACATTCACACCTATAGTGGTTAGGAGATCCACATGTATAACATGTTCCACGAGGGAACTCACCTCGTCCACCACCATAGCCTTGTCCTCTAAATCCACCATAGTATCCTCGACCTCTGCTACAACCTCCTTCAAAATGCCCTTCATTCCAATCATAATGCACTTTATTGTGATCCCAATATTGATGCTCATTCTTTCCTTTAGAGTTATCTAAAACTCATGTCTATTGTACACCAATATCTATAGCATCATGGATCTGACCAATCAGCCGGTAGTCTTCTCAGATCATGAGTCGTGGACCTACAAATTTTATAGTAGCATGAGATGTTCTTCTTTATCGCGCGTTGTAATAATGGGTAGTGGCTAGCATCATGGTTTAAATGGCATATCTCATACTAACAAAGCAATGATCGTACTGATATGTAGGGAAAACTATCCTTTGTGTGACCTTCTACTTCACAATTTGTGCACCAAATCCCCATGCATGTCTCATGTGTTGAATTTACTAATAGCTTCTCCAACTGTTTCGCCATAGCTGTGATATGTGCTTCTAAAAATGGGCTCACCCCAGTGTCTATACTTCCGACTACCTCAATGCATAAAGCTGCTTCAAGTGCTTCATGTGGATCAAGTGTATGTTTTATGTGATAGTGCCCTTCTAAAAGGTGTAATCAAACCTCCAACAAACCATTGTGCATGTTGGCTTACATGAATATCATAAGAAATCTTAGATAACAACATTTTGAAGTGAGCATCATACTCTATAACACTCTCAGTAGTGCCTTACTTAATATCCTTGAGCATGCTTATACTCTTTTGGTCAAACTCAAGGATGTGAAACCCTTTAAGGAAAGCATCTTTTAAAGCTACATATTCTACGCAAGTCCGATCGTGTCAAACTTCCTGTACTAACCGTGCGCACACCCTTGTAACCTAGTGGTGAATTTACTTTCCCTATGCTCAAAAGTTGTGATTCCTTTTGCGCGCCATAGTATTTCACACATGTGCATTTGGTCAGCAGCATCTTCTATGCCCCCATACTTTGGAAGGTGAAGATACATCTCCATGTAAATATTCTGGGTTGGTGTGGACCCTACCCACCTGATCTAGAACCTCCCATGTTTCCTCTATCTCCATAACCACCAGATCCACTGGTGCTAGAGCCACCTATACCTCCTAATCCTAAACTTGTAACCGTGAGTCGAGACTAGAAGATGTACTCCCCATGTCCCAACAAGAGGTCTTGAATTACACCCCGACAGTCTGTGAAGTGTTACTACTCCTAGAAGAGAGTCCAAAATTCTATGCACCTAAATTCTATGCAGATGATACACCTGAAAAGGTACTTCCATACAACAACAAATATGTTTGCGCTACCATCGATGTGATTTTTATATGACTCAATCTTTCTCTCCCACTACCTAAATTATCTTATTGACTATTTTTGTACTAGATACTAGAAGACCAAGCGCAAGGGCAAGGTTACCAAGTGGATTTAGATGTGTGCTCACGGCCCAGTTGTCACTCTCTGGCGCACTTCTACGTAAGGCTAAGGGGGTTACTCGTCATGATTTCCCAAATGGGGAGTTCTTGATGCTCAGGTTCCATGTCTTCGCATGAACTTCAAATCCTTCATGATTCATCTCTCTCCACAACACCATTCACTCTGCAACATCCCACGGATTCTCTATATCCCTCTCACATGCCTCATTATACTTAAGCCACCTTTCCTCTCTCTTCCTTTCTGCGCTAGTCTTCTATTTTTCACGAAACCTACTCCTACCTCCATGCATGGTGGGGTTTATTTAGCCATTGGTTTTCTTAAAGGCTCGTGGTTACCATCAAGATATTGAATTCTAGTGGAATGCCTTGCAGTAAGTTCCCCTGGGATATCATAAAAATTGGAATTCTACTACCTCTGGGAAAGAATAAGTGGAAATTGAGTACTCCATAATATAGTTGTTCAGAACACCACAAAACCAAGTATCCACAACGTGTGTCCAAATCAGATCAACATCATAAAGGGCCTGAAATTCTTCTTGTGTCCAAACAAGTGTGTGATACCTCCAATTCCTTTTAGATGCATAAGCAATCAGCCACTCATACAGCTCTACTAGAAAAATAGCAAAGAATATCTCATACAAACTATCATACATATTATTTTCCACCCATGCACATGTGTTAAAATCAGCCCTAGTGTTGATCCTCTATGTGTATTCTTATTCTAGGTCATGTATCCACTCAACACTTTCTAGGGTCAACCGGTATGTCTTCATCGTGAACCATCCTAAAAACAACTGAAAAGAGGTCCCAACAAATGGAACTAATGATGCAACCTATAATTTACTCACCAGTAAAATCCTGTGTGTTGGCACATCACTTAGCCTAGACTGAGCACTCACCTGAAGCGTGTAAAGGTACTAGGCCCCTCTTTAGGGTTGTTGTTGTAGGATGTTAGCATGATGAAGACTTAATGCATTCAGATCCATAATTAATACATCATTCTACAGTGCATGTTCAGATCTATATCTAAATAATAACATACTTAAATGATAACCATGATGAAATCAAACATGCAAGAACCAATTATACTTAGGATTAATACTCTTATTTAGCCAATACACTCCATTATATTAAACATGATAAATACATAGAAGCTCATTACAATAGATAATACCATAGCTTATGCGCACATTAGATTTGGTAGCATAACTTCACAATAATTTAGTTCTCACATACATCTCCTATACTATGTAGATCATTACATATTTATAAGGGTGGGGACTTTCCCTTCATCACTTGCATAACTCCAAAAATAGGTCACATGTTGGAAATAACCATGCACCTTTACAATCACAACCACACATGCAAGTGCACTAACAATATATCTCTCATAGTTAACTATCGCATCAATTTATCTTTAGCTCGCATCCATGTAAAGCACTCCATATCCAATATTCCAAAATATCATGTGCGTATTGCACAAGTCTTTTCCCAGTTTATGTGCTTTGCACGCTATCTCCAAAAATAGCCCGTACATGTGAAAATGGATAAGTCCCAAATCTACCCTTATATTTTACATACATGTTCTCCCCTATCCTTTTACACCTTTGACTATGCCTTGTTCTCTCGCGTGAACCTCTTGTGTGCCTTCTGATAAGTATTCCACTTTTTCTACTCAACGATTTTGATTTATGAGAACGCTTGGTATGAAATGCCTTATAATTGGATGGGGTGGATGCGTGGATGTCGATAGTGTTGGAACAACATAGTGACGTTATGGGATCGATAAAAGAGAGGATACGACATGGGATTGACTAAATTGGATGATAGATGGGGTCCTAAAATGGATGAGGAGGGATGGATTATGGATGAGATAGGATATGAATGTGTGACATGATATTGAGATAAAGGACAAGGTCCTAAATAGATGATGAGGGTGGAGATGTAGATGTGATGGATTTAGATTTTGATAAAGGATGAGGTCCCAAAATGGATGGTAAAGGTGGAACTATAGATGTGATATATTTAGATTGTGATAAAGGATGGGGTCCCAAAATGGATGGTAAGGTTGAGACCCTAAATGATGTGTGTTTTGATTTTGTAATGTTAACCTTAGGTAAAGAAGATGGTCTTATGATATATGATGAGGATGAGGTCATGGATGTGATAGGTTTTGATTTTGTAATGTTTTATTTAGATAGAGGAGATGGTATTACATCAGATGGCGAGGATGAGTCAGTGGATGTGATGGGATTTTATTGTATATTTTTTTGATTGAGGACGAGTTTCTAGACTAGATGTTAAGAAAGGATACAGGGATAGGATTAGGTTTGATTCGAATGAGGAAGGTGTTGTTTCCATACATGATTGATGTGGGTTACATTTGTGTGAGCTACCCAATTATTTGATTGGTTTAAAATATAATTAGATGTTAAGATATTTGATTATAAATGCCTCATTTTTAATGGTCTCTGAGGTGGAGTCTAAATATTGTAAGGAGGTAGTAGGTGATTGGATAGTAAGCGAAGGTGATGTTGATGTGTGAGGATTATCAAAAATAGGATCTAGATTCAATGAGGGGAGATATTTAGGTTTTTGGGGATCCCCTTTTCCTTTGACAATGAGTCTTCCACTCTGTGGTAGTTTGTGATTGATTGGGTTGAGCAGAAAGTGCAAAAATGGGTCTCCGACCTTTATCGTTGGCTAGGAAATTTCAAGTTTGCACTAAGATTCTGGCAGCTACTCAGGTTTATTATGTTGCGTGTTGGTGTCTGTTTAGGGCTTCCTTTGATAAACTCGCCAAGATTTTAAGAGATTTTCTTTGGTTGAGTTACAAGAAGGGTGGGTTTCATAGAGTTTCTTGGGAAATTTGCATGATTCCTAGGGAACATGGTGGTATGGGTGTTATTGATGTTTATAGGCAGAGTATCTCCCTTTGTGCCAAATGGGTTGTTTGATGTATTCATGAAAACAAGGCCTAGAAAATTTTTCTAAGACATTGTATCTCGTCTGGTTCTCCTTATGGTAAAAATGTTGGAAGAATATTGGCTTTCATACTTTACTAATTACAAGAGTGTCAGTCAAAATACTTGGTATGTTTGTTGTGAAAAGCATCTGGAAAGCCTTCAAATATGTGAAACATTTGATGAGATGGGTTGGTGACGGCTTTAGAACAGGTCTCTCCTTCAATGATCATAATTTTTGGTGGTCACCTATTTTCTCTAATAGCCTGCCTTTAGCGGAATTTCCTAACATCAAGGTGGTGAGGTTGTTTCGGAAAGGAATTTCTACCATCAGAGACTTGGTTACCAACAGAGATTGGCTCTCTTGGCCTGATTTGAAATAGAAATTTCAGCTTGCAAACTCAGACCTCCCATCTATTCTAAGAATTCAGTCTCTTCTTCCTGATGTCATGTTACATAAGCTTGGGCTTCAACCTCCTTTTTCCTAGTGGAAATACTAGAGATGGAATGTGGATATTCCATTACTGAATTATGATTTTGGGATCATATATTCTTTGTTTTCTCCCATTTCTTTTGTTATTAATTAGTTTAACTCCCACTATAATTTTCACTTCTCCCCTTCCACTTGGCTTCGACATCTCCAGTGAGCTTGGAATCCTTTATTTGAACCCAAATTAAATTTTTTCTATAGTGTCTTATCTATCAAGGTCTTCCGTTGGGGAATAGTTAAGCCATATCAGCATTCCAAACCCCAAGTGCCTTTGTTGTGGTCTCCCATAGTCATTCAAACATTACTTTTGGTTCTTCCCTCCTGTTCAAAGTGCTTGTCTTTGGATTCACTCTCTCTTTCAACCTTATCACCCAAAATTTTTTTGACTGGAAATATTTTTTGGGGACTATGTTAATTGGCCACCTTACATTGCTTCCATTTGGCATTTTTTCCATTTTGTTATTCTCTTTCAGCTTTGGAAGGCTATAAATAATGCTTTGTTTCAGCATTGCAAGCTCTCTATGGAGATATCTATTAATGAGAAGGTGGAAATTTTGTCTTCTATGTGTATGTAGATTCAGGCCCAAGCCCAAAAGGTGGCGCTAGAGTTTTCTCATCTCCATCACCGGTTGATCATTGGGGTAGTGTACCACGTACCATGAGTCGGGTTCCTCCTGATGATGATGACCAATGACCTTCACTTCCTCCACCACCACATAAACATCATGGCCATTCATGTAGCCACTCTCGAGTTGAACACATAGTGATTGACTCTCTCTACCATCGGCTTTTGCTAGCCCCTCCTCTTCTCGGGCCTAGTTAGAGTTGTCCTTCACGTGGAAAAGTTGTTTCTAGTTCTTCAAACTATGGATCTCCACTTGGAAAGTGTCTCGCTTTGGTGAGTCCTCTCCTATGGGATGGGGAATCATGGTGGCTCGATTGTCTAGATGCCGCACTGTGGTGGTTGGTTAATCTTCCCCATTCTAATGAGCCTTGAACACTTGGATTTTTTTCACTAAGGGATTTTCTACCTCCGCCTCCAAGTTTTGTTTCTTCTTGTTCCTAAGACTATTCTCGATATAGTGTTTTTCTTGACCTTGTGGCTGTGTTTTTTTCCCTCATGGCCTTCTTTTGGTTGCCTACATGGAGTGATTTGTATTTCCCTATGGGATTCATTTCTTTTGAGGTCTTGACCAATTTAGGCCGCCCCTTTCTATATAACTCTTTGTATTATATTATTTATAATATAAAGGTGGTTCCATTAGTAAAAAGAAGATCCAAGGGCTCTGAGTCTTCAAAGGAAATATTTGGTGATGAAAGTGTCTCCTCATAGGAAGATCATATGTAATAGTGTTGATGATGTGACTCAAAGGATGTGCAGTATCTATATGGATTAGTTCTATCGAGGGTGTTGGGTCAAAAAGAAAAGTAATGACATCATGTGTGGTATTTTCATCTAGCTCGTAGGAATACCTAAGGGAATTAGATGGGACATGTGTAGATTGAGGATCGAGATGGCCTTCTTCAAGGGCTTGGATTTATAACTTTCTAGCCATGGTGAAGGCTTCGTAAAAATTCTGGAATGTGTGGATATGAAGGGTAGACAAGATGTGATGGGAACATAATCTATAAAATAACTCATCGGGTTATGAGGTAGTGAGAAGGTCAATTGATTGATAATGCTTTTCCACCTAGTGAAAAATTCAACAATGGATTCATTTTCATATTGTTTGATGGTAGAGAGGTCAGAAATGGTGATTTTGTGAGTAATGTTAATAGCAAAGTGCTTGAGAAATAACAGGGCTAACTACATGAAAGAGAATAAAGAGTGTTGAGGGAGGGAGTTATACCAATCCAAGGCAGGTCCTGTTAGTGACATAAGAAAGGTTCTAAGCAGGAGATCTTGATCATGGATGATGAGATAACATGAGTGTCTAAAGGCTAGTATGTGTTTTTAAGGATCCTCCTAGCCATGGAACATGGTAAATTCAGTAATTCCTAATGTGGAGGATAAGGCTTATATGGTACTGATGGATGGATGGGTTCATTAAAAACCTAATCATAAGTGAGGATGTGTTTGGTTCCCATGGTAGTAGCTTCTAAATTGTCTAATTTGTTTAACAGAGCTTATATGGGATCATTTATAGGATTAGGTGTGATGGAGTTAATATCTCGAGTGTGGATGGGAATGTGATTTATTTTATTGATGATATTGAGAGTATGAGGATTCTATTGTGGATGGGATTGATGTGGGGGTTGATAAGGGGTAGCTTGAGAAGATATCATTTGTAAAGTAGGTTATGATAAAGGGATGTTGGGAGACATGTAGGGATGTTGGATATGTTTTTGTTGGATAAGAGGGGTTGATTAGGCCTGAGTAGGTATGTGTGTATAGGTTTGGGATGTCTGAGGTATTGAGAAAGGTATTGAATTTGAGATAGGTTGATTGGATGAAATATGGGGATGTTAATATTTTGATGAGATTTTGATGAAGGAGGGGATGTGGAGAGGATTGATTGATGGGATATACTTGACATGGGCTGAGGAGTGATAGTTTGGAAATAACTTGGTTTTGAAGGATAGTCATAGGGTTGTTGGATAGTGTTGTTGTAGGGTTGTAGGATTGGCTGAAAGGTAGAGGTTTCATTAATAAAAAAAGATTATCTAGATGGCTCGGGAACATGTCAAAGATAAGTGAAGTTGAGTGGGATGTGATAGGTTGATAATATTGATAAGGACTAGATCCTATGTAGGGATGTTTTGAAATTGATTGGGATGAAAATATATAGATGAAGTAGTCAAAGATGGTTGTAAAAATGAAGCATAAGGGGTAAAATAATATGTTGATGTAGAGGGTTGATCCATATTAAATGATAGTTAACTAATGATGATACAAAAATCCCTAAGAGAGATACAAATGTAATAGTTATCTTAATTAGTTTAGAAAAAGAGTGAAATGTGTAAAATGGATAATAGGGTCCTAGAAATGATCATTTATAGATGATTTCAAGAATTTTTAAGCCTCAAGTCCTCGATACACCTGAATTTATGTGAGGCCCAAAACTATGCTAGTGTTGGTATGGGGCCTGGTATTAGGGCCTACCCCCTCACTTCATGTTTTCATAACAATAAGGGAGTTGGGTGCTTAGCCAAGATACCAATAACCAGTTGTTTATACTCGGTCAAAACACCGAGTTGGATTTTGTATTGGTTGATGAAATCCTAATAGTTTCACCTGAGTATAAATGTTTCGATGCAAGTTTTTGTTTGATGTGATCTGGTTCTGGGTGAGGGAAGATTATGTGAATGCAAATGTATTAATACTTTAATTAATCTATGTGATCAAGCAGGATGCAAGGTTTTGTTTAATTCCAAAATAATGATTGATTTCAATGAGAATAAATAGAAAAATAGGATACTTGAAAGATAAAAAGAAGAATAGAAAACAAACCTAAAAAATGCTTCCTTTTTAAATTTTAAATGTTATAATTTTTGATTTTTTTAGCAATGCAATAAGCAGCAAGTAAAAGCTCTAGAGCATAAACCTGTAAAAGGTGTTAGCAGAGGATAGAAAATAACAAAGAAAAATGGTGTTAGAGGATGAGTAATTGAGTAATCAATATTAGTCACAGATATCATCGGTGATTTATAGGAATTGCTAACGATTCACCAATTGCTATAAATTTGACCAAAATTCCGGTGATTACAAAGCAAAAGCCAAAAAATAATTTTTTTATAAAATTGAAATGAAAAAGGGACTATGCCCCATCGGGCATGTAAGAATGTTTAGAGATATTTTTACTTTTCTACTTTAAATTAATGAAGTGAAATAATAAAAACAAAACCAACCTCGAAGATAGCGGGGTCTATAGATACCCATGAGATAGTCAATGTTGATGTTGATGGTTTATTAAAGTCGACGAGTCCAAGCGTGTGCACAACTTCTTATTTCCAAACGGATAAGCTACTTGTAATGCACAGACACTCAAAAAATATGGGATTATATGGATATATGGTGTATTTCTTGGAAAAATTCCAGTCCTTGAAATTCAATGGAATTCCTTGCAAGGATGTCAATACGCATTCAAAAAATCAATTTGATAATGATAAGATAAAATGATAAAACAGATGATATAACCAACAATACAAAGGTAAAGGGACTAACACTTTCCATAATTATATGATGGTATGATGGTGATACCTAATCCAAAGGGAGTCTAGGGATCACAAAATGGCTTAAAGGAGCAAGGATATAGATGGTTGTATACTCACAAAGGCAAGTTGAGAGATATATATTTGGTTAAAATAACGATAAATCATACATATAGCTCAAAAGAGCTTGATAAGGTTTGAAAGACACCTGCAAAGGAAGAGTAGTAATAGGTGATGAGATCTAGATATCTGAAGGATAATATTTGAGCTTAAAATGATCTAAAAGATAGGAATTGTATGCACGTTAAGAAAATTACCGGTGATTGGGATGAATCGTTGGTGATTGGGAGAATCATCGACGATTACTGTGGAAATGCATAGGCTAATAATAAATTAAATAAATTTTAAGAAATGAGATTATAATGCAAAATAATATTTACCTACCTTGTACTAGTTGACAAAATATTACCCGAGAGAGGGAGATTGTAGATGCCCAAAGATTGTTGAACTGATTCCTAGACATTTGAATGGCCTCCAAAGGTGAAGAAGATATATTATTACCTTTTAATGTTGATGTGATGATATTTGGCTCTATGAGAGGGCTATGATACAAATAAAATTTTATATGAAGTCCTTAATCCACGTTCAGCTGCAATCTATCAGCTAAAATGGAGGAAGACAACCTGAAATAAAAGCCTAGAACCTACTTATATAGGGTCGCCAATACACAGAGAATCACAAGTGATTTGGTAGGTTTGTGGGTAATATGTTTTTATAGTAAAGAGGTTGTAACTAGATTCTAAATTGAGATTTGGATGGAGATGAATCACTAGCTATTGGGGTGGATCACGGGCAATTCAAAGTTTTACGGGAAAAGGTTGAAACCGCTTCCCAAATCAAGGTTTTTGTTTGTTTTGACGAATGATGTGTTGAAAAGAGGTTATGCGGGTTAGGAATGTTATTAAATGGTTGTGAAGTTGTTGTTTTTTTTTTTTGGTTTCTGAGTGGTTTTGGGTTGTTTAGGAGAGGGTAAAATAGGATTTTATAGTTGTAGAATGATATTTACGAGGAGTAAATATAATGGGGAAAAATAAGACTTAGGATAAGGATTTAATGTATAATATGATAGTGATTTGATAGTGAAGGCGTGTTATCGACACGGATATGGTAAATTAGAGGTGTTAATTTTAGGTTTCCACACATCCATTGTAAGCATATTTAATTATGCACCTTTGTCTACCAATATGTAATTTGTATTCCGCCCATCTATACAAACATCGACCAAGATCTCTCGATCAAATTCTTCCATTTTTGTTGAGTGGACACTTCTCTTTTTGTTTTCCCCAACTATTTTTTGAGTGACATATTTCTAAGCTTATGTGACATCTATTGACTTAGTAACGGTAATATTCTCTTGGTGGAAAAAGCACACAAACCTCTTGAAACTCATTCTTACTAATTTTGTCTCCTTCAAGAGATTCAATTTTTCATTTCACAGTCATGTGTATTCTCTTATGAACTCAATTTCTCCTTGAAGCTCGTGAATCGATCTTTTACCTCTGGAAGTATTTCCTTTTGCTTCCTACTATCATGATAAGATTTCCTAGATGTGGTTTTATTGCTCTTATCTTACTCAAAGGAGTTGATGTTTTTACATGATTAGTATCCCGTCGCGTTATTATTTTTATTCTTATTAATGGTTCATATTTTGGCATGACACTTTTAGGTTGATGTTATTTAACCATTTGACACACAATATTAATCATTCCTAGGCCATTTTCAAGTTTCTCTTTCATGAGCACATAAATATTTGTGTAATCTTCAACTTTATGCTCTTTTTGTTATTACGTGTATATTGGGAACATTAGGTAGCCACACTAATAATGGTTTGGTGACCCATACTTGTAGATAATTCTTGGTGGAAACCTTCCACCACCACATCCATTTCAGCCTCAACACCTCACCCTTGGTCGTAGCCTCTGCATCTTTCTTGATTTTTTATCCATTGTATCATTTCTAATTCCTAATGATTTGGCTTCATGAATTTGATCAATTATATGACATCTATATTTATCATATATATGCACATCACAAATTTTACAATAGGTTTATACTTTCTTTTTCATCGTGTATTGTAGTAGGGGAAATATATTGCATCACAATTTATTTAATATACCTCATAAGCCCAAAATATTGTTTTTATACTTTGGCATGGGTGTGTATTTTTGTATGCCCTCTACCTCACAATCGGTGCACCATACTCAATTATATATTTTCCTAGCACTTTTGGGTGTTAGTTTTTCCAACTGCATCACCATAGATGTAATATGTGACTTTATGAATGGGATAACTTTTATTTCTATACTCCCAATGGCTTAGAAACATAATGCAACTTTTAGTGCTTTATGCGTGGATCTCGTGAAAGTTTTATGGGAGAGGGCATGCTCGAATGGCATGAGTAATCCTCTTACAAAGCATTACGCATGTTGAGTCATTTATATCTCATACAATATCTTAGAGATGAGTGTTTTACAATTTTCAGCATAAGAATGTGCACATTATATCAACTCCAACTTGATTTCTTTAGGCACTAACATACTTTAATGATCAAATTATGGTATATCAAATTATTTCAAAAGTAGATTTTAGTTGTTCATAATACACCAAAACTTGTAATGAATCATGCTTCCTATACCAAGTGTTGACATAATAAAGTAATGTGGTGAAAAACTAAATCAATTTTCATCCCGAGATTCATGCATTTTGTGCACCAAATGAGCTCTCATTTGTGAACATGTTCTGTAGTATTCTCAACACCATAGTACTCTAGTAAGTGTAGATACATCTTATAAAATATATTTTGTGATATATGTTGGTCACCAAAATATAGCACTTAGAAAAGGACATATAGAAGGTTCACGTAGAAGAACAGAGTGTGTTCAAAGGTACGAAAGGATCGTACACAAAGAAAAGAAAGTTTCGAGACTTAGCCGTTTTCATAATGAGGATCTATTTCTGGAGATAGCATGTGGAGCAGACAAACTATTCAGATACATACGTGACACGCATTGGATATTTTTGGAAGGTAGGCTATGAAGCGCTACACATAGATGTGGGCTAAAGATAGAATTGTGAACTGATAGTTGACTAAGAGAGATCTATTGTTAGCATTCTTGCATCTAAGCCTATTTCTATAACGGTGTGTGGATAATAATAGCATGCAACCTATTTTGGGATTAGATAAGTGGTGAAGGGAAAGTCCCCACCCTTATAAATATGTAGTGAACTATGTAGCATAGAGAGAGGGTGTGAGAACTGAGTTATAGTGAGATTATGCTGCCAAATCTGATATGTGCATGAGTGTATACTACATTATTGTAAGGAAGCTTTTGTGTATTACTAAATTTAATATAATGGAGATTATGGACTGAATCAAGGTGTTATCATGGTTATAGTTTAGTATTACATGTTTGATTTCATCATGGTTATCTTTTAAGTATGTTATTCTCTAGATCTAGATCCGAATGCTTTGTAAGTATTCATCATGCTAACATCCTGAAACAACAACCCTAAAGAGGGGCTTGGTACCTTTTCATGATTTGGGTGAGCACTCAATCTAGGTTGAGTGATGTTTCAAAGGCACCTAGGCTTGTATTGGTGAAATCTAGGTTGCATCATTGGTTCCATTACTGGGACTTCATTTTTAGTCGTTTTTAGGATGGTTCACAATGAAGACATGCCGGTTGACCCTAGAAAATGTTGAGGAGTGGATACATGATCTGGAAGAAGAATACACACGGTGGTTCAAGATTAGATCTAAGTTTAACGCACGCATGTGGGTGGAGTAGAATTTGTATGAAATTTTATATGAGAGCTTCTTCAAAGATCTTTTCAATAGAATCATACGAGTGGCTGATTACTCATGCATCTAAATGGAATTGGAGGTATCGCAAACTTGTCCGAATGTAAGAATAATTTCAAGCCCTTTATAATGCTGGTCTAATTTTGAATCATGATGTGGATATGTGGTTCTATGGTGTTTTGAATAGTTATATCTTAGAGTACTCAATTTCCACTTATTCGTGCCCAGAGGTAGCTGAATTCTAGTTTTTACGATATCCAAGGGGAACTTACTGCAAGGCATTCCACTAGCGATTAAGATCCTGATGGTAACTTTGAATTTGGAGAGTAAACTGATGGCGAACTAAATCCCACCACACGTGGGGGCAGGAGTAGGTTTGGTGAAATATGGAAGACCTAGTGGAAGAAAGGTAGAGAGAGGAAAGGTGGCTTAAGTATAATGAGGCACGTGAGAGGGAGGTAGAGAAGCAACAAGAGGTTGCAGAGCAAATGGCGTTATGGAGAAAGATAGTTCAGAAGGAGTGGAAGTTCACATAGAAGACATGAAACCCGAGCCTTGGGAACTCCCCATTTGGGAAAGCATAACAGGGAACCCTCCTCAACCTCACATAGAAACACACCAAAGAGAGATGACTGGGCCACAGTGTGCACATCTTGAAACCTTTCCCTTGCACTTGGTTTTCCAACATCCAGTACAACAAACAATCAGCAAGCTAATTTAAGTAGTGGGAGAGTAGGAGTGAGTCTTATAAGAGGCACAAAGAATGGCAAAGCACAAATGGTTTATTTGTTATATGGGAGTACCTTTTCAAGTGTATCATCTACACAAAATTCAAGCACACATATTTTTGGACTATCTTCTAGGAGTAGTATGCTAGGATAAAATATTAATTATGCATTATATGATTTATTATTTATTTTTTAAATAATCATATTATATGGTTATATTATAAACCATAAAATAATTGTAAGTTGTTATATGGTTTTAAACCATACTTGTCTTTTTGTCTCACAGGGATAATTGTTACATTTATTATAACAATGTATATGCTTCCCGGATGTATTATTGGAAGCAGTTGTAAGTATGGTTTTACCTATGCAACATATTTGTTTGTCTACACATTACTGTCCAATATGTATAAATATTGCAGCACTCCATTGTAATGGTTAATAAATTTCACATTAATAAAATATACAAGCTTCCGTCCCTGTTTGTGAAATTACATTTGGTACCAGAGTGAAAATATGGACCTGTGATCCTATGAAGGTGTGGAAAGAGAGAGAAGCTAAGATAGAGGATTTTTGGAGAAGCGTTTGCAGCACCAGAGAGCCTGTGCAGCCTCCTGCAACCTCCCAGCCCCATCCCTGCCTCCTCACACCCTCCGTTTGTTCCAGGTGTATGGAACACAATTTTTTTTTGCACTGGTGCACCCAAAGATTAGGAAAATTTGTTGTAGGCTGTTGTATTTGGAGGTCGGGCTATTTGAGCTATTCGAACCATCCTGTGAAGAACCTATTTGAAGGACCGGGCCAAGGTATTCATTGAGGTCAAAAAAATGTATATACTCTAGAGATATATTGGTGCAACTATTCTCTGAAATCCCTGTAATTTGAGAAAGGATTGAGACATTACACATTGGGTTGGAAGCACTCCACACAACCGTTGAAATCTTCAGTCTACCCTATGCGTCCTCCAAGCCAAAGCTCTCCTCTAGCCATGTGTGGCTGTACAAAGCAATAAACATTGAAGAAATCAGTGGCCACAACCTGCAAAAGAAAAAAATAAAAAGAAAAAAAAGTGGTCAACACAATAGCATAAACAAAAAAAAGCGCAGAACCTGCACAAGTATCAAATGGCGGCCATTGTCAAATGGTAGCAGAAAATTCAAGTCAAAACGACCTGTACCATGGTCAAGCCAAAGTTGAGCACTGTGGTCTCTCCTCCAGCCACACAAACCTACGCAAATCAAAAGCAGTGCATCAATAATAAAAAAATGGTGGATAGAAATTTGTGGCCTATTGGTCGTCAAATAGGACTTTACAAAGAGCAACAGTCAGGGGACAAGAAGTCCCTCCTCTTTAATGGGAGAGGTTCCCTTATTCAAAAATGAACCTAATTACAAATATACAAAACATGATTTTCTGGTTGAACTTGGATATTATGAAAGTGTTTTCTATAAAGATCATCAATTACAAAAGGACTAAGGAATGAGAGTACGAGAATGAGCAGAAAGGAAACATGCAAAATTATAGACAACAGAGTAATTCTTTATGTATGCGAAGTTACAGTGAATTGAAACAAGATCATTTGTATCATATAAATAAGATGGAATTCGAGACACAAAGTTCTCAGTAAATAACATTTGCCGTAACACAAAGTTTCTTAACATAACACGAATAAATGATCTTCAAAAAATTAAATGAAATCTTGGGGATAACAGAGATCAGATAGACAAAGAATGGAAAGCCCTTCTGTATTGATTTCTTTATGATCTATTTACACTTTCAGAAAATAAACCAAGTTCTTCCTCCCCTTCAAAATGGCATGGAGAGGCCATTATATAGCTTACAAATCAGTTACTCTTTGTAACTACTTATTTTAACTAAAGATTAGTTAAGGATTGCCAATCGCAATACCTCAACTAATTACAATGAATTCGAGAAAAAGAATTAGAAAAGAAGAGAAGAAAACGGAGAAGAAGACAGGTGGTTATGACTGGGAGGGACCCACTGACTTCAAAATTCACTGCCTGAATCTCTTCAATGCCTCGGCTATGTCTCTGCCACGAGGGACTGACGTGTTGGTTGTAGACTGACCCCAAAATCCGAGACACTTCTCCATTTCTTTATCAAACTTGACATGAGTATGATAATCTTTATTTGCTTCTTCAATGGCAGATTGAAGAGAGCAGATCTCCTTCATTTTCTCTTTGGAGATGGAGCTTTCCTTGAATAGATTATCTTTGAAAAAAGCTCTGAATTGAGCTTTGATTTCTTGCAGGGAAAGAGGCACACCAGAAGTTTCATCCTGAAGATGACAATGTATATCTTTGAAAGCTGATACAACCAGTGTCTTGAAAGCTTCACCCTTCTGCCAGCTATTCTTCAGCTCTCCCAAAGCCTCCTCCAAGACTTTGATCTTCCACTCCACGCTGTAAACCCAAGACTTTGACAGATTATCCTTTGCATCATCAAAAACCTTATTTTCCAATAAAATGTTCTCATCTGTCTGTCCCATGAGACGGAGGTCTACTATGCAACTACTCCAGAGTTTGAGCTCTTTATCTATGATCCCAATAGTGGAGGAGAACTTCTGCTGCAAATTGTTCACCTTTCCATGGAGTTTGAAAGCTTCATCGATGAAGTTCAATCCTGCAACAAGCATATCTTCCACCATGGCCTCCATAGCTCTGCCATAGACAGAATACTTGTGCATGTCTTTGATACTCTGTACTTCATCTTGGCTCAAAATTACAGGTGGCGGAAGGGTAGTCAATGGGGTAGGGTCCAAAACTTTTTCTTAGACAAAAGAGACTTGATAAAACTCGTGAGAATCTGGGCTTGTTCCTCCAACTGTTCAATAGTTTTCTGCCCTTTCTCTACCCTCCCAATGACTCTTGTGACTGTTTCCTGGAGGTTGTAGATCTCACCTTTAGGAGTAGACTCTCCCATTGGAATTCTTGAGAGTTCTAAGTCAGATGCCTGCAAGTCCTGCTCTGATTTGTCCACTGTAGGCTTAGCAATCTCTAGGAATTGCTGACCTTGAGCATCGAGGCGCATTCGGAGGTGATTCTGGCTTTCTTGGCACGAGAAGGAGTAGTTCCTAACAAGGCTGCGACAACATCAAAATTTGACCCTGAGCTCCGAGAGGAAGATTTCCTCTTCCTACTGTCAACAAAAGGTTGCACCCACGCAAAAGAGGAAGAGGAATCAGCAGGAGGGGCAAGAGGACCAAGAGACAGAGAGCTCATGACGCTCAAGGTTTGCACACTGACTATTGATTCAAGTTGAGATGTGAGTGGGGTGCTTGAGACAATTGCGGCAAAAGAATCAATAGCACTTGGAAGTTCAGTGCTCTGGACTTCCTTATCTTTATCCGTTGGATCTTCAGGAGCATTTGCAGGGGCTGGCATTTCACTCTCTTCACTTTCACTTTCGAGAAAAAATGATGTTCTCTGGTCCCAAAGGCACTTCTACCTGCTTTCTTTGAGGATCTTTTTCAACAAGCTCCTTCTTAACCTCTTTGAGTTTCTTCTGGTACACTTGAGTGGATGAAGAAGGAGTGGAAGCTATAGGTCCTTGCATTGATGAGGCAGGAGGGGTTTACACAGGTGTGTCTGATATGGGAGTCGATGCTTCCCTCCTTGGTGTTGAAACATCCTTAGAAGAGGATTCTCCTGAGTGCCTTCTGAGCTCTCGAACTTTCCTGTCAAACCAGACCTTAGTCCTGACTAAGACTGGAGCAAGGATCTCGGCCAGATCATCTTTCTCTTTCCTGTTCCAATCCAAGTCCTCCAAGGGAGTGTGCTTAACCACATTGTCATACTCATATGAGTATAGATCAGAATTTTCATCCTGGAGTCCTTCAGGAACTTGGTACAAGCCGAGTTCTTGGATCAATTGCAGAGAGAACCTGCCATAGTGCCTCCTTCTAGCCTCAAAATCATCTCGCATGGTCGGACTGACGGTAGTCTTACTCAGTATCGCCTATGATGATAGATTATCTTGATGTTCTGTTCAATGAACTTCTTCAAGTCGAAGCAAGTTCTTGGCTTAAAGAAATGAACGGTGATAGGAACCAGGGCTCTTTCTATGTTCTGTGCGTCCAGGGCTGTTTTACAAGTGTAATTTCCCAAAGAGATGGGAAAGTGCAAACCAGAAATCTTCTTGTCTCTGCAGGTTCTGTGTAATTTGTCTAACTGCCTGCATACTTCTATCAAGGCCATCTTATCACTGCAGAACATGGGAAGCCTCGAGGGGTGCTCTCATAGCCAGCAAGCCTGATATAAGAGAATTTTCTGAATTGGATAAAATAAGCACCGTAGTGCGATATCAGATTCATGGCTTCATCAAAAAACCTTCTAGCAGTGTCACCTTCAAGCAGCCTGACCACGTACATGGTGAAAGCATCATTTACTCTTCTGAAATTGCGATTGCTGGTCTCTAGGGTGAACTGCGGGCAGTAGGCATATACAGGATCATCCTTGTGGGCATCAATGTAAGAAAAACCAAACCATTGCCTTGATGCCGCCAGAGTATACATCAGGTAAGAAGTCATGTAGAACTTCTTCGTTTGCTGTACATTGGACACCAGCTGCCACCACCAGTTCATGCTTGATGATCTCCACCCGATTGATATTTTGAGTTCCTCACACACCATGCCGATGAGCGGGCACATCCGTAAATGGAACTTGTTAGTAGAAGGTAAGCCCATAACCCGAGCAAGTAGGATTATGAAATCGACAACTCTTCATTGAAATCTACTCGGAAGAGAGTCTTGGATAGACGAGATGCTCCTTCTTAGGGTTCTTTAGCTAGGACTTTGCCACTCGCGCCTTGTATTTGTCGATGTCTTGATTGAATAGGGCCTGTGCTTGATCCTGGGAAACAACTATGGCATTATCCATTTCTGGAATCTTCAGTGCAGTGCTAATGGTGGCAGCATCCAGCTTGGCAATGAGTTCCCCGTGTACATTGATTAATTCACTCGAATCAGGGTTGAAGTGAGCTCCGCATGAAAGCACTGTATCAGCACATTGCACCGAGATTGGGAAACCTCCAGCAAAATC
The DNA here is from genome assembly GCA_018340775.1 of Taxus wallichiana var. yunnanensis. NCBI lineage: Eukaryota > Viridiplantae > Streptophyta > Pinopsida > Cupressales > Taxaceae > Taxus > Taxus wallichiana. Next base: position 72,846,185 of record CM031235.1, on the reverse strand, counting down.
CAAACCACTATTGTGAATCATCTGCGCCATTGGTGTAGGATTTGTATCTGCCATCCTTGCCCAAAAATCACCTAAATCAAGATGACGAGCTTCACTGTCCACAATATTGTGAATGGCAGACTCTAGTGGCGAGATTTTTTCCTGTCCCTGAAACTTGATCTTCATATTGATAGTAATCCGGAGGATAGAGCCGCAAACTAGACTCGGGAAGGAATTACAGAGGGAGGGGATACACGCGTAGGTTTTCTGATTGCAAGGGTTCGAGCAAAGGATAGCATGGAAGTAGTGTGAAAAATGCAAAGGGGGTATGCTCGTTATATAGCCGATTAGGAGAGAGAAAGACAATGAATGTGCATTTAATACATACCTACCAATTTGAATAAGCATGATATTCGGGTAGAGCGGGAAAAATAAGCACGAATGGCACTTGGTTCATTTGGGACATGTGAGACGCGAATGCGCGAAACACGCGGCTCGGCCGATTCAGGAAAGCGGGAAAAGACGCACAAATGCCTTTTGGGACATGCATGCGATGCGAATGCGCGAAATACGTGGTTTAGGAGAATCGGCCGAAAAATGGAACAACTTGCCCAATTGGACTTGGGACATTTGGGACACAAAAGCATGAAGTACGCGGTTCGGGTGTCTTGGCCGAAAATGGAACAACTTGGCTGATTAAAATTTGGGACATTTGGGACATGAAGTTCCGACAGGCGAACTGAAAATAACAAACTTCGTGGAAACCGATCGACGGGGAACAGAACGCACTTTTGAACTTGGGACACACGGGATAAAAATGTCCGACAGGCCCGAAAAACACACAAAATGACCCAAAAACACAGATTTTCTCAATTTCTCGACTTTTATCATTTTCAGTACAACAGAGAAGACACTTAAACTCAAAATTTTGAATTTTCACTTTCTTAAGAGCAGGGAATTTTGAGTGGACAATAGCTGGCTCCTTCTGGGGATGACTTGGCATAAATTCAAGGAATGAGACAAGGTAAGAACTTAGAAAAACTCGGGAAGTAGACCAGTACCTTATCCATTGGGCCACGGAGTCAAAAAGCAAACCAATACAGAGGACAACACACCAAAACAAAAAGGAAAGAAAAACAAAAACGTTATACAGAATATACAAAGGACTCCCTAATCACCTAAGACTTGAAAAACTTAAGGTACTGCCCACTATAAGGAAGTGGGAGAGGAGAACCATCCATGTAATCAAGATAAAAGGAATTCTTACCAGCAAAGTGTCTGATCTTGAAAGGTCCGAGCCAAAGGGAATCGAACTTGCCATGGCTGCCACGAGGTTCATGCCTTTTATCCCATAACAACACAGTGTCTCCAACTTGGAAATCTCGAACTCGGCTTTCTTGTCAAATAGGACCTTTACCTTCTACCGGTGAACAAATATCCTATCAATGAACCTCCAATCTATCCTCATTCAGTTTGTGAAGGTACATAATTCTCTTATCCAAAGCATCACTGAAACTAGTATCTTCAATAGCCTTCATTAGGTGCAAGGCTGGCAGCTCCACTGTTACTGGCAATTGAGCTTCTACTCCATATACCACTTGAAAAGGAGACATTCCAATAGCTCTCTTTGGTGTAATCCTGTCTGCCCAAAGAGCATCATAGAGCTTCTTGTGCCAGTTTCGTTGAGACTCATTGACTAATTTCCTTATAATAGTCACCAAATTTTTATTAGTGGACTCTGCTTGCCCATTTCCCTGAGGATAGTAATCCGAGGAGTGAGCCAAAGAAATGCCATACCCATAGCAAAAATCCATTATCTCAGTTGAAGAGAAATTTGAAGCATTATCTGTTACAATCTTGTTAGGTACACCATACCTTACTAAGATGTTCTCTTTGATGAAGCTGCACACCACTTCAGAAGTAGTACTCTTTACTGGAATAGCTTCTACCCATTTGGTGAAATAGTCCGTGGCAGTTAACACATGAGTATGACCAGCACTAGAAGCAAGATTAAGTGTTCCAATGAAGTCCAAACCCCACTGTTGAAAAGGTTCTTCAATTACAACTGGCTTAAGAGGCAAAGAGGCCAATTTAGGTCTTCCCACAAAGGTCTGACAAGCCTCACATTTATCAACCCACTTGGATGCATCCTTGAACAAGGAAGGCTAGTAATATCCTCTCGTGAAGTATCTTATGAGAAGTGATCGTTGATGAATAGTGCCCTCCACATGCCTGATCATGAAAAGCTGAGAGCAACTTTCTCTATTGTTCCTTGTCCACACATTTCAAAAATCTCCCATCTAACCCACGTTTGAACAAGGCGTTTTCCCACAACACATATTGCACTGACCTCAATTTAACAGTCCTCTTTTCTTTGGCAGTTAAATGAGAGGGGCATTCCCCATAGGTGAGAAAATGGGTGATGTCAGCATACCATTCATCAACTGAGCTAAGAAATAGAATGGTAGGAAGGCCAACTTTGTTCTCCAGTAATTCATGCTTAGCTCCTTCAGCAATGAGCTCACAAAGACCTTTTCCACGAACCAGCTTGGTCGGTTTGATGTCAATGTCATATTCTTGGACCTTAGCAACCCAGTTCCCTCTCTTGGATCCAAATTCTTGTTGTGTGAGAATTGACTTAACAGTTGTATCTGGAACCAACACCATGGAATGAGAATTGAGGATGTAAAAACGAAACTGCTTAACAGCTTTGACCACTGCAAAAGCATGTTTTTCCATCATGGTGTATTTTAACTCATGATCTTTTAGAATATAGCTCATGAACGCAATTGGGAGTTCATGCTCATTAGAGTCTTCTTGAGTCAAAATAGCAGCTAAGGTATTATCTGTGGCATAGCAATAGATAATAAAATCTTTGCTGAAATCAGGACAGGCTAAAACAGGAGTTTTAGCGATAGCTCTCTTGATACCTTCAAAGGATTCCTTTCCTTCAGAATACCAACCAAATGTTTGTTTCCCTTTCATCATCTGAGAAATATTCAAAGTTAACTCTGCAAAATCAGGGATGAACCTTCTTAAAAAATTGATCTTACCAAAGAAAGAGTGCACGCCCTTTTTACTGGTTGGGAGAGGAATTTGCTGGATAGCTTGTACTCGTTCAGGATCAATCTTAATACCATCTTTGGAAACGATGTGCCCTAATAATTTCCCCTCTGTGACACAAAAGACAGATTTTTTAGGATTCAAAGAAATCCCATGTTCTCTGCATCTTAGCAGAACTATCTCCAGGTGGTCAAAATGATCCACCCTTGTTTTAGAAAACACTGTCAAGTCGTCAAGGTATATGACAATACACTTCCCTTTCAAACTTCCAAAAGCCAGATCCATAGCTCTCTAAAAAGTGGCACCAACATTAATGAGCCCAAAAGGCATTCTCTTGTAAGCAAAGGTACCCCAAGGAGTAGTGAAAGCTGTTTTGTGTTGATCTGCAGTATCAACCTCTACCTGATTATATCCCGAGAATCCATCAAGCATAGATAACATTTCAGATCCTGTTACTGCTTGCAAGACCTGATCCATCATGGGAAAAGGATAATTATCTTTCAAGGAAGCCTGATTCAGATTCCTGAAATCAACACAGATGCGGATCTCACCATTTTTCTTCCTAACAGGCACAATATTTGCAATCCATGTTGAATGGTGAATGGGAAAAATGATTTTGGCCTTCAACAACTTCTGAATTTCTTGAAAGATGGTGTCAGCTATTTTGGGGTTGTATTGCCTCTGTTTCTACTTAAAAGGCTTGATTCCAGGCTTGAGTGGAATAAAATGCTACATATCTTTTGGTTTGAAAGCTTTCAAATCTTCATAAGAGTAAGCAAGAACATCCTTATACCTCTTTAAAAGATCAATTGCTTTCTTCCTTTCATCTGCTGTGCAACATTTTCCAATGTTCACAAGCTTAGGATCAGTAGAATTCCCAATATCAATCTTGTCATACTCAGCTGATTGTTGAGGTCCAGTGGAAGCTCTAGACTTCACATACCTGTCATGTTTATCAAATAGTTCCTCCAAACTCACCAATCCTTTAGGAATCTTGTTTCCTTTGAGTTTAATGCACCCATCCTGATCCTTTTCTTCTCCTTGGGTGACTGCTTCGTCAGAGGACACGCTTTCACGAGGCAGGTTGTCACTTCCTTCAAAATACAGCTATTCGAAATTACCCTTGAGTTCAAGGAAAGAAAGCAAGTGTTGATCATCATTGAAAACTTGCCAGTTATTGGTATTATCAGGTACACTAGGCCGATGGACCATCTCAATGGTGAATTTATCCTGAGAGAAGTCAGGATGAGGAATCAGTAGTGACCCTGAGACTGCTAGTGAATCAGCCCTACTGTTCTTCTCCCTAGGTATTGCTTCGATGGAGAAAGCATCAAGAAATTCAATGGAATCCCAAACCTGATTCCGGTAATGTTTCAACCTTCCATTTTTTACCTGAAAAAGGCTTCTAACTTGCTTTACAATCAATTCTGCATCACCATGAGCCAGAAGATTCTTTACACCTTGTTCTTTGGCCACTTGCAGTCCAAGAATGAGAGCCTCATACTCTGCTGTATTATTAGTATTTTCGAACTGCAACTTGAATGAAAAAGGATGTAGGCTTCCTTCAAGGGACACCAGTAGGACACCAGCTCCAGAACCAGATGAGGAACAAATTCCATCAAACTCTAAAATCCAAACACCATTAGGATCTTTAGGTCACACTTTGGGGAGTTGGATTTCATCAGGGGACATAATCATATAATTACCATGATCCATATCCTCATAGAGTATTTGTGCTTTAGGATCATCCATTTTTTGTACAATATACTCGGATTGCTTCTCAGGCAGCAACTTCTTCATTTGTCCATTAACAGGTACGAGTGCATGTGACCAATCCATTTGAATTTCTCCACCCACATCCTTACAGAAGTTCCTACTTAGCAACATTCCGTATGAAGGAGGAATATCTGCTACTAAGATGGTAGCCAAAACTCTCTTCTCAGGTAAAGCAACAAAAGCCACTTGTGCATCTTTAATTCTTCCAACCAGGGGTACTTCTTTACTCTCCATGGAGTAACAAGATCCATAAGTGCGTGTGAGGGTCAAGCCTAAGGCATGAGCTACTTTAGCAGGCATCACATTGTCTGAGGCTCCTGAGTCAATGACACAATTACTGAGCCTATGGCCAGCTATAAGAAGTGTTACATAAAATGGTTTAATTTTGTCATTGGGTGAGGTGACAGCGGCTACTAGACTAGGGTGTGGTGCGAAGAGTGGGTAAAAGGCCTTTAGAGGTGGTCTTAGAATGGGAATTGACAAAGTGAATCATTTTAGAAAAAGCTTTGGGATGAGTTTGATAATACTTAGCCTCTGAGATTTGAACCTTAGTCTTTTCCAGGTGATCAATAATATTAAAAGACCCAGAAGTGGATGGGCCATCATCACTTGAGATCCTAGGTTTATCAACTTTAGGGGAAAAAGAAGTAACTTTAATAGTAGGATTAACAGGTCTCACCTTTGGTGTGGATGAAGTGGGGATAGGAGATCCTCTTTTTGTAATTACGGGGATAGTTGCCAAACTGCTCCTTAGATTTCTTGGGGGCTGCGTCATCACTTTCTCCCTATGATTTTTCTGCTCTCGAGTCATGACAGTGAAAGATTCACTATTCATGTCTACTACTACTTCATCATAATCATCTCCATCATCAATGCCCTCAGTGGTGAAGAAATTAACTCGAGATCCTTCAAGTTCATCTGCTTCATCATCAACTTCTTCCACAAATTCCTCGCAAGCTTCATTATCCTCATCATCATCTGGTTCCTCAACTTCACAGGTTACATTGACAGGAACTTTAACAGGAGGTCCTTCAAGTGCTAATCTTGTTTGAGAAGCAAGCAAATGATTTCTGGGCTGAAAATTTCTCCTTGGAACGTCTGCATAAGGAGCATGCTGAGCCAATTGTTTCTTTATAGCAATGAGATCATTCGCAAGTTTTTGAACTAATGGATCAGTATTAGGTCCAGGGGTGGAAGAGGAGGAAGCAGCAGACTTAGATTTGGAAGGGTCTCTCCTCAACTTCCCTGACATGATCAAATCATCCTCGACACTAACAACAAGAGTTTGATCCTCAACCAATGTTGCGAGATTAGCCCTTCTCAGCGCATAGCTAACTTCAGGCGATTGGGCATTTAGGAAGAAACATTTTTGGATTTGATCAACAGGTTGAGTATTTACCGGAATTTTATTAATTAACCTATTGAATTGGGCCACAAATTCTCTCATAGGTCCTGGTGAATCTTTCTTTATCTGAGAGATTTGGGCTAGCAAGGCATGCACATCTTCTGCTAGTTTGAAATGGTTTTCAAACCTAGTTCTCATGGTGTCCCAGCTAGTGATAGTACCAGCCGGAAGGTGATAGAACCAATCAGCGGCATTATCTTGTAAAGTCTCAACGAACAGTCTCACGGAGATGTCTTCATGTTCAACTCCCAGAACTCCACATGCAACTATGAAGGCTGCGATGTGTTCATCAGGATGCACTTTACCATCGCCTTTGAATTTAGGAAAGTTATTCCGGTTACCTCTGGGTAACTCATGCAAAAGCTGAGGAAGAGCAAGGGGCCCGACACGATGACCCCGGGTAGTGTAATGGTACCCCATTCTTGGAAAAATGGCTTGAGAGGAACTGCAACACCAAAAAGAATCAAAGCTCGAAGATTAGGACTAGCTGGCTCTGAAGGAATACCACCCATAGGAACTCTATCTTGAACAGGTGGAGTGCTTGTCGAACGAGTCCTTCTATTTCTTGTTAAAGGGAAAGGAAAACCCTGCTGCTCCAAAAGCTAAAACTGAGAATCTTCAATACCAAGGGCCCTTCTCCCTCGAGTAAAACACGGAGTTGCTAGATCAAAGGATGATCAAAAATTACAGAACTGGAATATGATTTTCCCCAGCGGAGTCACCAAAAACTGTTGGTCATCAAATAGGACTTTATGAAGAGCAACATTCAGGGGACAAGAAGTCCCTCCTCTTTAATGGGAGAGGTTCCCTTATTCAGAAATGAACCTATTTACAAATATACAAAACATGATTTTCTGGTTGAACTTGGATATTATGAAAGTGTTTTCTATAAAGATCATCAATTACAAAAGGACTAAGGAATGAGAGTACGAGAATGAGCAGAAAGGCAACATGCAGAATTATAGATAACAGAGTAATTCTTTATGTATGCGAAGTTACAGTGAATTGAAACAAGATCATTTGTATCATATAAATAAGATGGAATTCAGAGACACAAAGTTCTGTAAATAACATCTGCCAGAACACAAAGTTTCTTAACATAACACAGACAAATGATCTTCACAAAAATTAAATGAAAGCTTGGGGATAACAGAGATCAGATAGACAAAGAATGGAAAGCCCTTATGTATTGATTTCTTTATGATCTATTTACACTTTCAGAAAATAAACCAAGTTCTTCCTCCCCTTCAAAATGGTGTGGAGAGGCCATTATATAGCTTACAAATCAGTTACTCTTTGTAACTACTTCTTTTAACTAAATATTAGTTAAGGATTGCCAATCGCAATACCTCAACTAATTACAATGAATTCGAGAAAAAGAATTAGAAAAGAAGAGAAGAAAACGGAGAAGAAGACAGGTGGTTATGACTGGGAGGGACCCACTGACTTCAAAATTCACTGCCTGAATCTCTTCAATGCCTCGGCTATGTCTCTGCCACGAGGGACTGACATGTTGGCTGTAGACTGACCCCAAAATCCGAGACACTTCTCCATTTCTTTATCAAACTCGACATGAGTATGATAATATTTATTTGCTTCTTCAATGGCAGATTGAAGAGAGCAGATCTCCTTCATTTTCTCTTTGGAGATGGAGCTTTCCTTGAATAGATTATCTTTGAAAAAATCTCTGAATTGAGCTTTGATTTCTTGCAAGGAAAGAGGCACACCAGAAGTTTCATCCTGAAGATGACAATGTATATCTTTGAAAGCTGATACAACCAGTGTCTTGAAAGCTTCACCCTTCTGCCAGCTATTCTTCAGCTCTCCCAAAGCCTCGTCCAAGACTTTGATCTTCCACTCCACGCTGTAAACCCAGGACTTTGATAGATTATCCTTTGCATCATCAAAAGCCTTATTTTCCAATAAAATGTTCTCATCATCTGTCCCTGTCCCATGAGACGGAGGTCTACTACTGCAATCGCTGCTCGAGTTTGAGCTCTTTATCTATGATCCTGATAGTGGAGGAGAACTTCTTCTGCAAATTGTTCACCTTTCCGTGGAGTTTGAAAGCTTCATCGATGAAGTTCAATCCTGCAACAAGCATATCTTCCACCATGATCTCCATAGCTCTGCCATATACAGAATACTTGTGCATGTCTTTGAAACTATGTACTTCATCTTGGCTCAAAATTATAGGTGGCGGAAGGGTAGTCAATGGGGTAGGGTCCAAAACTTTGTCCTTAGACAAAAGAGACTTGATAAAACTCATGAGAATCTGGGCTTGTTCCTCCAACTGTTCAATAGTTTGCTGCCCTTTCTCTACCCTCCCAATGACTCTTGTGACCATTTCCTGGAGGTTGTGGATCTCACCTTCAGGAGTAGACTCTCCCATTGGAATTCTTGAGAGTTCTAAGTCAGATGCCTGCAAGTCCTGCTCTGATTTGTCCACTGTAGGCTTAGCAATCTCCAGGAATTGCTGACCTTGAGCATCAGACACTATTCTGGAGGTGATTTTGGCTTTCTTGGCACGAGAAGGAGTAGTGCCTAACAAGGCTGTGACAGCATCAAAATTTGACCCTGAGCTCCGAGAGGAAGATTTCCTCTTCCTACTGTCAACAAAAGGTTGCACCCATGCAAAAGAGGAAGAGGAATCAGCAGGAGGGGCAAGAGGACCAAGAGACAGAGAGCTCATGACGCTCAAGGTTTGCACAGCTGTTGATTCAAGTTGAGATGTGAGTGGGGCGCTTGAGACAATTGCGGCAGAAGAATCAATAGCACTTGGAAGTTCAGTGCTCTGGACTTCCTTATCTTTATCCGTTGGATCTTCAGGAGCATTTGCAGGGGCTGGCATTTCACTCTCTTCACTTTCACTGAGAACAATGATGTTCTCTGGTCCCAAAGGCACTTCTACCTACTTTCTTTGAGGATCTTTTTCAACAGGCTCCTTCTTAACCTCTTTGAGTTTCTTCTGGTACACTTGAGTGGATGAAGGAGTGGAAGCTGCAAGTCTTTGCGTTGATGAGGTAGGAGAGGTTTGCACAGGTGTGTCTAATATGGGAGTTGATGCTTCCCTCCTTGGTGTTGAAACATCCTTAGAATAGGATTCTCCTGAGTGCCTTCTGAGCTCTCGAACTTTCCCGTCAAACCAAACCTTAGTCCTAACTAAGACTGGAGCAAGGATCTCAGCCAGGTCATCTTTCTCTTTCCTGTTCCAATCCAAGTCCTCCAAGGGAGTGTGCTTAACCACATTGTCATACTCATATGAGTATAGATCAGAATTGTCATCCTGGAGTCCTTCAGGAACTTGGTACAAGCCGAGTTCTTGGATCAATTGCAGAGAGAACCTGCCATAGTGCCTCCTTCTAGCCTCAAAATCATCTGCACAGTCAGCCCAGTAGTCTTCTGTATCTGCCCTATGATGATAGATTATCTTGATGTTCTGTTCAATGAACTTCTTCAAGTCGAAGCAAGTTCTTGGCTTGAAGAAATGAACAGTGATAGGAACCAGGGCTCTTTCTATGTTCTGTGCATCCAGGGCTGTTTTACAAGTGTAATTTCCCAAAGAGATGGGAAAGTGCAAACCAGAAATCTTCTTGTCTCTGCAGGTTCTGTGCAATTTTTCTAACTTACCTGCATACTTCTATCAAGGCCATCTTATCACTGCAGAACATGGGAAGCCTCAGAGGGGTGCTCTCATAGCCAGCAAGCCTGATATAAGAGAATTTTCTGAATTGGATAAAATAAGCACCGTAGTGCGATATCAGATTCATGGCTTCATCAGAAAACCTTCTAGCAGTGTCACCTTCAAGCAGCCTGACCACGTACATGGTGAAAGCATCATTTACTCTTCTGAAATTGTGATTGTTGGTCTCTAGGGTGAACTGCGGGCAGTAGGCATATACAGGATCATCCTTGTGGGCATCAATGTAAGAAAAACCAAACCATTGCTTTGATGCCGCCAGAGTATACATCAAGTACAAAGTCATGAAGAACTTCTTCATTTGTTGTACATTGGACAAGTTCATGCTAATGATCTCCACCCAGTTGATATTTTGAGTTCCCTCGCACACCATGCTGATGAGCGGGCACATCCAGAAATGGAACTCGTTAGTAGAAGGTAAGCCCATAACCCGAGCCAGTAGGATTATGAAATCTGACAACTCTTCATTGAAATCTTCGGAAGAGAGTCTTGGATAGACAAGATGCTCCCTTCTTAGGGTTCTTTAGCCAGGACTTTGCCACCCGTGCCTTGTATTTGTCGTTGTCTTGATTGAATAGGGCCTGTGCTTGATCCTGGGAAACAACTATGGCATTATCCATTTCTGGAATCTTGATGCAAAGGTGCTAATGGTGGCAACATCCAGCTTGGCGATGAGTTCCCCGTGTACATTGGTTAATTCGCTCAAATCGGGGTCAAGTGAGCTCCGCATGAAAGCAATGTATCAAAGACACATTGCACCGAGATTGGGAAACCTCCAAAAAATCCAAACCGCTATCGTGAATCATCGTGCCATTGGTGTAGGATTTGTGTCTGCGCCATCCTTGCCCAAAAATCACCAAATCAAGATGACGAGCTTCACTTGTCCCCAATATTGTGAACGGCGAGACTTTAGTGGCGAGATTTGTTCTGTCCCGAAACTTGATCTTCATATTGATAGTAATCCGGAGGATAGAGCTGCAAACTAGACTCGGGAAGGAATTACGAGAGGGAGGGATACACGCATGTGTTTTCTCGATTGCAGGGTTCAAGCAAAGGATAGCATGGAAGCAGTGTGAAAAATGCAAAGGGGGTATGTTCGTTATATAGCCGATTAGGAGAGAGAAAGACAATGAATGTGCATTTAATACATACCTACCAATTTGAATAAGCGTGATATTCAGGTAGAGCGGGAAAAATAAGCACGAATGGCACTTGGTTCATTTGGGACATGTGAGACATGAATGCATGAAACACGCGGCTCGGCCAATTCGGGTGAAGTGGGGAAATGACGCACAAATGCCTTTTGGGGCATGCGGGATGCGAATGCGCAAAATATGCGGTTAAGGTGAATTGGCTGAAAATCGAACAACTTGCCCAATTGGACTTGGGACATTTGGGACACGAAAGCACAAAGTACGCGGTTCGGGTGTCTCAGCCAAAAATGGAACAACTTGGCTAATTAAACTTTGGGACATTTGGGACATGAAGTTCCGACGGGCCCGAAAAATAACAAACTTCGGGGAAACTAGCCGATCGGGAACAGAGCGCACTTTTGAACTTGGGACACGCGAGACAAAAATGTCCGATAGGCCCTGAAAACACACAAAATGACCCAAAAACATAGATTTTCTCAATTTCTCGACTTTTATCATTTTCAAATAAAGAAAGACACTTAAACTCAAAATTTTGAATTTTCACTTTCTTAAGAGCGGGAATTTTGAGTAGACAACATGGCCAACAAAGAAAAGGCATTCACAAGCAAAAGAAGATAAAAACATTTCAAGATCTAGATTTTAAGCATGGAGAAAACCTAAATGCACATTTCCATGCATGCGGCCACGTGGAGCTTCATTCAAATCACATTTTTAAAAGGTTTCCATAGTCAATCGCAAACTTTGTAATTGCTCAAAACTCGCAGAATTGTAATAAAAACAATAAAAAAATTGGTTCTGAAACACTCACGAGATCCTAGATCTCATTCGCAGTGTTCGGTATATATGGTGCCTCTGGGAAGTGCTTACGGGTAAAGTCGTCATAACTACTACTGCACTTAACACCTAATATAGCTGCAACAACGTCATCTAGGCATCATCCCTTTAAATTGACGGGGAGTAATAAGGTCACAGTGCACACACTATGAACCATCCCATCCATCTGTGAACGATTACATGACATAAATCTGGACTGAGAAATTATCCAAGTATATAGCGAAGTTACGCATACGTATGAGGATATTTCTTTGAGCCGGTGTCAATAATCACACAGACCCCATCAGTACTGTCTTGGTACCACATATTGAATTATTTCACATACGTTAATGCCTCTTTCACGTACCACCGGGTATATAGAAAGGGTGAGCTTCTTCCATGTACCGACAGGTATATCGAAAGGGCACGTATATAGAAAGGTTCGGTATATCGAACTGATGGTATATAGATTGGGAGACCTAATACCTGGAGTGATAAGAGCCAAACCCTGTTAGTGATCTCTATAAAATGGGCACCAATGCCCCAAATTTTTTTCTTCCAGATTCACAATTGCTCAGAGGAAGCAACTATGCTGCATGGAAGACAAAAATAAAGAAACAACTTGAGTTTGAAGATATCTGGTCTATTGTGAATGGTACTCTAACCAAATCAGCCACTGATACAACACAACAATGATGGTTTGATAAAGCGGATCGAAGGCCAAACTCATCATCTTGTTTAGAGTGTCGATGATGTGCAACCCCACATTTGAGATGCCAAAATAGCAAAAGATGCATGGGATAAATTGACACAGTATATGAGGCCAAGAACAATAATGTCATACTGAATTTGCAGAGTCAGTTACATACACTGAAATTCAAGCAGAATGAGAAAATTGAAGATTTCTTAAGAAGAGTTGTAGAATTAAGGGCTTCACTTCTAGCCCTAGGAGAACTAGTCATGGATGATGCTCTTGTTCCCATCATTCTGAGAGCACTCCCCTCTTCTTACCGCATTTTTATCACAACACTAAACGTGATAGATACGACAGTTGGTTTTGACAAACTGGTAAACCTCTTTATGAACAAGAGGAAGCAATGCACAATAAGGATGATGAAGAGGAGAAGGCATTGTCTTCACATCAAAAATGGAAAGGAAAAGGTAAAGGAAAACCTAATTCCTATCAAAATTCCCAACATCAGAATCAATATCATGGGGACAATCAACAAAAGAAGCAATGTCCAATTTGTAAAAGAGGACATGACTTAAAAGATTGTTGGTATAACACTTATAAGAAAGGTTCATCAAGCAACTCTGGACCACAACAACAACAATCTTACAAGGGACATTCTAACAACTATCACGGGCAGAAAAAGGGGAACTGGAAAAGAAGACCCCACTAGCAAGGTAATATTGTTGAACAACAAGAACAGTCAGAAAATGAAGACTTCTTGTTCACTTCTCGATTAAGTGAACCATCCACGTCATCTAGTGATGTCTGGTATGTTGATTTGGGAGCCACTCGCCACATGATCGGCCACAGAGACTAGTTCATTTCAATGAGGGACATGCCATTGAAAAATCATGTTTCTTTAGGAGATGATTCTTCATATACAGTTCAAGGGATTGGGAACATTTCTCTACCCCTTGGTTCATGTAAATGCAGACTATCAGATGTCCTATATGTCCCTAGGTTGATAAAGAATCTTCTTTCAGTTAGTCAACTCCTAGATCACAACCTAAAAATTGACTTTGATAGTCAATCCGGCAAGAAAACGTGTTTGATTCAAGATAAATCAAGAGGCTCGAAAATAATTGCAAAAGCCTCCAATGTGGGATGCATGTTCCAACTTGATTTTGTTTATAGAGATGATCAAGCACTTGTGGCTAAAAATTCCACCTCAGCATAGTTGTGGCATCGAGAGATTTGGTCATGTTAGTTTCAAATATCTCGAAACACTTCACCGACATAATATGGTACATGGGCTACCTTCTCTTCAGAAGGATACAGACAAGTGTCCTCACTGCCTAGCAGGAAAACAACACAGGATTCATTCCAAAAGAGTACTTTTCGAGCTCATGGTAAACTTGACCTAGTTCATACCGATCTTTGCGGTCCGATGCAGCCAAGTCATTCTGGGTTCTAGTACTTCATGCTTTGTGTTGATGACTATTCGAGGAAAATGTGGATTTTTGTCTTCGCAAGAAAAGTGAAGCGTTTGAAACCTTCAAAAAGTTCAAAGTAGTAGTTGAGAAAGAAACTGGTCATCACATCAGAACTCTCTACTCAGATCAAGGGGGGAATTCACCAGTGATGAGTTCAAAGACTACCTACAAACTCATGGGATTCATCGACAAATGCCTCCTCCACACACACCGCAAAAAATGGTGTTGTTGAGAGAAGAAATCGTACTATCATGGAAATGGTGCGATGCATGATCGATGATTCTAGACTTGCAAAGACATTTTGGGCATAAGTAGCAAAAACAACAGTGTATTTGTTGAACAGAGTGCCTAACTACTCTTGATGGAATAACACCACAAGAAGCATGGTCAAAAAGGAAACCATCCATTACACACCTCAGAGTATTTAGGTGTAAAGCAAGCATGCACATACCCAAATAGAACAGAAATAAATTGGACATGAAGTCACAAAACTCATCTTCATTGGGTATAGTGAAGAGACTCTTGGGTATAGATTGATGGATCCTAAGACCAGAAAAGTCTACACCAGCAGAGATGTTGAGTTTTTTGAGAAGAAGGAAGCAGAGACTCCTCCTCCTGGACTCACAAGATGTAGATTTTTCACCTATTGTAAAAATTGAAGCTGATGTTCCCTCAGAAGATGAAATTAATGATGGGGATGATGGTGTTGATCAGATAGAACCACGACCCATGGGAACAGTTCAGAGTATGCCTAAATGGTGTACAAGTACATTACAAGATGCAAGATTGGATGCTCCACCAGATACATCCACCCCTGGACCATGGACTCACAGTAAAGCAAGAGAAGAAGTTAACTTTGCTTTGATGAGTAGAGTTATTGAATCAGATGAGCCCTCTACAGTCCAGGAATCCCTATAGTCAAAAGCGTGAAAAGATGCCATGGATTTTGAATATCAATCAGTAATGAAGAATAACACTTGGCAGCTTGTCGATCTTCCACAAGGGAAGAAACCCATTGGATGCAGATGGATATTCAAAACTAAGTACAAAGCGAGATGGGACAAAGGTGGACAAATACAAAGCAAGACTTGTAGCAAAGGGGTACACACAAAAAGAAGGCATTGACTATGAGGAGCCATTTGCTCCCACGGCTAAGATCAAAATGATCGGGATGATCTTTGCTCTAGCTTTGCTCGATTTGATGGAAAGTTCACCAAATGGAAGTAAAAAGTGCCTTCCTAAATGGAGATTTACAAGAAGAATTATACATGACTCAACCTAATGGATATGTTGTACCTGGTCAAGAAACAAAGGTATGCAGACTCAGGAAAT
The DNA here is from genome assembly GCA_018340775.1 of Taxus wallichiana var. yunnanensis. Taxonomy (NCBI): domain Eukaryota; kingdom Viridiplantae; phylum Streptophyta; class Pinopsida; order Cupressales; family Taxaceae; genus Taxus; species Taxus wallichiana. Next base: position 72,830,797 of record CM031235.1, on the reverse strand, counting down.
CTTTGTATGGCCTCAAACAGGCACCCCGGGCATGGTACATCAAGATTGATGAGCATCTCGTACAACATGGATTTTTTAGAAATCCATATGATCCCAATATCTACCTCAAAAATCAAGGGGGAGATTGTGATTTTTGTTGTCTATGTCGATGATCTAGTCATCACTTTGGTAGTTCGAGGATGATCGATGCAATGTAGAAAGATCTTAATTGATCGTTTGACATGACAGATCTCGGTGATGCACTATTGTCTTGGATTAGAAGTGTGGTAAAAAGAGAATCATATTTTTTTCTCGGATGAAATATACCAAGACTACGCTCGAGAAGTTTAGGATGATGGAATACACACCAATTTCTACACCCATGGAGAACAGATTATAGTTAGCTCTTTCGAGATCCATCTCCGAGGTAAGTGCCACTCTCTATCGGCATTGGGAGTCTCATTTACGACCTACAATAGATTAGATATTAACTTTACTACGGTGAGCTATCTATCTAGGTTCATGCAGGAACCCAAATTTTGTCATTGGAAAGTAACAAAGTGCATTTTGAGATATCTCAAAGGATCAGAGGATCTTGGTCTAGAATATAAGAAGAACGAAAACTTCTTCTTGATTGGATATTCAGATTCAGATCATGTAGGTAACACTTGATGATAGAAAATCCACTACGTATTTGTATTATTTATGGGATCTGGACCAATATCATGGGGAAGTAAGAAACAAAACTTTGTTTATCGCTCTTCCATAGAAGTCGAGTATCGTTCTACAGGAGAAGTTGTGTGTGAAGTGATTTTGCTATGTCGCATATTGGAAGGACTTGGAATACCATAGGACAAACCGACCACCATGTATGTTGACAATGAAGGTGTTCTCAAACTTGTTCACAATCTAGTTTTTCATGAGAGAACAAAGCACATTGAGGTTCAAGTTCATTTCATACGCAAACATGTGTTGAAGCACAACATACAGCTTCAATTTTGTCCAACTGCTGAACAACGAGTAGATATTTTCACAAAATCACTTGCACGTGACAAGTTCGAGTTGTTCAGAGAGTTCCTCTCCTCATCTCTTCAGAAAATGCACAATTAAGGGGGGGAATGTTAGGATAAAATATTAATTATGCATTATATGATTTATTTAATTTATTTTTAAATAATCATATTATATGGTTATATTATAAACCATAAAATAATTGTAAGTTGTTATATGGTTTTAAACCATACTTGTCTTTTTGTCTCACAGGGATAATTGTTACATTTATTATAACAATGTATATGCTTCCTGGATGTATTATTGGAAGCAGTTGTAAGTATGGTTTTACCTGTGCAACATATTTGTTTGTCTGCACATTGTTGTCCAATATGTATAAATATGACAACACTCCATTGTAATGGTTAATCAATTTCACATTAATAAAATATACAGGATTTCATCCCTGTTTGTGAAATTACATAGTAATCCTTCACAAAATCTTGGGGTACAGTTCAATTCTACTATTGGGACACCAAGAAGTACATCTTCTGGTCCAACCCCAGCTACAAGTTCAGGATCAAGAGGTATAGGTGGCTCTAGCTCTGATGGATCTTGTGGTTCTGGAGGCTGAGGAAACATAGGAGGTTTTCAATCGGGTGGGCAAGGTTTGCACCAACCCTGAATATTTACATGGAGATGTCTCTTCATCTTCAATAGTATAGGGGCATAGAAGATGTTGAACATGTGCATATGTGTGAAATATTGTGGTGTGCAAAAGGAGTCATGGCTTCTGAGTGTAGGGAAATCCAATTTTCTACTACGTTACAAGGGTGCACACATAATTGGTACAGAAATTTTGACCCTGATCAGACTTACGTAGACTATACAACTTAAAAAGATGCATTCCTTAAAGAGTTTCACATCCCTGAGTTTGAAGATAATATTATAAGTGCACTCAAGGATATTAAGCAAGGCACTACTAAAAGTGTCAGAGAGTATGATGCCCATTTTAAAACACTAATATCTAATATTTCTTATGATATACACACAAGTGAGCATGCATAATGGTTCATTGGGGCACGATTACCCCTTTTAGGAGGGAATTATCACATAAAACATACACGATCCATGTGGAGCACTTGTAGCATCCTTACGTGTTGAGTTAGTTGGAATCATAGACACTAGGGTGAGCCCATTTTTAAAAGTGCAGATCATAGGTGAAATAGTTAGAGAAACTATCAACAAATTCAGCACATAAGACGTGCACAAGGATTTGGTGCATAGATTGTGAAGAATAATTTCACACAAAGGATAGTTGTCCCTCTGATTAGTACGTTCACCATTGTTGGATTGTGAGATATTCCATGTAAAATATGATGCTAACCGATGTATGTACTACAACGCGTGATAAGGAAGAACATTTCAAGCTACTATAAAATATGCAGGTCCACGAATCATAACACGGAAGACTGTCAGTTGATTGGTCAGATTCATGATGCTATAGATATTGGTGTACAATAGACAAGAGTTTCAGATAACTCTAAAGGAAAGAATGAGCATCAGGATCGGGATCACAATCATGTGCGCTATGATTGGAATGAAGGGCATTTTGAAGGTGGTCATGGCAGAGATTGAGGATACCGTGGTGGATTTGGAGGATGAGGCCATGGTGGTGGAAGAAGTGAGTTCCCTCATGGAACATGTTATACTACGGATCTCCTAACCACTACAGGTGTGAATGTCCTCATAATATTACATGTTCTTTCTATGGAAATATTCATAGCTATCGGAGTTCCCATACTTATATGAACATCTCAACAAGCAACATAAATAAGAAAACAAAGGCATAGGGATGTTAGGATATAGCACGTTGTGGAAAATCAGTGGATGCCTAAGTTGGAAGTAGAGTCTGAGGAATTGTAAGTAAATATCATGACCCTTATTTGAGGTGGCACGCACTGTGCTAGAGAAGCATTGCAATAGAATCCTACCATCACTAAGGAGGAGGTTCTTCATGCATGGTACCCAAACCCTACCCATTAGAAGGAGGTTTATCAGGAAACCATGGAGGTACTCAGGAATCTTCAGGGTGAAATACAATATTTAAAGGAGCAATCATGGAAGATGGAGAAAAAAAGAATCATAGATGGTCCAAAATGATATAGATGACTTGAGAGAAGTGTGCAAATTGTTGTGCTAGGATAATATCATTCCACTATTGGGGAATTGGTTAAAAGGAAACACTCGCACATAAGTACTGAGACTAGCAGGAAGATCCTACATGTAAATATTCCCCCTCATAGCCTAGATTATGATAAGGAAATAAAAATGAATGTATTTGTGGATGGGTGGCTATTGAGTAATATACTATTTGATACGAGGCATGGAAGTCAATGTTTTTACTTTAGAAGAATGTGTACAAATGGGAGACCTCCATTACAACCATCCTCTAATGTATTGTTCATGGCTAATTAGACTAAGGCCACTCCCATTGGAGTTTTAAAGATGCATCCATTACCATACAATGAGCCAAGTTCACTGGAGACTTTGAGGTTTTAGTCTTTCGGAGATTTAGATAGCTTCACATCTCTATTGGGGTGTCCTTGGTGCTATGAAAATAATGCTTGATCTTCGTTCAACAAGGGTTATATCAGTTTTGAAAACAAGGAGGAAAGAATTATTATCCCTTTAACATATGGAAAATTTGCACCCTATGTTAAGCCCTTAAGTAAAGAAGATTTGAATAGGATTTATTTATGTGCCATCCGGGATCCAGAGAGTGCTTGAGCCGTGTAAAAGAAATCCTTCGGTGGGAGGATACATAGTCTATTAGTGATACTATAAGTGTTACTTGTGATAACTAGTCTCATTGCACTTATGAGTTAGTAGGGTGCAAAGTAAAGATCATATTTCCTAAGGGTAAAAACTACATTATGTCAAGAGAAAAGATAATAACTTGGTACCTACCTTGTTTCCACGGAGAAGAAGATCTTATGGTTTTTTTATGCACACAATGGAGTAATAGTGGATAGGCCCACTGGAAAGAAGAAAAATATGCTAGCATATACACTACGTGGGATAGCAGCACACTTTGGTGGGTGGTCCATAAGGATAATCTTGTAGGATGGAATGAAATTAGGATTGCTCTTGCTACTAGGTTCTTTAGGAGAAATGCACCTACTCAAATCTGCACTTATCATGGTAATCAACCTATTTAGCACCACGTTCAGAAGTGTGAGATAATTCGAACAGAAGGGTAGGAACATTTACCACCTTCTCTCTGGGTACACAAATTTTATTCTTCTTTACAAGGTTGCATGCATGTTTGGTATGTATATGCATAACTTCATAGAGAGAACTAGAAATTGGTAGGATTTAATTGTTGGAATGGCCTAGAGATTTGATTTCTTCTCTACAAGCCTCTGTGGAATAAGAATTAAAATTCATAAACCACTTAACTATGGGAGAATGTGCCAAAGATGAAGAAATCCTTTAGGAGTTATTAGATGAAGGAAACTCGGAGTGTGTTTTGTTGGAGAAATAAGGTTGATGCCACAATATTTTAATGAGATTTCCTTAAGAAATAAAAAGGTAAAATGGTCTACTTAGTGGATGACAAAGAAGTAGAAAATCTAGATATAAACCATTCAACAAGTAGGCGTGAGGTGTTAGATAGTGTAGATAAGACCACGCGTGCCTATCATGAACCTATGAAGACAAAGAAAGTGAATATTGGATCAGATGTTGAGCCTAAGGAATCCATAAATGGAGACTATTGATCAAACTCTCAAGTGGAAAAAATCATAGAGCTACTACGGGATTATCATAACTTATTCCCTCAAGGGTACCATGAATGTAAAGGTGTGCATGAATCATTAGGGGAGATGAAGTTGAATCTTAAAGAGGGTGCATGCCTAGTTAGGAATAGACCCTACAGGATGAGCCCCAACTTGTGCAAAAGGTCAAAGAATAGATTGACAAAATGCCAAAGTCTGGGATTATCAAGCCCCTTGATGAGTTAGAATGGGTTAGTCCAATGGTGATCAGTATCAAGAAGGATGGTCGGATTAGGATTTGTGTGGACTATAGGGAAATGAATGTTTCATGTGTGATTGATCCCTTTCCTATGCCATTCACTGAGGAAATACTAGAAGGCATTGTAGGGTGTGAAATCTATTCGTTTACAGATGGGTTCTCTAGGTATCATTAGGTTAGGATTTCCCAGGAGGATCAGGAAAAGACTACTTTTACTACTAAATGTGGTAGCTTCACATATACTATAATGCCTTTTGGTCTGAAAAATGCACCTGTTGTATTTTCATGCATAGTTGTTCAAGCATTCAAGAAATTTATTCACAACTTCTTATAGTTTTATTTGGATGATTGGATGGTGTATGGATTAGTTAAGGATCATTGTGACAATCTACGTTTAATTTTTGAAAGATGTAGACAGTTGAGTATCTCTTTAAACATAAAGAAGTGTATATTTATTACACCATTTGGAATACTATTAGGACACATAATCTGTAAGGAAGGTTTGTTAGTTGATCCAGCCAAGGTTGTAGTTATTATAGGCCTAAGAGAGCCTACCAGTCAGAGTGAGGTGCATGGATTTTTGGGTCATATAGGATATTATAGAAATTTTATCAAAGGATATGCCAAAGTTTCCACACCGTTGGAGGAGTTACTGAAAGGGAAAGATACATTCTCTAGTGGGAGAACCAGCAACACGCGCATTCGAGACATTAAAGGAGAAACTTACTACTGCACCTATTCTGTGTTTTCCTTCATGGGACCATTTCATTTCATGTACATTGGCATGGTGTTGGATCAACATGGAGAAGGTATTATAGATCATCCTATATTTTGTTAGGTAGAAAGTTGACTCTGCAGAACATAACTACACAACTACGAGCGTGAAGCTTTTCATGATCTATGCGATATATAAATTCCAATAGTACCTACTAGCTACACCATTTGTCTTTTATACATATCACATGGCATTGAAGTATTTGGTAAACAAGCACATTCTACAAGGGCGCATATGTAGGTGGGTACTCTTATTTCAAGAATTTAATTTCACAGTTGTGGTAAAACTAGGGAAAAGTAATTCTAGACCAAACCATTTATCCAGAATACAATCAAGAGAAGAAGCACAAGCAATTGAATATATTATGCTAGATGCACAGTTATATAGGTTATAATGAGCGCCATTAGAACTAGAGGACATTGCTTTCTTTCTATGAATAGGCATGACCCCATAAGGCATGAAATCCTTGGAGAAGAAACATCTTTCTATAAGTGTGGAACCCTATATGTTGATTAGTGGTGACCTGTACAAATTAGGTCATGATGAAGTATTGCACCGTTGCGTACTGGAACATGAACACACGGGCATTATGGAATAAGATCATGGTTGTATTGTAGGTGGCCACTATGTAGGTGATGCCATTGTGTGCAAGATTTTACTCATTGGATTATGGTGGGAGACCCTATATAAAGATTGTAATGAATATTGCAAAGCTTGTGATCATTGTCAAAGTCTTTGGAAACTAGGTCAATGAGATGAAATGCTTCTAAGACCTATTACTAGTGTAGAGTCATTTGAGAAATGGGCTATAGATTTTGTGGGTCCTATTTCACCAGCTGCATGCGTAGGACTTAATCGCACTATATCATAACTTGCATATCTTATCGACAAGGTGGGTAGAAGAAGCACTACAAAGGATTGCATGGATGACTAAATAGCTAGGTTTCTATTATGTACTATAAGTTTGACCATTGATAGGGGCACACACTTTTCTTAATGAGACAATCAGAATTTAATTGGATGAATTCATGATTGCACATTATATAACTATACCCTATCATCCATAGGATAATGTTATTGTTGAATTTCAACAAAATTTTGGGCAGACATTGACAAAATATGTGATGTTGGATGAAAGGATTGGGATGATAAAGTATCTACAATACTTTGGGCATATCGAACAACATATAAAAGGTTGAACAAATCCACCCACCATTTTAGTTAGTTTTTGGTAGAAGTAGTTCTTCCTATAGAATTCATGCTACCTTCTTTGCGTATTACACGTGTCTTTGGAGGTCTTCTGATGATGAAAGCATTAAAAGAATGGATTGAAAAGTTAATAAAGTTAGATGAGTGAGAGCCATAGCATGTTGGAGTCAACAAGAAGAAGGCCAATCGAGAAATCATGGCATGATAGGAATATTGGGGATAAAAATATTGAGATAGGATTGAGATGGTGCTCCTTTATGATTCTAAATTTTTGTGCCATCCAGGAAAACTCAAGGTATATTGGTTGGAGCCATATATTATCACTCACATACTTGAAATAGGCACTTTTTAATTAGAGGCGCTTGATGGAATATGGTTACCCGGTTACTTCAACGGGAGTAGGTTGAAACCCTACTATAAATAAGTCTTCTTTATGTTTGTAATATGGTAGTATTACCATTTAGATTAGGTTTTCAATTTTGCATTTCCTTAAATTTGTTTCCTTTTTTTCGCTATTCTTTGTCAATTTAGTTGATATTTTTGTGTAATAATCAAGTTTACGTGCGGAGCTAATTACTATTTGAAGAATTTTTATGTATAGAAAGGACCGCACACATACCCTTATTATGGGGTAGGTTATTGATATCTAAGTATAATACTATTGAAAATAAGTCCACATGAAAGGAACAAACTACTACGGGTTCTTTTCAAGTGGGAGGACTGAAAAAAGATTTCTTCTAGACATGGGGAAAAAGATGGAGATGTAGATGAAAACTAAGTATAACATGGGTTAAGCGAGAGGCCATGAAGACTACTAGTATTGAAGGTGCAGTGACGAGGTACTCGGGTGTAAGGAAGCATGGAGGAGTGTTGAAGAAAAGTCTGTGAACTAGAGGGTAAGAGGGTGCACTAGAAGGTTATAGCTTGGGCGTGAAGATGTACCGCATGAAAAGAATGAAAAATGGTCAATTAATGAGAGGATTGTTGGTAGGTGGAGGAGTAAAAATTACATCAAAAATTTTGAAATTCTATATAAGGATGGGATGCGAGTTCATTTTTACCATTATAATTGAGAGAATTCGAAAAGGGATAATTACAAATGAGCCAAGCAATCGTGTTAAGGTGCAAAGAGTGTGAAACCAGACATGGAGATATGGTTTGTATGTAGGAGAATCTTGCATTCCCATAGTGTGACGGGTTTGAGAAAAGTAGATACATTACAAAATCTAGGGCATGTGATTTCCACTAGGGTATAGAGATTTGAACTAGGGTTTCAACTTTCTTGATTACATAGGAAATAAAATAGAGATTTTCTGATGGCACTAAAGAAAGTACCCAAAAGTAGTGTAGTAGGAGTAAAGGGAAGAAGAAGTTCGAAGTGGAAGAAGAAATTTCTCCCGAGACTAATTTCTCAAAAATGTAAAATCCAAAGGGCATAATTGTGGGACAAGAATGGGAATCCCACATCTAATTGAAAATAAGTGATTACAACCATCAAACATCGATAATAAGGATATCGATGCGTTGCTAACACAAAAAAATGAAACACACAACGAGATGATATGCCAATATATAATGATGCTAGTGAGAATTCTTGAAACATAATGGAGTCTACCAATAACATATGCCATAATTTGGGAATTATGATCCATTGTATCAATGGTTGATGAGTAGAGTCCATGAGGACTTCTTCTACTTTTCCAAACAAAGGTTAGAATCAAAGCTTCCTTTCATTTCAATAGATAACTTGGAATAAGGGCCTCGGAGTATATTTGGAAGTGATTTAACGATAAGGCTGCAATCCTAAAGAAAAGGAAGGAGATGGGGCATACCAAAGGTATCTACGGCATGGACATCGAAAATTGAAGAAGTATCCTAGTAGTGCAGCCACACATCTTGTAACAAAGTTGAATGACCAAGGAATATGGTCACAGGTAAACACAATGTTGTTGCACATCACAAAGAAGATGTCTCAAGGAGTGGTCTACAATATTGTAGATCACATAGCAAAGAAAATCATTGAAGAAGTGTGGATAGGTAATAGAATAATTTTTGGTGTTTTTTTATTGTCTTTTTTGTTTATGGAGATTGGAGTTCTCGATGGGACAAAGGATAATATTTGGGAGTACCCCACGGAACACAAGTCACCTATGGAAATATTTAGAAATTACTTGTGTGATGGATCAATGAGTGTACCATTCAAGCAGAGGGTAGAGATGTGGTATGATAGACTCCACGTGGCATTCGAAGAAGAATGGTGCATACCCAAGGAGTTTCCTTCGGTGGTGGGTAAGGTAGTTTAGTTTGTAGCTTACTAGCATTTTTGCATCGTGTGATTTGTGATGATGAAAGATGGAGCTTGGAGCCCATGGTACAAATTGTCTTATGTCTTCATAGCAAGAAAATTACTTCTAGGCATAATTTCATTGGTTTTAGATGTGCACTACCTAACCTTCAATGTAGAAAAGGTAGATTGTGACTACCACACTCTGAGAAAGAAATATGTATATCTAGGGTGGAATGCCTACATTGAGCCCCTTCACCCCACTATAATATTAATTTAATTAATTAAATTAAATTAATTCATTATCCTCACCATATTTATTATTTAAATATCCTAATTGGGATAATGCCCACATATCCACCTCACCTAGACACCTCATCAGCCACCTCACCCTAAGACCTATTCTTAGTAAGTTGCCATAACTAACTAAGACCTACCCAAACCCTAAAAATCAATGCCTACATTCCCTCTAACCACATTCCCACCCATTAGAAGGAAGCTTCCATGCTAATCCATGGGGTAAATGAAATGAGATCCCAAAAATCAAGGGGATCTACCTAGTTTAGTAAACCTAGGAAATCCCACCTAACCAACGCGGTTACCCTTAACCACCACCGGTTAAGCCAAACCACCGTCGGTTACCATTTAACCCCAAAAACAACCTTATTTCAAGGTTGGCACATTTTTGAGAGATAATCACATCTTTTGAGAACAAGTGACGAAACCAGAGCTACATGCAAGTAGAACCAACATGTTAGTATACACATCAGAGCATCCATAGCCAATACCTGAAGCAATCACACAGCCATCTACCTTCACGGGAGCATCAGGGAAGCACCAGCACTACATCAAGTTCATTCCATTTGATCACCCACCATTACCAACCAGGCATCAAGCTCATACAAATAGTAAGTTTTGTTAACCAACACTTATCCATTTATCATTTGGTAGATCCTTTTACATATGTTATTAGTTTTTTCTCATTTCCATTCCCCCATCATTTACCTCCATGAAAAACTTGACCATATTTTTATCCACACCCTTACATTTCCCATACCTGGACCTTAATCATTCCTGTGCATACCTCAGATCCATATGAATCTTGCCATTTCCCTTCCATCTTCATCTAATCTCAGATCTATCACCCAACCAAGTTTTATTGAGTTTCTATACCCCACCATACCGATGCGGTTACCCACAACCATCATCAGTTAGCCTAAACCAATACCGGTCATACCAAACCGACGTCGGTCTCTGTGTCTTTTACTAGAAACCAAGAATAGAGCTCCTAAACTTCCACCAAATACCCAAAACCACCCAGAATCTCACCTTGACCAATACCAATACCTTGACAGTGACCTTGACCTTCAGATTCAATCATAGCCTAGCCTGTTGTGAATGAATTTTCTTATTGTAGATGAATGAGATACCTAAATCATTTTAACTACAGTAGGATTTCCTTTATTTCTCACATTAATTTTCTTTAAACAGTGGATTGACAGCCATCTAGGAAGTATCACACTTCCCGGATCTAGCACACACTAGGTAGTCCACTGCATATATTGTTTAACTTTTATTTGGTGGTCTTGTGTTCCATTTCAGGTAGTTCCTCCAAGAAAAAGGAAGCTCTCACGATCAGCTGTGGATTCAGAAGTCATACGCATGCAACAACAACCTACAACCAACATTTCAACAGGTATTCCTCCTAACCCATTACCCTTATTTGTTTCATCAACATTTGAAGAAATGCTCTAGAATCAGGTGAAACATTTTGGCACACCCGGTGGGACCCATTCGGGGTTCTTTGCATTCTTTCATTTCTAGGTGAAAATGTTGTATGTTTGTTTCTTTTCTAAAAGTTCTTACATTAAACTTTCTCCCCTGGAATCTTCTTCTCTTCTATTGTCTAAAAGCAATCATATTTTGGTGCTTAAAATGAACATTTCTTCCCTTTCATTAGTATCACATTAGTGAAAGAGCATCCCTTCTCCTGTTCATCTATTTGTGGCATCAAATTCTACATTTCGATTTGGGTTTAAAAATCATTGCATTTCATTCTACTTTTTACATTAGCTCACATTAATTGAGGGCAACCTATATGTTGGAAGTCATTCCCAGCTGATGGTTGACAAATGAATCATAGAAAGCACTTTCTTTCTCTTTCTCTCTCTCTTGAGTCTTATCCAAACACCACAAAAAAAATATATACACATTCTTAAACAACATCTCACCCAGAAGAAGTTGTAGGTGATCACACAATCACGACATAGTGGGCACCCCACTTGGTTATCTCTATCTAGTACCCCATCGAGAGAATCCCCGCCCCCCCATAACATACCTAAAACCTCTCCTTGTAGATCTCCTTCTTCGTAGGAAGCCATCCTCACCAAAAAAAATCTATTCTACAGTTCATGAGTCAGTCCTTAAATAGCATAAGCTAAACAAACATAATAGAAAAAGGCACTCTTAGGATCATATTTTTCTTAGTGTTTCTTGCTTTGGCTTGCATTTTGAGGTGAGAGGTCACATTCTTCATTTTTCTTATTTCTCCTTGCACGCTCCTCATCACAGTTGGTGTATTCCAACTTCATCTGAGTGTGCTGGACCATATTCTCATCATTCTCAGGATTTTGGGTTTGATTCCACATTAATTTTAACTCACAACCACATTTTCTTCATCATGTTTCAATTTCACAGTAACGGTGTCGGTCCAGTGACCATCATCGGTTACCCTCTACCCATCATCATCATCGGTTTTACCCAACCGGCATCGGTTCCCTGTTCTTTTGGTTAACCTACCCAAAAGGACACCTATTCACCTTCTTTGACTATTTAGAGTCTCTACCACTCTTATCATATTCATTGACCTGGTAAGTCCCATTAACATCTTGCATACTTGGGAAAATTATTGGCCTTTTACCTTGTTTTGACCAACTTGTCCACTTTCCACAGTGACCAGATGGTTACGATTACCTATGACCGGCGTCGGTTTAACCTAACCAGGCATCGGTTATACTATGTAATTTTCCATAGCTGACATTTGGTACCTAATCCACCTACTACCTACCTTTTTTCTCTATCTCTATTTTATTTTGTATGTCATTTACTGAAAAAAGTCCAGTCCAACCATGATAGTACTTATTCACATGGTGCTTGACCCAAAAGCAAGCAAACACCCTCATATTCCATGCCGTTTCAACCACTCCCCCCTAGTCCTTCACCACCTTCCATTTTTTTCACACCCATGGATCCTATCCAACCTATCTCTATCACACGGAGAGATGAGGAGTTCACACACTCCTTGACCAAAATCCTACCACCTTGCAGTTTTACCTTTCCCACTCATCCACTCGAGATGCCTCGGGTCAGTTGATATACGACATGCCCATATCTATCCCCGACTCTCATTCCCACTCTGCATCATCATCCCCATCTGCTCCATGCTTTACCCACATCTACCTTACCCCCAGTCATTTCATAGCTAGGCCCCTATACCCTATATGACCCCACTCTGCTATCCATTGCACTCCGTTGCCCACCACATCCACTATACCTTCACCAACCACCCAGAACACAACCTCATCTTCACCCTATTGTCTCACATATACCCATAGCTACACTACCACCCCGGTGTCGGTGACCCCTACCCCTTTTCAAAATGTCATCCTTTCTATTCCACAATCTTTAGCCCCCATTGCCACTAGGGTCACCACGACCCTTCCACCTCCATATACGTACTATCAGTAACCTCTGTTTCATCTATTATTCACTCTGGTACATACCCCTATTTCACTTCCTTCTTCTCAATCTACCTATACGGACAGCACCATATACTGGAATGCCACCCTTGTTATATGCCCAACACCAACCCTCTTATGCTACAGGAGTCACCCATCCATCACAACCTACCAACGACCTAATTAAGTTAATGATGGACAAGATGCAAGACATTGGAGGCATCGGTTTCTAGCTCTCATACACTCTCACCTACGATGAGATTTGTAATGAGCCTATACATCCATCCATTCCTATCCATCCATATCCCATGCATTGGGAAATGCCTAAATTCAACCATTTCAATAGCAAAGAAGACCCATAACAACATTTGTGGTCTTTCAAACATGGGTGTTATCTGATCACCCATGATGATGCTTTGCTCCTGAGGACCTTTCCCATGTCTCTTGACTGGACCCGTTAGATTGGTATAGTGGGTTGCCTAGACACTCTATATTCTCATTTAATCAGGTAGCCCAAGCCTTCTTGGATCACTTCTCCATTAATATCATTAAGAAGGTTACCATGACTGACCTATACTCTACGCGTCAGTATGATGATGAATCTATCATAGATTTTTTTGCTCGTTGGCGTAGCCTGATCAATCAACTCACATTCCAACTACCACAAACCAAACTCATCAAAACTCTTCACATGGGCTTGTGCTAGGCATATCTCACCAACCCTAGGTTCAAACCTTCCGAACCTTCAATGAAGCATTCACCATGGCATGAAAGCTAGAGATTCGGGCTATTGAAGAGAAGAAAATCCAATTACGCAATAAGAACTCGGCATTCAAGTCAAATGATACCTCTTCTTCTTCAAAACCACAAAAATTATTCAAAGGCCAAGGGGACCACTAACGTGCAGTGGTACTCAAAGCTAGCCCCAGCTCATCCATCAAATCAGGCTAGCCCCTCATCTAATCTCTCACCCATTTAGACTTTTCAATTCAGATGAGAACAATGAAATATACCCCAATTGGGAACCTTATTCTTCTATCTTAGAAAAGCTCATCAAAGTTGGGGCCATCACCCTTCCTCCCATGAAACCACACACTGGTTTTGACCCTACTCACCCCACACCCACATGGTATAAAGAGCACAACTTCTGTAACTACCATCGAGTAAAGGGTCATAGTGATGGAAATTGCATCACCTTCAAAAACATTGTCCAAGAAATGCTCGAGAAAGGTGAGCTAACCTTGGATAATCCTAATGCACCTACCAATCAAAACCTACATATCTTGAAACCCTTTCCTAATCATGCCCCTTCTTCTGATCAAACTGGAGAGACCTCAACTCATGATAGCCATACCCACGAGGTCCATGCTATTTTCAGCGATACACCCGATGCTTCCCAATTACCTCATATTCCTTCCATAGAGGAAATTCTAGCCCAAAGTCCTCCTTCTACATTGGAACCCACCTCACCTATTCCTCCACCCATAGAGGAACACCTTTCACCTCCTTCATCACCCATGGAGGAGCCTTCCATTAATATCAAGACTATTTCACCTTTGGCTTCTCCACCTAGAGAGCCATCACCCACAGTACCTCTCCATCCCATGGAGAGATATTTGTTTATCTCCTCCCTCCACCCAGAGAGAGCACCCATCATCTCCTCCACCCACAAGAGGAGCACCCATCATCTCCTCCACCCATAGAGGAGCACCCATCATCTCCTCCACCTATCAAAGATCCAGTAGAGATACCTTTGCCTCTAGGTGATCATTCTCCATCAGTTACCCAAGATCCTATAGACTTACTTTTGGCTCTCTTACCCACATGGAAGCCGAAGCTAGAAAATTCCCCATCTCTAAGACAAATTTTATGGGAATTTCCATTAGGTCCTCATCAACCTCACCTACAGACATGTCATTCTCATGCTTAGCCGATCACTTAGATTATGTGGATAGAGCCTTACTTTGGGGGTCTTCTTCTTCTCTCAACACAAATGCAGATGTCACTTGCTGACACTTCCACTATCTACCCAAAAATATTTTGCCAATTGAACCAAACACAACCTCCTCTATCACAACTTCTTCCATGACACCCATCATAGCTCAACACACACCCTTACCCATAACCCAACATACATCTAAATCCAAACCCACACCTACATCATCTTCTTCCTCGACTAAACCTATTACTACCTTAGGGTCACCCCACCACCACCTTATTCATCCACCTATCAAACTAGATTTAGCTACATCCTCCAAAGTCAACACCAAACCTACTCACACACCCAAACAAAAAGAACCAAGCCCATAGAACTCATACTCCAACCTCACCCAATCACACCTTCATCACCTTCACCCTTCCATCCATCTTAGGACCTCAACCTCCATGGTTACGGTTAAAAACCTCCACCCATGGTAAACCAAAAACACAACAGCCCATTCCTTCCTTCCTCAAAACTCTCTAACATACCCAAGCACCCACACGACTTACACCCACACACACTACTGACATCTTTACCACCCATTCCTCTAATACCATCGGTTACTTCTTCACTACCCACTACACTTCAGTCTCTTTCCCTCACACCCCCTGCATGACCTACATCATCTACCTTCACAACACCTCCATTATCCCCATGGGTAACTCACCCTCTTCCCCATCCACCTTTCCCTCTAGATCTTGTACACCCATATCACCTTTACCCAAGAAGGTGCAACCCAAAGACAAAAATCCGCTACCCTCCAATAAGGTAGTCAAAACAACCATACACCCTCCTGTTTCATCTACCATACCCCTACCCAAAAAACACATGACCAACACCCAAGACCACACCAACACCCAAAACCATAGCTCGACCCACTCCCCCTCCTCTGCAAGACCATTCCTCTCAATCAGTCCACACCTACACCCCAAACCCACTTTCACTTCCCATTGTGACCCTAGCGCGGGTCCTATGCCAAAATCTTAACCAACCTCCTTGAGACTTCTGTCATCACATTACCACCTCTTAGACCTTATGACCCTCTCAAACCCAAGCCAAAGGGGTTTGATGACACTAAAATTTGTGCCTACCATCGTGTGCCAGGACACGATGTGGAGAACTATAAGGCTTTGAAAAATGTTCTTATCTAGTTGTGTCCTCCCAAAGAAAACTGATGATGACCTTCTTGATGAGGACCCCATTTCACCAACACCCATTCCCACAACTCTTCCCTCACTTCCTACTCAATGACCCAGACCTTTACCCCCATAGCTCCTAGAACCACCTCCAGATTTGAAATTAACATGGTTTGCATCAATGACCTCACCAAACCTCCACCCAAATGTCGATGTGCCCAGCTCATCTCACAAGGCTCCTTCCCACCATTGGGATTTTTCCCTTCATGTCACCATACCTTTCATGGCTCACCTACCTCACCTACCTCCCCACCTCAGATCAACATGATCCACATTGCTACCCATGTGCTCGAAGGACAAAGGAAAGGAAAAGGCAACTGACTCACCAACCAATCCTATACCCAACATACCATCTACACCCACACCTAAAATCACTATCCATGGCCCCACATATCCTATTTCTAATGGGGTCACACACCACGTGATGCTCAAACAACTACACCAATCCCCCTCAAAATGTCCTTATATGACCTCATCCAAACCTCGAGAATCCCATCGTCAAGCTCTCATGGAGGTCCTTGATCTATTGAGGTTTTACCCAATGACCCTACACCCATAGCCTCCATTATCACACCCCATCATGTAGCCTCTCTCACCAAATTACCACCTTTATCCACACCTCCACCTACTCACCAAGTAGCCTCCCTTAGCTTCTCAGAGGAAGAGATCACACCACACACCAAATAGATGATCCAGGACCCACTCTCTTCATCTCTTGTCCACATCGATGATATACATGTATGATGACATGTGTATGATTGATGGGGGCACTAAGCATTAATATCATTTCATCCCATGCATTCACTCAAATGTGCATACCTGACAATTACATGCATAAACATCTGTCATGTTGCATTCATTCAATGATGCTATCACCTCTACACTAGGCACCATCATCCTCCACATTTTGTGGGCCCCACACTATTTCTAGAGTTATTTTACATCTTGGAGGGGAATTTCAATATAACTTATTGCTTGGCAGAGACCACTGGATTCATGTCATGGTTGTGTTCCTTCCACTTTGCATCATTGTGTAAAGTTTGAGCATGAAGGACACACCTATACTATTCTAGATGATCCATCACCTTTTAAAACATGCAACATGCTTTACCACCCAATGACGTGCTTATACCCATTAAGGCATCTACCTCCATGACCACTACCACTTCACCTACACCTCCGCTTACCCTTACAGCTACCCACTACCTCAACCACACACCTCCTCCATCCCCTCCACTTTTCCTTTGCCACCTCCACGGCCAACCATCAGCCTCCCAATCCATTAGCTCCACCTCCCGCATCGACCTCGACACATCATCTATTCCAGCTACCCACATACCACCACCAATCCCTTGGAAGGCATTTTTCAACGCCTCACTCTGGGGGAGTATCACCTATATAGTGTCGACACATTCCTTACTCCACAAGAGTATGGAAAAGTCTTCACCAACACCCTCATTATGATCACCACATATAGAGAATGCACTCCTTTATGGTCCTCCCACCTTCGTACCAGTCTCACCTATGGGGGACTTGATACTACAACTTACACACCTGAACCACCATCACAAACCCACCCATTTTCCATTGACTTCCAGTCACTCACCAATCACCATTTTTTTTTCCACACCTTCCTTCACTTGATGATGTGCGTGGAAGGGTTTTGGTTTTGGATTTTATGAGCAAGGCACCATACTATTATTCCATGTACTACCTATAAACATAATGACCATAGTGGTATCGGCTTTGCTGAACCACCTACCAAGAAGGCTCACATTGAACTCATCGAGGACATCAGCCCTTCTCCACCTTCTTCACCACCACCACACCACCTTCACACGATGGAGTCGATGGATCCAAATCCATTCCTCCTAACTTTTTTTTTCAAACACCATCTCCTTGGGGCCTCGACTTATCAACATGAGGGGTGAGGCTCCTCCTCTCTTCCCTTCTATATCCTGAAATGATCGATGACGATACACCTTTGATTAACATCATTCAATGTCAGGATGATGAATCTATACTCACCTACCTTGGTGCAAGAAGACTCATATATTCATCGGTCATTACCATCTGAGATGAAAACCATGTTGAATGAATCAACTATCGAATCAACATTCATACTCAGGATGACCCACACATCTAAAGATCGGTCAATCTTTAGATGTTGTTGAATAGGAAGCCATCACCTCTTTTCTCAAAAACCATAACCATGCTTTTGCTTGGTCTTACGCAGACATGCCTGGTATTGACCCCACCATAGTGGTCCACAATATCATAACCATTCCCGATGCCAAGCCCATCAAACAAAAGCTAGGAAAATGCACCCTCATTTCCCTTCTTGTCAAAGAAGAACTTCAGCACCTTCTTTCCATTTTCCTTCATATTACCCATTGATTATCCTCATTGGATTTCTAACATTGTCCTATCACTAAGGTGATAGGGGGACTCCATTTGCATGGATTTTTGTGACCTCAATCTAGCTTGCCCAAAAGATGACTTTCCTCTACCTGGTATTGACCAAGTTGGTTGACCTTACCACTAGGTCACGAGATGTTATCACTCATGGATGGCTTCTCGGGTTATAACCAAATCTTACTTGCCCCAGAGGATCAACACAAAACCACATTCATCACCCCTTGGGGACCTTCTGCTATCGAGTCATGCCTTTTGGCCTTAAAAATGTTGGTGCCACATATCAGTGGGCTATGACTTATATCTTCCATGACATCATGCATCATATATTGGAAGATTACGTGGATGATCTCCTTGCCAAATCTAAATGCCACTCTGAGCACCTCACCATCCTAAAAACCATCTTTGACCACCTCATTATTAAATATTGCATTCACCTTCAGCCCAAGAAGTGTGTCTTCGCGGTCCTCTCAGGAAAACTCTTGGGATTTATCATTTCCCTACATGGTATAGAAGTTGACCCTGCTAAAGTCAAGGCCATTCTAGAAATGCCTCCTCCCACTAACCTTAGGCAACTCCGTATAGCCCAAGGTAAGTTGCAGTCTATTCACCATTTCATTTCACAATTGTCTTGATCGGTGTCAACCATTTCATCATCTTCTCAAGAAGGATGTCTCCTTTAAATGGGATGATGATTGCCACAAATATTTTGAGGCCTTAAAACAATACCTTCTTCAACCCCCCATACTCATTCCACCTAAAGATGATCAACCTTTCTACCTATACATCTCAGCTACCGATCACTCTTTGGGGGCCATGCTCACTCATCGCGATGAACAACACAGGGAGCAGGTGGTTTATTACATAAGCCATACTCTTTTGGACTATGAAACCTGATACACCCATCCCAAAAAAAATTTTTTCTTAGCCTTAGTTTTCATTGCCACAAAACTCCACCATTACCTACTCAACCACAAAACCTATGTTGTGACCAACACCAACCCCTTACACTTCATGTATGCCAAACCTTATCAAAATCAGCATGCCACTTGGCTTATGCTTTTGGCTGACCTCGACCTCAATTCATCCATCAAAAAAATTCCATTAAGGGCCAAGCTATCACCGACCAATTGGCCATGACACACCTATTTTCTGAGGATCAACCCTCTAATTTTGACTTTCCAGATGAGTCAATTGCTACCCTTTCCTGGATGAACCCACTTACCAAATGACACTCTTCTTTGATGGTTCCAAGTGTCAGCGTGGGGGTGGGGCTGGTGTTATCCTCATTCCCTTGATGGTGAACCCATGCCTTTGTCTTTCAAACTCAATTTTGATTGTACAAACAATATTGCCGAATACGAAGCACTCGTATTAGGTCTCCAAGCCACCTACGCCCTAGATGTCAAATCAATCAACATCTTTGGTGATTCTCAATTGGTCATAAACCAAGTCAATGGTATATACCAATGTCATAATGAGATACTTCAAAAGTATAAACATCATGTAGACATACTTTTGACCACCTTTGACCATTACGCCCTTCAAACATCCCATTTCAACCAACAAAATTTGTAGATACCATGGCCTGCTTGGCTTCTCAAATACCCACTTCACTTCCTGCCGATTCTAAAATCTTTGTCACCATACTAATGACTCCAATCACCCTCTTATTTACCTCATGACATTTACTCCATCGGAACCATCACCCCAGACCCAGTGACCTTTGGTATAAACAATACTCTCGACTATCTTTCTCTCTCCATCTTACCTCCTGATCTCACCCATAATGGACAACGCACCTTCCTTAAAAAGGTCTCTCATTACATCATCATGGGGGCCTCCTCTATAAGCATGGCTTTGATGGTATTCTCTTACGATGCCTCACGAGTTCTGAAATTCCTTATACCATTAAGGAAGTTCATGATGGCATATGTGGAGGTCACTTCAGTGGCCTTGCTTGTTGCTAAGCGTATTCTTCACCTAGGCTATTACTGGCCGACCCTTAACCATGATTGTTGTGACTACATCAAGCATTGTGTAAAATTCCAACAACATGCCAACCTTCATCATACACCCAGTCATGCCTTATAGGTCACCCATGACCTTTGGCCCTTTTCTCAATGGGGTTTGGATCTTGTCGGAGAGATCAATCCCCATTCTTCCCAATGACATCAATGGATCATCACCACTACTGAATACTACACAAAATGGGTTGAAGCCATACCACTCATCTCCATGAAAGCTGAGAAAATATGTGAGTTCATCAATCATCACATCATTTTTTTCACTTTGGTGTTCCTCATCACCTCATCATTGATAATGGAAAACAATTCAAAAATAAAACATTGCAAAAACTTTGTGATGCCTTCGACATTCAAGCTAAGTTTCTCATCACCTTATTACCCACAAACCAATGGCCAAGCCAAATCCACTAACAAAACCTTGAACAAAATTCTCATGAAAGTGGTTAACGATACTGGGAAGGAATGGCATATGCACATTCCTTTTTCCCTATGGGCATACCACACTAGTATTCACACTTCCACTTTGCCACTACACCTTTTTCTCTGGTCTATGGTACAGAGGTTGTTCTACCTCTCAAAGTCTAGATCCCTCACTCTGCATTTCTCTCATGACATGCTCAATGATGATGAATTTCATCGGACCATTTAGCACAACTTGAGTTATTAGATGAATCATCTTAATGCTCTTGATCATCTTCAAGTTTACCAAAAATGTATCAAACGTGCCTATGATAAACATGTCCATGAATGAACCTTTCAAGTTGGTGATCTTGTCTGAAAGAAAATCAACATGTAACTAAAGTAGAAAAAAGTAAATGGGGAAAATTTTCTCCTAATTGGCTTGGACCATACATCGTGACCCATACTTATGGATCAGGTGCTTATCATTTATCTTCACTCGATGGTAAACCCAAACTGAGCCCCTTAATGCCTTGCATCTTTGACCATTCTACTATTGACTTTTAGTCCTACCTCACCTTTTTCCTCTTTCCATGCTCATCCCTTGAGCACTATCCACTTCTTACACCATCACCAATGATTAAATAAGAATCATGTGCATACCCATCACTTGTTATCTTCTCTTGAATATGTGTACCATGGTGCACATAGCATGATTCTCATGGATACTTTTCATCTACCTTTAGATGAGATCCCATGGTCATTTCACCCTACTTTCTAAACAAGAATCCTATTCTTCACCTTGGTCTTGTCCATGACTTCAAAGCCCTCACATGGGATCCAACTCCTTGAGTCAAACTTCCAATAAAAAGATGACTCCCTCAAAAGGACATCTTCCTCTCTACAATCGCTGCTATAAATAGACTTGCTCCCTCGAAGGACAGCTATGTAAAGCTCTTTCAAAAAAAAAAAAAAGAGAGAGAATCTGAAGCTTCCCACATCGATCAACTTCACGAAGACCTCAAGGAGTTAATTTCCTCATCCCATATAGACTTCCCACATCGATCAGTCTATCTCAAATATCAGTCAACACAAAAAACTTTTAGTCATGGACTTGCCCATTGTGACCTTGGATCTCTTGCCCAAAGAGCATGCTACCTCATACCATATAAAAATTAACCACCTTTCACCCCTCTCACCATTCACACTCCCATTTCCTACTGCCTCAAGGGACCTCTTGGAAACCATGACATTTGGTGATCATGTGACTACTTTTCACCCTTAGAATAATCAATCATGCAATGTCTTTTAGGGTCTTACATCCATCACCTCCTCCAAGGTATGACCTACTCGGTATGATCCTAACCAATCAGGTGGCTTTCTTGCCCCCTCTTATCTTTTAACCTTCTTTATTACGTATTGATTACCTTATACAGGACTTGGTCCTCGACACTTACCTTTGGGGTAATCTTCTTCTTCTACCACCATCAAAATCACCTATACCAATTTTACCCACAACTCACCCACACCTAACAGACCTAAACCCAAATCATGCCTAAACCTACCATCTCATTCTCATATCTCCTCATATTCTTCCCTAGCTTATGGGAGAACTACATCGGCTTGAGGTCCTTTTCACCGGGACTATGTAGGCAGCACTCCGAGGGCATGGGGCCCTTGGAGGTTAGCTCGGCCACTCTCTACCCTAACCAATTCATCTTTCATTTTCCTAAATCACATTCTACCCTACTTAGTTTCCTTTTTATATCAAAAATTGGAAATTAAACCAAACAAACAACAAATTTGCTTCACATTTTTATCATCATCAAAACATACATTTATTTTGATTACCATTTCTTTACCATCATCATGCATGTATTATAAAACATCTTAAAATGACCCATATCATCATTCATTGCAAATATTAATGAATTACAACCAAAACCTAACTCAATCCATGCCTAAAACTCAACCATGCCTAACTAACCTAAAACTAACTCATCATGCCTAAAAACCTAACTCACCATGCCTAACCCTGACTCCATCCCAATGCCATGCCTAATCCCATGCCTAACCTAACCTCAACTCCCATGCCTAACCAACCATCCATGACCTAACTCAACCATGCCTAAACCATGACCATGCTAACTCCATGACCTAACCATCATGTGCCTAACACATCATGACTCTGACTCAACCATGCCTAAACTCACTCAACCATACCTAAC
The DNA here is from genome assembly GCA_018340775.1 of Taxus wallichiana var. yunnanensis. Classification (NCBI taxonomy): domain Eukaryota; kingdom Viridiplantae; phylum Streptophyta; class Pinopsida; order Cupressales; family Taxaceae; genus Taxus; species Taxus wallichiana. Next base: position 72,807,539 of record CM031235.1, on the reverse strand, counting down.
ACCATATCCATCATCATATGCATACACATATCTACCATAATCCATCATATAATAATAAATCATCATCATCATAATAATAAAATGTTATCATCATAATGCATAATCCCATATCATCATCATCATATAAATAATAATATCCATATACATAACTATCAAATGTCTTTTGACACGTAGGCCGTGTATATAATCAAAAATCTCTCAAAACTCTCATATACATCCTCACCATCTTTGGCATGTAGGCCGGTATATGCTCAAAAATACAAAAACTCTCATACAACCTCACCATCTTGGCACATAGGCAGCTGTATATATGATCAAAAATATAAAACTCTCGGCACGCAGGCCGGTATATATATCAAAAATCAAAACTACATCAAAATCGAGGGCCATATATCAGACATCATCGGTGGACATCCTCCATATCTATCTCTCACCTGTCCCCTCTGCCTCCTTGGCCCCTGTCTGGCGACCTGCTAACATCTCCCCACCCATCATAGGTGGTGGTTGGGTCCTGCTAGTACATCAACTAGAACTAGCCTCTGAGAACTGGTGGCCTCACCCTGACCATGTCTTGGGGCTCGATGGCCCCCTGTGCTCTCCACGCTATGGGTGCATGATCTGGTCCTCTCATTTAGAGGCTTTGTTGTGCCTGCCCTATACTTGGCATATGATAGAAATCTATCCCTATCCCTATCCACCATCAGCTGGTCTGATAATACCTGGCTCTCATCTCTCACCTCCCATGACCTAGATATGGGTACTGTACTGTGTGGTGGCCCCATCGGCCTCGACCTGTACCTATCCTGTGGGACCTGTCCCCCCCTTCTGTGAACTGGACCCTATCCCGGTGCTTGGTGGTGGCCCCATCCCTCTACTCTTGTGCTGTATATCTGGGCTGTAAGGCCCCAATCTATGCTGTGCTATGTGTGGCTAAACTAGCCTATAACCTATCACTGTGCATGGGGTGGCCACCCACCACCATCATCATCATCTCCATCTCCATCTCCACCACTGGCCATCTGGGCCTGAAGGCTAGCCACCTGTGCATGTAACTCAGCCACCTCCACCTCTGGTAGCTAACTATCCCTGCACCATACCCATACCCAATTGGGTAATCGGGTCACCACCCCTGTAGGGTGTCTCTCTTCACCATGATGATAGTGGCTAAATCTAGCTGCCCCTGGCTGGGGTGGTACTTTGCTCATAAATGAGCCACCCACCACTATCTATATCTATCTGTCACTCTGGCATCATCGATCCATGCGGTCTACCACCTGCTCCTCCTCCTCCCATGTGGCATTTGTCGGTATGGTAGAGGTAATGGCCTCTCCATCATCTCTCTGTCTTTGGGGAAGTGGAGGTATGTCTGTAGTAGCCCAAACTACCATCTAACCCTGTCAATTGGGATCATCTCATGCTCCCCGACATGGTGCCCCTCCATCCCATCTCGTAGTTGAAGGCCATCTAGCTCATCATGCATCCACCTGTATGAGGATAACCCACATATGGTCTCCATATGATGTCCACTCTAGAAAACCCCTCCAATAGACATGTAATATAATATGCTACATCATGTGTAGCCCTGTCTGATCGATGCTCTCCAATCATGGGTACCCATCACTGTACCCCACCCACACCAATCTCGGTGGAAATGCATCTTCTCGGGGCATACCCACTGGGTGCACACAAAACTATGTGCTCATAGGCCCAATAGTGTAGTAAAAAGGTGCAACATAAGTTAAACTACTGCACAGACCCATATGCCCATAACTCTCTATATAACTACACCAGGAATGTTGGCACCCAGGAAAAACATAGGTCGATCCATCACCATGTCATGTAACCCCCATCGAGTGGGGAAATCTCCCACCCTCTGCATCTGGTAGTGTGAAAAAAACACACTTGCCTCCATCAATAAAACTACTAGCCTCGTCTCCTCTGGATGGGCTAGGTACATCCCCCCATAACTCAAGTGGCACTATGGAATGTCATGTCTACCAGTCCCTCCCCAAACACTATCAACATCAACTCCTCTTGAGGCCTCGGAGGAGATCAAGTACACCTGCATCCCTAGTATCGGTAACCACAGGATCCTAAACACGTCCTCCAGGGTGACTTATCATCTCACCCATCGGTAGGTGGAACATGTTGGTCATTGAATCCCATCTATCGATGAGAGAGTGACCATCAGACTCAGGCTAGACTGCATGCCGATAGCATCGGACCCCAATCAGGCCCACCTCCTCCATGCCACCACTCCTCAACTATCATGCACACCTCGCACTCTCAAGAGTAGGGGTGGCACCTTATCTCTCATCATGTAGCTGATCTCTCCCCTGCATCTAATACAAACATCAAATTAATCTACCTTCATCATACCCATACTCACCCACGACACCTCACCTATACCCACTGTCTCACCTCTTTCTGTCTTCCCAACCTACCTTCCTATCACATTTTCTCTCCCCCCCCCACCCTCACCCACTATCATTTCCCCATACCCATTTTACCCCCACCTACACTAGGTTTTTCACCAACACACCCTATTCTACCCTTCCCTATCTCACCCACTCACCTAGGGCCCTTTTGACCCCTTTTTCTCCAAAACCCAACCGGTGCCGGTTATCTCTAACCGACCCCGGTCACCCCTAAACTAGCATCGGTCACCTGTTTTGTGACCGATACCGGTTTGACCCTACCACACCTGGCTAACTAACCGAACCATGCGATCCGGTCAGGTCATTCGCATGAAAAAACCATGACCCCCAAACCCTCCCTCTCAAAAAAAAACTCCCTCTCCTGACCCTTCTACCCACCCATTCTCACCTACACTTCCCCTCAACCCCATCCCACCCCCTATTCACCCACTTACCTCTCTCCCCACTATTCTACCCAATTCACCCTCCCACATTTCAAATTTCATTTCCCCCAAAAAAAAAAAAAACCCAATTTTCACCACCCGACCTCTCACCTAATCTATCTCACAAAACACAAAAAAGGGTTTGATGCTTACCTCATCATGCTACCATCATCATGGTGGCACATCTGGCCACTACACCGGTGGCCCACCCGATCCCTCTCCGGCCTCTGCCATCACCAATCTGTCACCTCACCTCAAACAAATAAAATCAACAATCTAATCTCATGGACCCACCTCTCTCACTACCACCAATCACCCACCATTCATTGGCTCACTCAACTCAGCTTTCCATTCCATCTCTCACTTTCACTTTCTTCTCTCTTTCTCTTGTCATTTTCCTCTATTTTCACAAAAGACAAATGATTTGAAAAAAAACATGGAATTTTTCTTTTTTATAACATCCCCAACCTAACCGACGTCGGTTTTACCTTCACCAGCATCAATCACATGCCCTACCTTACCATGGTTGGTTACCCTATACTGGCATCGGTTACCCTTGACCGGCATCGGTCACCCTCTCTTCCACATTGCCCACACTTTCACCCTATTACCCTACCCATCACTCTTTTTTTCCTCACCCAATGCTTACCCTGACCATTCACCTCACCCTCCTGACCTCATCATTTACTACCTAACCTCATCCTCATTTGGGGACTCATTATTTTACCCATACCTCGGCCCTACCCATGTCGTGACCTAGATTCTTGGACCTGGAACATCGCTAGTGACCTTTGACCTCATGTGTTTGCTATACCTTGTGACACTTTATTACCTATGTTGATTGACCTAATGACCTTACCTTGCCTCTTGTCATGACCATTTATCTTGACCCAACCCTCGGTGTACGGAACATACCTAAACATTCCTACACCTAACCTATGTCATGTTTCCTGACCATATCCTATACCTTGGATACTAGAATCACCTCAACCTTGTTTGGATAAACCTATCGACCTTAGACAATGTAGAGTTTTCCTGCTCTTCAACTTGGTACCATGTTGTAGTTTATACATGTGTGTGTGTTTGATTGTTACTACCTTTGACCCTGACCCATTACCTAGATTACCCAAGTGGACCTTTTTCCTTTTTTACCCCCATTACCCACCTTCCTCTTCATCACATTCACCTTTTATCAAACCACTCACCATTCTTCCCTTCTACCTCATCGGTTCCTAGTTTGAGGGGGATCACCTTCACCCACACATGGGGCAACCACATCTTATTTTTGTCAGCATCAAACTTACTTACAATACAAGCTACTACTGCAAAAAAAAAAGGGGCAAAATGTAGACACTAAAATTAGGTCACACTCCCCTTGGTCCCTCGTCAAATAAATACCTTGAACACATCCACCTAGCCATGGCCCCCTTCACCCCACTATAATATTAATTTAATTAATTTAATTAAATTAATTCATTATCCTCACCATATTTATTATTTAAATATCTAATTGGGATAATGCCCACATATCCACCTCACCTAGACACCTCATCTAGCCACCTCACCCTAAGACCTATTCTTAGTAAGTTGCCATAACTAACTAAGACCTACCCAAACCCTAAAAATCAATGCCTACATTCCCTCTAACCACATTCCCACCCATTAGAAGGAAGCTTCCATGCTAATCCATGGGGTAAAATGAAATGAGATCCCAGAAAATCAAGGGGATCTACCTAGTTTAGTAAACCTAGGAAATCCCACCCTAACCGATGCCAGTTACCCTTAACCACCATTGGTTAAGCCGGAACCACCATCGGTTACCATTTAACCCCAAAACAACCTTATTTCAAGGTTGGCACATTTTTAAGAGAGAGAATCACATCTTTTGAGAACAAGTGACGAAACCAGAGCTACATGCAAGTAGAACCAACATTAGTATACACATATCGAGCATCCATAGCCAAGATGCACTGAAGCAATCACACAGCCATCTTGTCTTCACGGGAGCATCCAGGGAAGCACCAACACTACATCAAGTTCATTCCATTTGATCACCCACCATTACCAACCAGGCATCAAGCTCATACAAATAATAAGTTTTGTTAACCAACACTTATCCATTTATCATTTGGTAGATCCTTTTACATCTATTATTAGTTTTTCTCTCATTTCCATTCCCCCATCATTTACCTCCATGCAAACTTGACCATATTTTTATCCACACCCTTACATTTCCCATACCTAGACCTTAATCATTCATGTGCATACCTCAGATCCATACGAATCTTTCCATTTCCCTTCCATCTTCATCTAATCTCATATCTATCACCCAGCCAAGTTTTATTGAGTTTCTTGTACCCCGACCATACCGACGCGGTTACCCACAACCATCACGTTAGCCTAAACCGATACCGGTCATACTAGACCAATGTCGGTCTCTGTGTCTTTTACCAGAAACCAAGAACAAAGCTCCTAAACTTCCACCAAATACCCAAAATACCCAGAATCTCACCTTGACCAATACCTTGACAATACCTTGACCTTGACCTTTGACCTTGATTCATCATAGCCTAGCCTGTTGTGAATGAATTTTCTTATTGTAGATGAATGAGATACCTAAATCATTTTAACTACAATAGGATTTCCTTTATTTCTCACATTAATTTTCTTTAAATAGTGGATTGTGATTGACAGCCATCTAGGAAGTATCACACTTCCCGGATCTAGATCTATCTTGCACAACCTAGGTAGTCCTCTACATATATTGTTTTAACTTTTTATTTGGTGGCACAAGGAAGAAACTATCATGGTTGATGCACATGCACATGGATGAACTGTATTTTTATGTATGTGAGGAGTCATGTGTTTCAAGGAGGTTGAAGAAGACACCTCAAGCTAGACACATAATAGTAAAGCCTACTGTTATGTCAGATGAACAAGTGAGCAATGCTTTGGTGAAGGTCTTGACAGAGGTGGCATGATGAAATATGGATAAGGCTGCAACAATTAGGGTGCTGAGGGAGGATATCAAGAATAAGGATGTAAAAATAGTGCACCTAAAGCAAGAAAAAGACTTGGCACAAAAGAAAAACATTATTTTCATCAGCATGGCAGAGGAAGTTGGGGACAACATCATGAAATAAAAGCCACACTTAGAGCCAAAGGTACCTAAGACATTTCCTTCAACAATGCATTATGTAAGTACCTTGGTGGACTTAGTGCTTGAAGATGAACCTCTACACATGCCAGAACCAAAGGATCTAGCACAAGAAGTAGAGTGGGAAAAGGATTTGATGATGAGAAATATTACATCATATGAGGGGTTACTTCAGAGCTTGCAAGAGGAACTGAAGAAAGTAGATCAAGCGCTAAATATTTGTACATCCCTAGAAGTAGTTATAAGAACCAGGACCATTTTGGAAGACAATGAAGTCCTGAAGGCCATGAAATATGAGACATTGGGCCACGTAGAACGATTAGCACTTGTTAGGAAGATGTGCAAGGCCTTTACATGAGCTCAAGAACCACACAAGGAAAGGTTGGATGAGCTTGGAAAAATCATCACGCAAAATATGGAATTATTAGAAGCGATAGTGAGCGCCATGTCCAGCATTGTGTTGGTCTTGCAGAATGAGAAAGGAGAGATTGCAAAATATGAGTTAGAATCAATTGCAGTGGATATCCCAAAGAAGGAAGAGGTTGCACTCAATGATTGGCAGACTCTAGAGGCGAAATAAAAGAATAATATCTAGAATTGATTCTTCAAGTTGAAGCAGAGGATGTTGTAGGGTAAAGACATTATTTTATTAATCAAAATTATGTCTAGTCTTCTATTCATATTCTTTGATTCATTTTGGAGACAACCATTGTCGAGTTGGCAATACAACTAGTGTGGGGTAATGTTGGTCAATAAAAATATGGCACTTAGCAAAGGACATACAGAAGGTTTGTGTGGAAGAACAGAGCACGTTTAAATGTACATAAGGATTGGGAAAGGATCGCACGTGAAGAAAAGAGATAGTTTTGGGACTTAGTCATTTTCATGATGAGGATTTTTTTTAGAGATAGCATGTGGAGCACACAAACCATCGAGACTTGTGCAACACACATTGGCTATTTTTGGAGGGTCAGCTATGAAGTGCTATGCATGGATGTGGGCTAAAGATAGAATTTTGAATTGATAGTTGACTAAGAGAGATCTATTGTTAGCATTCTTACATGTAAGCCTATTTTTGTAACGGTGCGTGGCTAATAATAGCATGTGACCTATTTTGGGATTAGATAAGTGGTGAAGGGCAAGTCCCCACCCTTATAAATATGTAGTGAACTGTGTAGCATAGAGAGAGGTGTGAGAACCGAGTTACGGTGAGATTATCTGCCAAATCTGATACGCACATGAGCGTATACTACTGTTATTATAAGGAAGCTTCATGTGTATTACTGAATTTAATATAATGGAGATTATGGACTGAATCAAGGTGTTATCATGGTTATAGTTCAGATTGCATGTTTGATTTCATCATGGTTATCTTTTAAGTTTGTTATTCTCTAGATCTAGATCTGAACATGCACTTTGTAGAATGATATATTAGTCATAGATCTGAATGCTTTAAGTCTTCATCATGCTAACATCCTGCAATAGCAACCCTAAAGAGGGGCTTGGTACCTTTGCATGCTTTGGGTGAGTGCTCAATCTAGGTTGAGTGATGTTTCAGTGCGCCTAGGCTTGTATTGGAGAAATCTAGGCTACATCACTATAACATGTTGTGTGGTGGCAATAAATATTCCTTGTATTAGTATGCATGTTTTGGGCACCCCAAAATTTCCATAAGAACTTGACATAGTTCCAGTAACTTTTTATATGGATGTAATTCCATGCATTCCAACTAGAGCTTGTGCTTTGCTAAATTGGTACTCATCATTCTAAAGATTTATACTTTTGGAATATTTGGATTATATTGTATCTTTTGTAGTGTTGGTGTTGGTGATTGAAGTACATAAGTAAAATTATAATTAAATGTCTAAGTTTCCTTTTCTTCATCTACTTCTTTATCATTTTCAATTTCAATCAATACTTGAACTTCTATACATGGTGGTCCAGATTACATGAGAACATGTAGTAGGGTTGGATTAATATTATATTGTCCTTCTTCATCCTTTGGATTTATCATTATCTCCTACCACACTATTCCTTCTTCCTATAGCTATGTGTCTTCTTTTCATTCTCCTGTATTAACCAATGTCGTCGGTATGCCCTTGTAGTTCCCAAGTTTAATCTTCTAGATGGAGCATATCCCTATCTTCAATTGTTTTTACCTTTATTATTCATATTTCCTCCTTCCAAAAGTATGTTTATCTAGTGGACTCATTACTCAAACCAAATTTTATCATATCCTCCCTACCTTTACATGTTACTCACACTTGAGGAGTGTTTAGTCATCTATGGATAAATTCTGAATACCCAAATCTACCATCAACTTCTTGATTTATAGTAATAATTTCCTTAAGTATGACCCATGAGGCTCTTGAAAGAAGTTGGAGTGGGATTTTTCTATGAAATAAAACCTAGAGACTAAGTATTCATTAATATAATTATGGATTTTACCCTTCCACTAATAATCCTTGGTGCATATCTAAGTTTTTTCATGTCATGCAATACATTTTTGCACTTAGGAGTCCAGGGTACTTCTTTCCTAAATTCCAATTATTTCCTAGACAATAATCTATTAACCAAGCATGCAGGTGTATAAGTATTTCATATAAAAATGTCCATATAACTCATCATAGAGATTCATTTCTACCCAAGTCCTTGGAGAACAATCCTTTTGTCGTATATGTTTTTATGTGAAGGTATCTTTAATGGTTTGTTTCTAGGCCTCAATATTTTTTTATGTGCATCTAAATATATAGTTCCCACTTCATCTTTGCATAGTTATGGTGTCCTAGAAATGGAACCAAAAATGTATGCATCTAGTTGTATTGTATAAGCATACACGTGTGCGGGAGTGTAGGAATTTAATACATGTAACTTTCTCTACTCTTCATACTAGCCAATCATGCCAAAGTGGAATATTTGGTGAGGCATGGAAGAATATGGTTTTCATCAAGGTAATCATTACACTAAAGTAGAAATAATAGTTAACACAACACATGAATAACTAAGGAAATATTCTATTTTATCATGCACACACAATACTATTTCTCTAAATCCATGTTCTACTCTTTATATTGATCATTCATTATATAAGTGCATTACAACGCAATCTCTTTCTCGACCCACTTAACTCTTCTCATGATTGACCTTATTCTAATCACACACATTCACTCACATAAACATCACCCAAATTTACCCCCTTACAATTAACCCTACATATGGTATATATACTAATGGGGACTTTCCCTTCACTAGTCTTCCAAGAGGTATTTTTAGCCCTTGATTTATTTCTATCGCTTAACTTTTACATCGTGTGGTGGCTAGGACACATGTCACCACTTGTTAATTCCTGTAAGATGAATGCTTCTAATATTTCATTGGCTATATTTATCCATATCCTTTCTTTTCCCTCCTCATGAATTATCCTTGCGGTATTATCTCCATTCTACTTTATCTATTCCTACATCACTTCCATGTCGGTGTTCCAAACTGTTAGTTTGATGTCTATTTAAATATTGTCTAAATCCATAACATCCTTTTTTTTGCATGTCCATGCTCTAATTTATTTATTCTTTATGTTGCATGTTATCCCCAATTATTTTGTGTCCTTTCTGTGTTATCTTTCCTAAAAAAATTCTAGCTATTCCATTCCTCCTATGCGTGGATCATTCCCCTTCTACCTACATGTATTTCCTTAAATTATTTGTGTGCTCACATCCAATATTATTATGTGCTCCTTCCCTTTCCTATTGTGTGCAACCTGTCTTCTTCTTTTTTCATCACTTATAGAATTATTTTAAATAATAAATAATGGTTTATCCCTAAATATGGGACACAAGAATAAATGATATAATAATTTACAGGGTCCAACATAGACTACTTTGTGAAGGGAGGTTTTTTTTTCAAAGGAAAATAATTATGCATCATGATAAGATCAATCTGGGAAAAATTGGTTATAGAAAAACATTACAGAGGATTAAAAGATCACTTTTGATTGGATAAAACCTTAGCTTATCTTGGGAGAATTACTTTTGGCCACAAATGAGTGTGGATGTACACAAGTTTGTGCAAACTAATGGGCTTGTCAATTTTATTTATTTATTTATTTTTTGTTCGAGAGGCAAGGTTGTGGATTTTTTTAATCCTAGAGGTAGAAACTAATCACTTAAATAAAAAATCTATCTTATTTGTTTGTAAAGGAAAACACACCTGCTAACTTGAAATGCCTAGAAGGAAACACACTTTTGTTGGAATTTGAAATGAATTTTGAAAGAGACAAACTTATTGTTATTGATATTGTTGTTACAATAAACACACCATTACTCTAAATTGTTGAAATAAAATTTCTTGGAAAAGAATCCTTATAACTCAAAATGTTGAAGGTAAACTTGATCAAAACACACATGCATAATACACATAATTGTAGGTTAGAACGTCACATATGAATTTGTATATATAAAAACTAGAAACACATAATAAAGAAACAAATACTACAATAGATCATGCCTCCTTGGTCAATTTTTCCCTTTCTCCCCCTTAGGTAAGATTAGATCAACACTATATTTGTAGGAATCTCATAAAATCAATTCTTCATTCATACTAGAGAGTTCTTACAATGTTGTAAATGGAAAAAATTGTTACTATCTATTATCTTGTTCTTCTTTTCTTCTACTACCCCCTTTTAGTAGTAAAATGTTGCTTATATGTTACCACATTTGTACAATAGCATCTAAAAATAGATTAATATCATAAGAAATCACACAAAATTAGTTCATTTTTATAGATCTTTTTAACCTAACAAGACCGACCTAGTTTATTATATATTGTTAACAACCTAACAAAATTGGCCTTATTTATCGAACAACCTTACCATGTTTTAGGGAAAAAATTGATGGAAAAGCCTTGGCATTAATCCATGTGTAGCTACCTTTAGGAAAACTACCATAAATACCATGGCTAAAATTAGAAATACTATCTTTGGAAGGTTTCCATAAATTATATAAATGTTCCATGTTGGCAAAATAATTTTTGATGTGAAAAATCAGTTATTTCCACCAACACTCATGGGAGTAGGTCCTTTTTCATTGAATTGGGAAGCTCCCATTTATTGAATGTAAACTAATATACTCCTATCTAAATGTTATGGATTGGCCCAAATAGGTCGGGGATCCAACAGAACACTTCATTTAACCTATAAAAAGTGCTTGCATGGGGTGTAAGGGAGGAAATTGCAGCGATGGAGGGGTGAAGGAGAGAAATTAGACAAAGGAAATGTTATTGTTGTGAGTAGGCCAATTACATATTTCACACCCAATAACCGGATTAGTTCAACATTAAATTGGAGGAAATCAAAATGAAGCCATTTAGTGAGAAGAACAAAGCCGGACACACATTATTAGATTCATTTATCAAAGATACAAATCTCTTTCTTGATCACTATACTTACAAAGTCCATATAAGAGAGAAAATGGAGAAACATATAAGAAGGGAAATGGGAGAAAAGTATATTTTATTTCATATGTTGGTGATACAAAGCTCAACATCCAAACAAAATCACAATTGCTACAAAGAACTAGAATTTAGAATTTTAATGATTCTTTGGAATGTAGAAGCCATCCTAATTTATAGAAATGTGAATTGAAATTTCTCCTACCCCCACATGACTCTTCACGATCTTATTCACTTATGACTTTTCATCTTCCTAGGGAATGAGAAATAAGTTTCTTTTTATAAATTAAAGGGAATTTTATAATATAAATTTATAAAGTAAATTAATTGAATAAGATAAAATACAATGATTACGCTCATGAAGAATCGAAAGGGGAGATAATGAAGAGGGAGAAAGAGAGAAGATGGAATAAGTTTCCAAATATGATGAAGAAACTCTCTGTGATGAAGAACTTTTTAATTCATGCCTCCTTATGAGGGGCCTCTAGAGTGGGTTCCTATTCCTTGAATTTATTTTTAAACTAAGCAACAAAAATGCCAACTTATCCACCTCTAGAATATAGATGCATCCCAAAACCTTGGTCCATGTTTCAGGGGACATCACCGATATTCTTGCATCGATGACCCATTCTTCATGATCCATTGTAATTTCAAACTGTAACTTCTGATATTGGCGAGGGATTTTAAGTTATCTTCATAAAGGATAGAGAGTCACTTTCCTCTTTCTTTACTAGTTCCTGGAAGGAAATAATTATTTATTCATATGATGAGTCTTTAGTGAGAAGAGAGAACTCAAGTTTCGAACACAGTAGTATGCCTCATTCAAGATCTCAAAAGTATGTTTCCTATATGATGCCAATTCATATATTACATTCTTAAGCATCGCATATCTCACATCCATGATGCGGATCCAAACTTGAGACAAGTTCTCGATAGTTGATGCAAACACATTCTTACACATGATATTATGAGAGTTGAAGGATCCCATATCGATACCTATGGGAAAATCCCATCTAATTTATTTACCTCTTTTTCAAACTCCTCCTTTTCTTTCTTTGCTTCTGAAAAGGTTGTAAGAATGTACTTGATGAGAGAAATGACATGTGGAAAAAATTCCTTTCCTTGCTCAATGATTTTTTGAATCCACTTCTTGTTTACCTTCCCCTGCATTATTATCCTTGTGCTTTATTGATTTCCCCAAGATCAAAATTGTTGGCCGGAGGAATTTCTTCAATTGGAAGAGAATATTTTTAGTCAAGTTCCAAAAGGGATTGAATTTATGCACTAAGATATTTCATTTGATCCTCCAATTACACAATTGTTTTCCTATATTATTCATTTGATGTGAGGAGGTAGGAAGTGGATTCATTGAATAGATGAGATTCCTCCTCATGTGAATCTTGGACCAATGAGATTTAGGTCAACTCATAGTCTAATGGAGTCATGTCTTCAATGGGATTTTCATTCTTTGGCCTGGAAACTTCAACATATTGATTCCCTAAATTTCCACTTGAAGAAGAGATATGTTGCTTGAGATTTCTTTCTTCACTTGGACTTAATTTTCCTATGGATTTCTATGAGACTGAGCATGATAGAAATTTATGTTTTCCTTGTTTCATTCTTTAGCATTTATTGAATCCATGGAAAAGGTTCTTTAGGAATTGACATGATGCCCGTCACTAGAGCACCTTCAGTAACTTGTTGCGAAACTAACTCTTGAACATCATGGGGAGGATTTTCCATAGGGGAATCTATATTTGTATACTTATATTCTCTCTAATGAATCACTCTTTCTTGAAAAATCCCTCTTGTAATGCTTATCTCAACTAACTTTCCTTGGAAAACTCACTGAGCTCATTAAAACACCTCAACTCACTTTGTCCAAATCCTATAGCTTATTGATATCACCAAGGAAAGATGATGATGGATTTAACATAATTGATAGGTTTTGATGAATGCCTCAACTTGAATTTCAACTGATATTTTGATTCTCTCCTCCTTCTATATAATGCTTCTTGTTTTCAATTGTTGTGTCTTGTGATGTTCTGCTTCACTCTTGTACACAACTTTGACCAGAATGATGCCTCAAAATCCATGTGAAGGATGAATTATCTTATCTCAGCTCATAATCCCTATTGAAATCCTATGAGGATATCAAAAATCAAAGAGATGGATAAAAATTGAGCCTTTTGCAACTTTTTGCACTCATAATGAAGACTTTCTATTTTTAACAAGTGCGACTAGGCCATGCTATTTTGGAATGCTTTACCTATTTTGCTCACATTTGAAATTCTTGATCATATGACCTACTTGGTTAAAATCTATTGAAGATGATTTTATATTTTTAGAAACTTCTTATTTTTTAAACCGTGGCTTTTTTATTTTTATTTTTTTCATATTTTTACCGATTTCCTAATTTTCCATCTTTGTTGTTTTCTGAGTTCATTGTCTTGAAAGGTTTTGCTATTTTGGTAAAGTTTATTTTTGTAGTAAGTGCATGCACTATGTACTTAATAGTTTTATAAATTGGGCTTCCACATCTTGGATTGTGATGAAAACAACTTCTCTAGAATAGGCTCACCTTCTAGACTCGTGTTCAAAATTCTAGCTCGAACCATCCACCAGAATGATGGGAATTTGAAAAAATGTAAACTAGAGCACAAAATGGGGGTTTTCTGTCATTAAAAATCTAGGGCATAATTTAATATGTTTTCACTTTTTCCTTGAAGGCACATGGTAAATAGGAATTCTATGAAAATTTCATTCATTTTCGTTTATCGGTTTGTGAGATGTGAATTTTTCTGCTCTAGGAATTGAGTTTTTCTGGAAAAAATATGGCATGGTGTCTAGAACAAATGAACTTTTATTTGTTATTTTTCAGATATGAACATGAAGGAATGGAGGTAAAAATGAGTGGATAATAGTTGCAATGGTTTCTTTAATATTTCCAGTGGCACCTCTCATGCACGCTCATAGAAGGAAGAAGCAAGACAGTTATAAATTTTATAATTTTTTAGTTTTCAAATATTCTTAGGAGGGAGTCCAATTTTGTGTCCCAACTATCCCAAGTGGATGAGACATATGGGGCATAAAATTCACCCTCACCTCAACTTGACAATTGGTGATGTGTGGTTATTTGACTGAGGAGAGAGAAAAGTGAGTGAAAAACACCCTGGGGCTGAGACTAGGTCATATGAGGAACTTGGGAAAGGGTTGGACATGGGAGAAAATTTTTGTCCCAACTTTCCTAAGGGGATGGGATAGATGGGGTAGAAAAATTTACCTCACCTAGGAGTGACAAGTGGTGGAAGATGATTTGATGAGGTGGAGAGGAGAGGGGGCTGAAAATTGTCCCGTGTTGAGCCTTCATGGGGTCACATGCGAAGGCCTAAGCATGGGCATATGGTGAATATTTTTGTCCTAACTATACCTAGGGGATGGTATAGATAGACAAGAAAGTGTTCCCCGACTTGGGAGTGATAAGTGTCATTTCATGATTGCATGATGGGAAGGGCTAAGATTTGATGAGAAGGGTCTTATCTTGCAACTTTGGGATTCATTGGGGTCACATGATATTCCAGGGGATAACATGGGCATGTACACATTTTTCTATCCCAATTGTCCCAAGGGGCTGGGATAAATTAGACACAAAAATACGCCATCACTTGGTGATGACATGTGTCCACCCTTGAAATTGGATGGTATAAATTAGACACAAAAATACGCCATCACCTGGTGATGACATGTGTCCACCCTTGAAATTGGCTAAGTCCCGGAAGCTTACCTTGGAGAGAAACTTGACGATGAAGTCTTCGGAGATCATGGAGGAATTTTTGGGAACTTATTTATATTAAATTGACTCTAAAAACATTTTTATAATAAAGGGATGGTATTTATGATCCAATTCTTCCGAAACTTCCTAAAAATAGCCGTTTTTCATAGAGCCGCAGAGTTGTACTTGCTGAAAATAGACAATGGAAAAAGGGCCTAAGCCTTATGAAAAAATGAAAGTACCATGATTTATATCATTTAATAATATTTCCAATGGTATATTTTTTACCTTCAACTCATTACAGAGCTCCCGGAATCACTTCTCAAAGCTCAAGTGTTATTTTGAACTGTAAGCTCCTTCACCTTCAAAACCCACTTTCATTGAACTTGTTCCTAAACCTTCAAATATTCCCTAAATATTCCTAAACCACTTGAAAAAAATATTATCTCCTCAATACCACTTCTTGATGAATTTTGGCCTTCAACTCTCTCCCGGAGGATGTACACCTATCCTGAAAATCTAAAAATAAACTCTCTAGGTCTACTGAAGAATCTACCTTGAGAAACGTTACATCAAAATAAATTCATGAAATTTTTTTCATCTTTAATCATTTGGGAGAGGCTATAAAACACATATGAGTACTTTTGGGATGGGGATAGGCACTGGCACAAAGGGAAAATTGATCGGGGAGTGCCTAGGAGGGTTTACAAGAAAAACTTTTGACACATGGTATAGTTTTCATGTTTTCATTACTAAATTTTTCCCTTGAAAAAATACATGAAAAAAGTTGGATCTAGCTTTGGGACATGTTCGGGTCAAGAACAAAGAGTAAAGAGAAAAAATGAACCGCAAAATATCAATATACATTTGGACCAAAGGCCTTATCCATTGGGCTTACGGAGTTATTTCTTCCAAACACACACACATGAACAAACACTCAAAATTGAAACACACCAAAAGAGGAAAACATTACATGATGGAAAGGGAAATTATACTACAGGGGAGTTATACTTACATAGGTAAGGAAAGAATATACACATACCCGTCAATGGATTGGGAAAAGTACATACCATCATGGAACAACGGGATGAAATCTTATCTTTGAAGCAAAAAAATCACTATTGGATTGTACCATGATCTTGTGATGGCTTTGCATGGTTTGAAAATAAGGATACATGCTAATATTCCATATTCATACTCAGAATGCATTGAAAACATTGTTGCATCCAATGACAACTTTGTTACCTTCTTGGAATTCTTGCATCTTGCTTCTTCCACTTGATGTTTTTTCATCATGAGACACCATTTATCCATGTTATCAAGAGTGGAAACCATGATATTTTCATCGACACATACTTCATCCTTTAATTGCAACATGGAAACATCCCTTGAATCAGTGAGGAACTTAGAAGGAGTGAGCACAAACTGATTTTCTTCCCATGCAATAGCTTCTCTGAACATCTCACTTTGGTTCTAAGAAAGTGCTTTCCAGAATAGATGCCACATCATTGACATGGAGGTCCTCATCATCCTCGAGAAAATGTTATAGCATGGAAACATGTTCAAGAAAAATTGGATCTTGGGAAATGGTGAGTGCAATATGATTTTGAATCCTTTCGCAAGAATCATGCATATTCTTTCTTTGTTTCCAGGAACAATTTTTTTCAATACTTACCAACTCAAAATTGATCTTGGCATCATTTTAAAAATTATAACCCTCAATTTTTTCATAAAATCATTTATCACCCTTGAATGAATTTTGTAATGTGGATTATTATCTTAAATTGGTAGGGAATATGACGGTGATGAGAATCAGTTGATCTCAAATACATTCACAAGACTCCTACAAATTTTCTTCTTGTTTTGAATCATTATATTTAATACAAATCAACTCAAATTTTTCCCTAATATTATCCTCCATGGTAGATATGTTGTCTTAAAATTTTGGAATATTCAATGGGGATTCAAGAATCTCGTTTCTTTTTCATTCATGATCTTCTTTACAAAACACAAGAGATAAATTCTTACCTTCACCTTCACTTCCATTCATCCATGCATTGAGGAAGACATTAAGCTCTCTTTTTTTCTCTATATCATCATCAAATATTTGTGCATGGAAAGGATAAAAACAAATTTTGTCATACCTATCTTACATTTCCATGACCGAATCGGGATCTCAAGACCGAGTTGGGGTTCTTTAGTTACTTCTACAGACTTTAAAAATGTATTACAAGGATTTATCTTCCAGTTACTTCATACACTCATTCTCACCTTTACTAGAAATTTCATTACATTAAGATTAAAGGAGATGATTGAAAATATGATCCACACATGTCCATGATTCATTTGGAACATCTGTTTTGATCCTTTTTGTATACAATCGAAGACTAAAATAGATAAGGGTGTAGGAGGTTTACCTGTTGTTGGGTTGAAGGTGGAATGTGCGTGTGTTGACTTCCGATATCCTTCGATTGTGTGAAATCATTTTTGGTTGGGAAGGACTACCCTGAAATAAGAAAGCAAGACCACAAGAGAGAGTTAAACAACATATGTAAAGTGGACTACCTAGCATATGCTAGATCAAGAAGTGTGGTACTCTCTAGAGGTTTTTCAATCCACTATTTTATAAATCAATATTAAACTACAAAATCATGTAAATAAAAGGAATCTAGTGCTAGTGTTCTTATTTGGGTGCCTCAGGTCACTATCAGTGTCAATTAAATTAAATACTAAACTATGTAGGTAAAAGGTATTTGGGTCAGGTTCTAGGTAGGTTGGGTGGTCTACGGGTCACATATCGGGTCCGGTTAGGGTTGGGTAGGGTATTCTAGGTTATTTGGGTGAAGAAGTAGGTTGTTGATCAGCTTTGTGTTAGTAGGAAAAGAGACCGATGTCGGTTGAGGGTAGACCGATGCCGGTTAAGGTTGACCGGTATCGGTCACTGTAGAAGTGACAGAGGTCTAGGTGGGAGGTGTTTGGGTCCCACTATCTCAGGATAGAGTGTTGAGAGAGTATGGGTGAAGGTTAGGTGAATGGTGGGTTCCGGTCAAAACCTAGGGGTTTTAGAAGGTGGTTTTGGGTGTGTTTAGGTAGAAGGTGGGGAGGCGGTAGATGGCGGGGTGACCGACGGTGGTCGGGACAAACCGACCATAGTTAGGGTTAACGGTGATAGTCATTGGTATTAGGTCGAGTTTTGTATTAGGGGTTAGGGTGCTCTCTGTGAGTGGTCAAAGGGTTGCTAAGGTGTGGAATGGGGTGAGATAGGGTCCCAGGTGTGGGTGTGGGTTGAATAGGTGAGGTTGGAGGGGTAGGAGAGAAGTTTTTGCTCTTGGGGAGGGAAATAGAGAAGTAAAGTACCAAAACATGAGTGAAGGATACAAGGATCCACTTACCCAGAGTCTGATGCATGTAGAAGAGTGATAGACGTTGGTGAAGGCTGGTAGGTTGGTTGGAGAGCTCTTGTTTGAGCTCTATCTGATTTAGGTTCCTTCAATGGTTGTGCTCACAAAGGTTCTTGTGAGTGATTCCAACAATGGTCTCTTCTAGTAGGTCTGATGGCCTTGTTGTTTTAACTAGTTACCAGTGTCCAATGTCCAGTTCTAGACAACAATGATGAATGAAGTTAGCTCAAGAATATACACAAATGCCAACAATGAACCAACAAAAAATACCAACCCTTTGGAAAGAGTCGGGACTAGGTATTTGTAGGTGACCGACATCAGTCAGACTATAACCGACACCGGTTATGTTGGGGGATTTTTTTTTTGAAAAGTGGGGAATATGCCTTCCCCACTTGATTTTGAGTGGCGGAGCACATGCGTCATCTGCCCTTAGAATAGTTAATAGGACAAAAGGGTTTCCTATGAGTGGGGTGGCCACTATTAGGGATTTCTAGAAGGGTATGGGCTAGGTATGGGCAAGGTGGAGAGTGGAATGGTGAGGTGGAGGGGCAAGTGGGGTAGTGGAAGGGTGAGGTGGAGGGGCAAGTGGGGTAGTGGAAGGGTGAGGTGGAGGGTAAGTGGGGTAGTGGAAGAGTGAGGTGGAGGAGCAAGTGGGGTAATGCAATGATGATGTGTTTAGGTGAGGTGGCCACCCAAAGTGGCATGGTGAGGTGGAGGGGCAAGTGGGGTAGTGGAAGAGTGAGGTGGAGGAGCAAGTGGGGTAATGGAATGATGAGGTGTTTGGGTGAAGTGGTCGGTCTAGTGGCATGGTTAGGTGGCCTTGATGAGTGAGTAAAGGGGGAATTTAATTAATTGATGTTAATTAAATTCCTAGGATGATTGAATGAGGGTCATTGTGATGTGTAAAAGGGGTTGTAAGTGGCCGAATTAGGTTTTAATCCATCACCCATGTAGAATGTGGTTATTGGTTTATTTTGGAGGAAAGTGATGAAAGGTGACGTGTTTTTTTTGGTGTCTACATTTTTTCCCTTTTGTTGGGTAGCCTATAGTGGTAGGTGGTGTGATAAAAAGGAAGGTTAGTTTTTGCCCCATGAAGTTAGGGTGACGAGGTAAAGGTTGGGTGCCCCAATTAGGGGCACGAGTGATCACCCCCTCAAATTGGGCAATCAAGATGAAGAATAGAGAGAGTCAGTGGGTGGTTTGATAAAGTACAGTGAGAGGTGTGAAAGAGATGAGGTACATGGGTATGGTGAAGGAAAAAGGGAAGGGTGGGTGAGTAGGTAGAGCATTCAAACATACACACACATTGTAAAAATGCAATGAGGTATAAGGGTTTCTCAACATAATAAATTTACATCAGCTAAGGTCACAAGGGTCATCCAAACATGGGTTATTGAGGTCTAGTATCTAGGGTAAAGGATACGGTCTGGGAACTCAATGAGGTAAGATGCAGGAATGAATAGGGTGGTTTTGGTACATCCAAAAGGTCAAGGTTTGTTTGGGTAAAGGTCACGACCATAGGTAAGGTAAGGTCATAAGGCTAAGAAAAACAAGTACCATCATCACAAGATGTAATAAGTGAGGACATGAAAATATCCACCTAATCAATGGGTGGGGTAGGTAGGCATAGGTAGGTGGGTAGGTATGGGTAAGGTAGACTCAATCAAGCATACATACATGCATAGATTGTGACACGGTACCATGGTGAAGAGCTTTCAAACTCTACATCATCTAAGGTCAATTAGTTTATCCAAATAGGGTTTGTTGAGGTCTAGTATCCATGGTCAAGGATACGGTCCAGCACTCAACTTGGTAAGATGCGGCAACATGTAGGGTGGTTCTGGAACATACAAAAGATCAAGGTTTGTTTGGGTAAAGGTCACGACTATAGGCAAGGTAAGGTTGGTAAGCTAACAACGTGGTATCACAAGGTAGAGTGAGTGCGTTAGGTATATAGGCACCCCAAGGGGGCAGGTGTGGGTAAAAAGGTGAGATCAAGGGTCAGGGCGGAGGCTACGGGTGAGGTGAAAAAGGTTGTGGGCAAGTTGATAGGGTGAAATTGGTGGCAATGTGGTGATCAAAGGTAACCGATGCCGGTCAAGGTTAACCGATGCCGGTATAGGTAAACTGACCATGGTAAGGTAGGGCACATGACCGATGTCGGTTAAGGTAAAACCAATGCCGGTTAGGTTAGGGTTGTTATAAAAAGGAAAATTCTGTGTTTTTTAGAATCATTTGTCCCGTGCCAAATAGAAGAAAATGACATGAGAGAGAGGGAAAGGGTGAAAGAATCAAAGGAATGGAGAGCCTGAGTTGACAAGCCACATAATGGGTGATTGGCGGTTGAGAGGTCTGGTCCACGAGATTGGATTGAGTAATTCATTGATTGGGGGTGAGGAGGTTGATTGGGTGATGGCAGAGGCAGGAGAGGGATCAGGTGGACCACCGGTGTAGCGGCCCAACGTGTCACCATGGAGACAGAGTAGGTATGACGAGGTAAGAGTCAAACCCTTTTCGTGTTTTGTGAGGTAGATTGGTGTAGAGGTCGGGTTTTGAGAAAAATAGGTTTTGGGGGGAAAATGAAATTTGAATTTGGGAGGGTAAATCAGGTAAAATAGGAATGGGGAGTTAGGTGGGGGTGAATGAGGCATGGAAGGAGTTGAGGGGAGGTTTGGGTGAGAATGGGTGGGTAGAAAGGTCAAAAAGGGGGATTTTTGGGAAATTGAGGGTTTGGGTGTCGCGGTTTTTATCATGCGACAATGACCGGTGTTAGTCGGGTTCACCAACATCGGTGGGGTATAACTAGTATCAGTCATGAAATATGTGACCAATGCCGCTTTAGGGAGACCATGGTCGGTTTTAGAGATAACCGTGCACGGCAGCGCTTTTGAGAGAAAAGGGGCCAAAAGTGCCCCAGGTCGGGTGGGTGAGATAGGTAAGGGTAAAAGAAGGTGTTTTGGTGAAAAATATACTATGGGTGGGGGTTGAAATACATATGGGTAAATGGTAGTGGGTGAGGTTGGGGGTGGGTAGATAGAATATGTGAGGTGAAGGTAAGGTGGGAGGGAAAAAGAGATAGAGTATTAGGTATAGGTGAGGTGTCGAGGGTGATTGTGGGTATGAGTAAGGTGTATTAATGTGATGTTTGTGTTAGATGCAAGGGAGAGATCAACTGCAGATGTGAGACGTGATTCCACCCCTACTCTTAATAGTTTGTGGGGTTGTGACAATGAGGAGTGGAGGCATGTGACAAAGGTGGGCCTGAATGGGGTCGATGCTACTAGCATATGATCTAGCAGCTAAGTTTGATGGTTACCCTCATCGATAGATGGGATTCGAGACCAACATGTTTCACCTACCGACAAGTGAGATGACAATCCCCAGAGGATGTGTACAGGATCCTATGGTTACCAATTTTAGGGATGCAAGTATACTCAATCTCCTCGAAGGCCTCTGAGGAGTTGATGCTGATAGTGTTTGATGAGGGACGGGTAGAGATGACATTCCACAAGATCACTGAGTTATGGAGAGATGTCCCTAGCCCATCCAGAGGAGACTAGGCTAGTAGTATTATTGATGGAGGTAGTCTGTTGTTTCGTACTTTCGGATATAGAGGGTGGTAGATTCTCATGATCACTGATGGGGGTGTTACATGATATGGTGATGGATAGGATGTATTTTACATGGGTGCCAAAGATTCCTAGTGTAGTTATACATAGGGCTATAGGCGTATGGGCAGTGCGCAGTTCAACTTATGTTACACATTTTTCTACACTATTGGACATACAAGCAAATTGTGTGTGTTCATCCTGATTGGTATGCCCTAGGCGGATGCATTCAAGCTAGGTTTAGAGTAGGTAGGTTACGGTGATGGGTGCCTCGTGATTGGACAAAGATCGAGAAAATAGGGCTACTAAAGATGTAGCATATTATAGGTGGTTACTTGGAGGGGTTTTCCAGCATGGACATTATACGGAGACCGTATGTGGGTTATCTCTCATACAAATAGATGGATTACAGCTACTCGGGTTGATAGAGGGTGCCGTACAGAGAGCATGAGATGATTCCTATAGATAGGGTCGATGGTAGTTTGGGCTGCCACAAGACATACCCCCACACTCCCCACAATACTGGAGAGATGATGTGGAGAGACCACTGCCACTACCATATTCAACAAAGCCTAAAGGGAAAGAGGAGCAGGTGATAGAACAATAGATTGATGATGTCGAGTGACTCGATAGGTATGACAGCTGGGTGGGCAGCTCATTTACGAGTATTACCACCTAGGTGGGGTAGCTAGATTTATCCACGATCACTATTTAAAGAGATGCCCTACGGGCGGTGGTGACCCCGATTACCTAGTTGGTGATGGTGGAGGGGGCTGGAAAGTTTGGAGGTAGATGTGGCTGCATTGCATGCACAAGTGGCAATTCTACATGCCTAGATGGCCTAGGGTGGAGATGGAGATGATGAGCAATTGGCTTCCCTCAGGCGTAGGTTATAGGTTTGCAGTGCTAGTTAGTTAGCCACTACATAGGCACATATGACAGTGCTCAGGCTAGTTAGCCATTGCACAGTGCAGATTGAGGCATTACAGCCCGAGATACGAGCATGGGGGTAGAGCGAGATGGCACCACCACAGGCACCGGGATAGGGTCCCATAGGATATATATAGGGCGAGACCGATGGGGCCACCACAGGCACCAGGACAGGGTCCCATTTTACAGGCATAGGGTAGGATGTTTAGGGTTTAGGGTTTAGGGTTTAGGGTTTAAGGAATTAGACATAGCTCAAATAAGAGCCCTCCAACTAACCTACTAGCCTTAACTAACACCTATCACTCATCTACACACATCGGACTCCGCAAGTGGATCTGTGTATCCTTCACTCATATTTTGGTACTTTACTTCTCTATTTCCCTCCCCAAGAGCAAAAACTTCTCTCCTACCCCTCCAACCTCACCCATTCAACCCATATCCAAACCAAGGACCCCCTCTCGGCTCATTCGCACCTTAAGCAACCCTCGACCAATCACGAGAGCACCCTAACCCCAGTACCAAACTCTAACCTAATACCAAAGGACTGTCGCGCTTACCCCTAACCATGGTCTGTCTTTCCTAAACTATCATCATCGCCTAACCATCTGCCACCTCCCACTTTCTACCTAAACACACCCAAAAACCTCCAAAAACCCCTAGGCTCTCGACCTTAAACCATTCTTCACCCAAAATTCACCCACATCATCCTAACCCTCTATTCTAAGATACGGTGGGACCCAAACACCTTCCACCTGCACCTCTGTCACTTCTACAGTGACTGATACCGGTCAACCTTAACCGACATCGTTCTACCCTCAATTGGCGTCTGCCTCTATGTCCACTAACATAGAGCAAACCATCCACCTACCTCCTCACCCAAAAACCCGAATACCCTACCCAACCCTAACCATACCCTTCCTATGACTTGCAGTTACATGTTTGCGGGCCGATTAGCCACTACACGAGCACGATTGAGGCATTACAGCCCAAACTACGGCATAGAGACCAATGGCACCACCACAGGCACCAGGACAAGGTCCTAGTTCATAAGTAAGGGTAATATAGGGTCCCGTAGGATATGTATATCGAGGCTGATTTGGCCACCACGGATGGTACCCATATCCAAATTACGTAATGCCCGAGATGAGGCCGGTATTATCAAGACCAGCTAATGGTGGCATAGATAGATTATCTATCATATGCAGAGTACATGACACAACAGGTCTTGAGTGAGAGGACCATATCGTGCACCCATAGCATGGAGAGCACAAGGGGCCATCGAGCCCATAGACAGGGTCGGGTGAGGCCACCGGTTCACGAGGGCTAGCTCCAAGCAATGTACCAAGTAGGGACCCACCACCACCCATGACAGTGGTGAGATGTTAAGAAGTCACCAAACAAGAGCCGAGGGGAGGAGGAGACATGAGAGACTAAGATGGAGGATGTCTAAGTGCGATGATGCCTAATGTATGTCCCTCGATTTTGATGTAGGTGTTTATTTTTGAGATATACCGACATGCGTGCCAACAAGAGTGAGGATGTACATGAGATGTTTTGTATATTTTTATCATATACTGACCTACATGCCGAAGATGGTGAGGCTATATATGAGAGTTTTGAGAGATGGATATTATTGGATATCAGTGTATATTGTATGGATACACATGATTTATATGATGAGATGGATGATTTGTTGATGATGTATTTGTGTTGGTAGAATTTGATTGTGATGCATAGATGGATGGATGATAGGTTTGTTAGGCATGGTGGAGTTAGGTCATAAGCATGGTGGAGTTAGGTCATAGGCATGGTTGAGTTAGGTTATAGGCATGGTTGAGTTGATTTCTCAGGTATTTGATATGATGAAAAATAAATGATGATGTATGCATATGTTTTGGTTTAATTTTTGGTATGTATGGTAACATGGATCATGTTGTTATGATCGCAGGTAATGTAGGATTATGGTAAATGTGATGAAATGAATGTTGTAAACATGTATTAATTTCCACTTATTTGATGATAAATTGGAAACTAACTAGAGTAGAATGTGACTGGAACAGGTAGCCAAAAGGTGAGAGGTGAACGGTTGCGAATGAGAAAGGGGGAGAAGGTGATGACGATGGTTGAGCTAACCTCAAAGGGCCCCATGCCCTTAGAGTGCTACCTACATAGCCTCGTAAAAAAAGGGGCCTCAAACCGATGTAGTTCTCCCTTAAACTAGGGAGGAAAAGAATAGGTATAGAGAGAGGTTGGTCGGGTTGAGGTAGGTTGTGTGTGTGGGTACGTAGTGCATGGGTAAATAGGTAAGGGTCAATGGTATGGTTGAGTGGGTACGGGTCATGGGTATGGGTAGATAGGTAGGGTCAATGGGTGTGGGTAGATAAGAATAGAAAAAGGTATGGGTAGATAGATAGGGTCAATGGGTAGGGGTAAACAGGTAAGTAGGTAAGGTCAATGGGTATGGGTAAATAGGTAGGGGAAATGGTATGGGTCATGGGTATGGGTAGGAATGGGTAATGGTACCGGTCATGGGTATGGGTAGAGAGGTAGGGTCAATGGGTAGGGGTAGATAGGTAAATTGGTAAAAGGTATGGTCGAGTAGGTAAGGATCATGGGTTTAGATAGATAGTTAGGGTCAATGGGTAGGGGTAAACGGGTAAGTAGGTAAGGTCAATGGGTATGGGTAGATAAGTAGGGTCAATGGGTATGGGTAAATAGGTAAGTAGGTAAGGTCAATGGGTATGAGTAGATGGGTAAATTGGTAAAAGGTATGGTCAAGTAGGTAAGGGTCATGGGTGTGGGTAGATAGGTAGGGTCAATGGGTATGGGTAGATAGGTGATGTGTGTGGGTGAGGAGAAATGGGTAAGATGCTAGGTTGGAGGTATGAGTGTGTGTAGGTAAAGTGATGAAGGTTAGGTGTGGTGTGAAATAGAGATTGATAGGTGAAGATAGGTGTGGGTGAGAGATAGTTGAAGGTAAGTGGAAATCATTGTTTTAGTTAAAGAAGGTCAACAGATTCAAAAAGTAGGGAACTATAACAGGGTAGATGATGTGGCCAGATTGGCAAGGACCATTGATGTGCAAACCAAGGGTAGAGGTGATGAACCTCAAGCCCCTAAAAGACCTTGCAGGTTGGACTGTTCCAAAGGTGAATCAATGTTAGGATCACGACAGATCGTATTCGTGGCAGCATCCCATGGTAGGTAGGAAAAGTAGGGTAATGTGGTAAAATGGTGATATGGTGAAAGGTTGGAAATGTAAAGGGGAATAACGCACCTCTTGTATAAGATGGTCGATAACCCAGATAGGTGATTCCATGGCAAAAGGGTGTGTTATGTTTGTTGGATAGACTGATCAATGTGGGAAGTCTATGTGAGATGATTAGATAGTCTCCTTGAGTTCTTTGTGAAGCTAATCGATGTGGGAAGCTTTGAAATGGGCCTAGTATTTTTTTAATATAGGTAGAGTATGGCTAGTGTAGTATAGTTGTTCCTCAAGGGAGCAATCTATTTATGGTGACTAGATACAAATGGTAGATTTCCTTTTGAGAGATTCATCTTTATGTTTGGAATTTTGACTCAAGGAGGGTGATCCCATTTTTGATAGGTGAATTTGTTTTTACCAATTAAGCCATGGACAAGGCTATAGAGGAATATGAACATGGTAGATCAAAAGGTGGAATGTAGATGGAGGTAAAGGTGGATGTTTTTGAGGTAGATGAGGAATGGTATACGACCATGGGATTCCGTCTATGAGGGGATGAAAAGTATCCATGAGAATCATGTCATGAGTAGAGCCGTGGTACTCATATTGAAGACAAGGTTGAAAAAGTGACGGAGAGTCACATGATTCTTGTTTAATCGTAGGTATGTGAGGTGATGATAAGAGGAGTGGGTGCTCACAGGATGAGCCGGTAATAGTCAATGGGTGATAAAGCACTTGGTTCAATAGTAGAATGGTTGAAGATGCAAGATGTTAAGGGGCTCAGGTTCGGGTTTACCATTGAGTGAAGATAAATGATAAGCACCTGATCCATAGGTATGGGTAACGATATAGGGTCCAAGCCAATTAGGAGAAAATTTACCCCATAGATGTTTCTCAGCTTTGGTGATGTGTTGATTTTCCTTCAAGACGATATCTCGACTTGGAAGGTTCAGGGGTGGACACACTTGTCATAAGCATATTTGATGCATTTTTGGTATATTTGGAGGTGATCTAAAGCATGTAGACATTTTTCTTCTAACATCTCTAGTTTTGCTAAATGATCTTGGTGAAAGTCATCATTTGTGAGCATGTCTTTGAGTGATATGTGGAGAGATGGGATCTAGAATTCAAGAGGCAGGATAGCCTCGGTATCGTAGACCAAAGAGAAAGGTGTAGTGGTAGTCAATGTATGAATACTAGTGTAGTATGCCCATAGGGAAAAAGGAATGTGTGTATGCCAATCCTTCCCAGTATCATTAACCACGTTCATGAGGATTTTGTTCAGGGTTTTGTTGGTGGATTTGGCTTGGCCATTGGTTTGCAAGTAATAAGGTGAAGAAAAGCTAAGATGGATACCAAAGGTATCATAGAGTTTCTAGAGGGTTTTGTTTTTGAACCTTTTGTTGTTATCATGATAAGGTGATGAGGAATACCAAAGTGACAGATAATGTGATGGTTGATGAACTCACAAATCTTCTCGACTTTGGTAGAGATGAGGGGAATGGATTCTACCCATTTGGTTTAGTATTCCATAGCGGTTATGATCCATTGGTGGCATTGGGAAGAATGAGGGTTTATCTCAACCATAAGATTGAGGCCCCATTGAGAAAATGGCTGAGGTCTCATGCAACTTGTAAGGCATGAATTAATGTGTGATGAAGGTATGAGTGTTGTTGACATTTTACACATCGTTTGACGTAGTCACAACAATCGCGGTTGAGGGTAGGCCAATAATAGCCAAGGTGAAGGATACATTTAGCGATAGCTAGGCCACTGATGTGACCTCCACAAATGTCGTCGTGTATTTCTTTGATGGTATAGGGTATTTCGAGCTAGTGAGGCATCGAAGTAGGATCCCATCAAATCCATTCTTATAGAGGAGACCTCCCATGATGACGTACCGGGAGACCTTTTGGAGGAAGGAACGTCAGCCATTACGGGTAAGATCTAGAGGAAGGATGGAAAGGGAGAGGTAGTCGAGTATTGTTGGTACTAGAGGTCTGATGGGTCAATGGTAGGTTTCTCAATGAGATTGACAACATGAGAGAGGTAGGAGGGTGATTGTAACCTTCACACAACAACAAATATTTGTGAATTGGTAGGTGATGAGGGTATTTGTGAGGTGAGACAAGCCATGGTATCCACAAACTTGTTCGTAGAGTGGGGATGGTTTGTAGGTTATAGTGGGTGAAGGTGGTTAACAAGAGGTCTACATGGTGTTTATACCATTGTAATTCCTCATTGTGACATTGGTATAGTCCATTGACCTGATTTACTACCAATTGAGAATCACCGAAGATATTAATGGATTTAACATCTAGGGTTCTGTGGTTTGGAGACCTAGTATGAGTGCTTCATATTCGGTGATGTTGTTGGTACACTCAAAATCAAGTTTGAAAGAAAGTGGGATGGGTTTGTTGTCATGTGGAATGAGGATGATTCCAGCTCCACCCCCACGTTGACACTTAGATCCGTTAAAGAATAAGTTCATTTAATAGTGTGCAAGTTCCTCGGCAGGTCCATCGAGGGAAAGGGTAGCGATGGATTCATCGGGGAATTCAAAGTTGTTGGGTTGGTGGTCAGAGAGTGGGGCATCAACTAGTTGATTGGTGATAGCCTAACCCTTGATTGATTTTTGGTGAAGAAAGGTGATATCCAAATCAGCGAGTAGCATGAGCCATCGTGAAATGCGTTGGTTTTGGAATGGTTTAGAGTACATGTAATGCAAGGGGTCGGTGTTGGTGATGACGAAGGTAGTGTGGTTAAGTAGGTAGTGGCAAAGATTGGTGGCCACAAAGACTAAAGCGAGGCATAGATTTTCTACGTGTGTATATCTAGTCTCATAATCCACAAGGGTACAACTTATGTAATAGACCGCTTGTTCCCTATGTTGGTCATCACGGTGAGTGAGCATGGTGCCCAAGGAATGGTCGATGGTGGAAATGTAGAGGTAGAATGGTTGATCGTCTTTAGGCGGGGTAAGCATAGGTGGCTGTTCTAACACCTTTGACAAACAGCTTATATTTCTCTTTTGCATTACAAGCATTGGAATTTGATTTTCTTGAATGAGGTGTGTTTCCTTCATTGTTGAAAATCATGCTTGTTATGGATAAATAATTTCTTCTCTTGGATTCATTAGACTGAAATGATATGGCTTACAAGAATCCACTTTCACTTCTTGTAGGTAAGTTGCAATGTAATTTTGAGAGTTGCAAACTTATCTCTTTTTATCGAATCATCCTTGGATCAATTTCAAAGTGATCCAAGGAATTTTTAAATCTCCTTAACGAATCTGAATGGTAAATTTACATTCATAAGCTTGAGAGACATAGCAGACTGAAATTTTGTATTTTACAAACTCTTTGGTCTTGTATGACATGCCTTCATTCAGTTGTATGATTGTTCTTAGATCTTTGGGATTGATCTCTTCAATAAATTAATGGCATAAACGAAATATAGTCTACTCCATGACTATGAAGGGAATATGAATGCTAAAACTAAAGGATTATTCTAACGGTATCTTAAACAAGGTAAAAGCACCTACTTCCTAGCTATGTCTACTTAATTGGGTTTCAATCTAACCTAATATTTTTATTCTATTTCATTTGGATGACATCCTAACTTAAGTTCTTGTGCTAAATGAATAAGGGAGAAATAAAGTAATGCTAGGCTATTTTAACCTAATACCTAATACTATATGGTTGAGAAAATTAACAAACCTAAGGTGGAAATTACCTATGGAAATGTTTTAAGACCTAAGGTAATTATTGTTAGACTAACCTAAGTTTTGGGAAATCTATCCTAAACTATTAAAAGGGAACCTAAGGGTCACATGGCATTATGGTGACGGTTCCAATGGCATTTAATTGATTTGATTTTGGTTAAATGAATGGAGGTACATCCATTTTGGCAAAGGCAAGTAGACTTTAGTGGAAGCATACGTGGAGGCTTCACTAAAGATGGAAATGCATGTTAAATTAGAAATGGCATTCGCCAATTTTGGGAGGTGGTGGCAAGGAGAGATAAGTGGGAGATTTGGGAGTAATTGCATTAATGGACCTCAATTTTTGTGTGCAAACCATCTTGGAAACAAGGAATGTGTATTTTTCTCTACATGGAGCTATCTGGTTCTTCGAACCAACAGTTTGACTTCTACTTTATGGCTATTTTTGGTTTCTCTGGTTTATTTTTGATCGAGGGAAAGTATATGAGGCATTGGAAGAAAAGATGTTTGGTTGTTGATATTTCATGGAGAAGAAAAAGAGTTGGAAGCTCAGCTAGAAGTCTCCTTCAAATTGGTAGAAGCACTATCAGGCATGATAGGCTCTACCCATTAAGATTTATTGCTTTCTTCTAAATGATTCATTAAAACAACTCTACTCTCTTGAGATAAATGTTTTCATGATTTGTCTGGTTATTTACTTTCATGGTTTTATGAATCTTTGTGGTTTTTGGATATAAATCCATTGCTAAATAATGTTAGCCTTTGGAAACTTTCTCTGTGCAAGTTCAGTGGTGACATGCATGTGAAACTATATTTTGAAGCTTGTATTTTATTTTAAACTTGTGTTTGAGGCTGTTGTTGTTCTAAACTGGTATATGATGCTTTGTGTTTTGCATTCTGAACTTATATTGGAGCCTTGTGTTTCATTATGAGCTTGTATTGGAGCTTTTGTTGCTCAAAACTTGTGTTCAAAGCTTCGTGTTTAGCACTGTACTCGTATTCAATACTTGCATGTTCGAACTTGTATTCAAGTTGTTGTGTTTGGTTCTGTACTTGTATTCTGAGCTTGAGTTTTACTCATATTCAAGGTTTTGAAATGCTTAGAACTCATTTATGGGACTGTGTCTGCTTGAAAAAGCCTAGGGAGACAATTTTGGTTTGAGTTGTTTTGGTAATCTTCTCCTTATAGCTTCTTGAGTTGGAATGGTTGTGATACTTCTATTTTTGGAGACTGTACCACCTTATTTTAACTTGTAAAGGCATGTAAATATGGAGGATATTCTTCTCTCCTCTGCTTTGAGAAAACCCACGTCTTGTTGAAGGCTTGACTATTTTGTTTGAAGTTAATGGATTGGGACTGTAACATGTTGAGGACTAAGGAACCTCTCGTTAACTATTGTACTATTATTTACTCTTTGGTATGATTTAGAGTTTGTTTGAAATAGTCGTTATCAGTTTTAAGAGTAATAGAAATGCAGATATGCATACTCCTTCCTGTGATCTATACTTGAAACAAATACCTTCTCTGTCATAATATTTATAGTTAGAACTCGTGAGAGTATTTGTTGTGATTTTGTTTCAATCACGTTGGAGGTAATTTGAGACATTTCTTGACTCAAACATTTATTGGGTTTTCTTACTCACTTTTAGATCCTCTTAAATTGACTTTTGGGTTTTTAAGGAAAGAAGAGTTGAATACTCTCTCATTCTGAATCTTGTTGATAGGATTTATCACCTCTGGTTTAGGGTTGTTTCACTTAATTTTTCTTCATGATGACCACGAACTATATGTCTCTTTTATATGGAGTCGTGTAAGACCTTGAAGTTGGGAATACAGTTTCTATTGAGTTCATGAGTATTATTGAATCTTGTTTATCTTATACTATTTTGGGTTTTCTATTCTTTGTTGGATTCATTGAATGAATCTTTGGGTCTTTAAAAGAGAAAGGAATATGTTCTCTTGTGGATAGTACTATTTTGGGATCAGATCGGGTATTCCTTTCCAAGAAATGAATTCAAACTTGTGTTTAATGAATTGGAATAGATAAACCAGATTGTAATTATTTGTAAGGGAAAATAGAAGTGTGCTTTCTTTTGATTGTGTGTTTGGTTTTGTATTCTCTTTTGGGATCTAGTAAAGAAATTTTGAGTTTGGAAATGGAAATGGGAATTAATGTGATAGTTCAATTGAAACAAAATATTGATTGGACATTTTCTATTTGAGATCCTTTAACTTATAAAAAGATAAGTTCATTTGTTTGAACTTCTCTCAGTAGCGATGATTTTATTCTTCTTTGTAGAGTGATTGTTCTCTTAGGTCTACTCAACTTCTTGGGTTTGGATTTCTATTTTTGTCTTATAGGAAATAGTGACAAACCACTCTTATGAGATGGAAATTTTCTTGTGGTTTGTTTAGTCTACTTTATACTAGCCATTTGTTGTAATGATGTAGAAAGAGAACAACTGGGTTGGATCAGTAGAAGAGAAAATGTAAACATGTTTAGACTGACTGCTATGTTTGACTAAGTCATACTTCATTTGGAATTGGTATTGGAAGGTTTTCTCTTTTTTCACTCTATCTTATTATGAATCTTCCCTTGGATAGACATGAGAAGAGATTAATCTTGTGTGATTATAGCTTTGATTGTGCAACATCTAGTTTCAAATCCTTGAATTATATCTTCTAACAGTACAAGTTAGTTAAGACTTGCAGGTATATTGTTTTGACAATCTTCCACTTCTTGGATTGATTTGGGATTCTTGTTAGATGTTTTCTCTTTAATGTTTAATCCTTATATTGTTATCCTGAACCAAGCAGAAGCGATTATGTGTGTTCTATACCTGTTTCTGTCTTTCAGATGATTAGTGTATGGGGAACAATATGTATTGATTCTTCTTCTTTTCTTAAGTTGTAGGATGAAACATCCTAATATGAGCTATGTTGTAAATAACTTCTTTGCTACATAGTAAAGATAAATGTTGTATTTCTATTCGATAGAATTATAAAACAATTGGATGACAAGATCTATTGTTTGTTTAAAAGTAATTGATAGGATCAATTAAACTATATGATATAATGCAAATGTTGTGGATAATTATTATGCTCTTTTCTTAAAAGTAAATTCAGACTCATTATTGTACTTCTTATCCTGGTTGTTGGTTCTTATGCTTATTAGTATGATATATTAATTATTTCATTAAAATAGAGTTGTTTTAATGGAACAATTATTGTAATTCACCTCATTTTAATGCTTAGTGCTTATCATGCTCAGTTCATTGAATCCGAACCATGCTAGCAATTTTTGCAAATGGACATCCTAAGTGATAAAAGAAGGAAAAAACTTTTATGATGCATTGGATTATTTGATTTTGGATCTTATGTAAATAATTCCGATTCATTCTTGAGTTCTATTGGAAAGAGAAGTGATGTTCTCTTATGAACTTAATGATGATATACGTGCAGTATGTCCGAAATGCATAGTCTTGTAAATTTATATTTTATCATGATGAATTGAAAGGTTTGGAGACTAACTCCAATTTGTTGTGTAAATTCTCTTGTACTTCATATGACCTGTAATGGTAGTGATATCTTGTTGATATTCTTTATATATGTTTTGTTTACAATTTTTTTATCACTTAATAAGTTGGATTAAGGGGATAAAAATTCTCCTTATTATATTGAAACTTGTTAAATTGTAAAATATTTCGTTATCTAACTACACAATGATAGTTTAACAATGAAATATGCTTTGGTCATACAATTAAACTATATGCGTAAAGAATGATAAAAAGGTTATGTTAACCCTAACATCTAACCATGTAGAGGAAGACTCTTCCTCTCTCAAAAGAATGAAAAATAAATGGAATGGTGGTTATGATCTTTAATCTTTGTGCTTAATTTTTAAAAAGTAAACACTAGGTTGAATTTAGGTGAATGATACACCTTCTTGGTCAACTAGGTTACATTAAGAATTAACCGTTTAATGTCTGCTGCCCTATTTTCAGGGATAACTACTTGTTAAGCCAAGTTAATAAACATCAATGCAAGCATGAGTTAATGAAGTTATTAATATAAAATCAGATTAATTATGGATAAAGAACTTAATGAATGTTGGAATTAGGGTTAGGCATGGTTGCTGCAATCTTAATCTTAATCCAATTTAATTATGAATTAATGATCACTAAGGGGTATCTACATCATGATGAATCAATCCTAGCGGATGTTGGCACATGCCAACTACAGGATTACACCTTCGAGAAGACCAAGGGCTTCTCGAGGATACAGTGTTGTAGTTGACATGTGGCAACATCCTTCTATATTTTTTTCATCTAGATCTACATACATCTAGACTTGAACTTAGTTTCTCTCTAGGTCGAGTTCGTAGCATGTTAAGGATAGGGAATAGGTTTCTATGACTCAAGGTACCTTGGCACATTTAGTTGACTTAGGTTGATCGAGTATGCCCATATACCCTAAGTCATCGTGAGCGTCTTCCTATAACAAATTATGTATTTAACCTGGGCTAGGGTCAAACCTTGGGCAAGTGGACTAACAAAAGTTAGTAAAGACCATTCTAGATAACAGAAGAGTGAGATGAAGGATGTATTCCAAAATTATGAGTATGCCATCTAGGAATAGTAACATGAACAATATGTTGAAAATCTTTGGCCAAAGTATCATAAGCTACTGGTTGTGTTGTCCTAAGTCACCTAGTTTAAAGCAACATGATGTTAGATGAATATTGGTAACAAATATTTAGATAGGTTCTTTAAACAGATCACTCAGTACCCAAAATAGGGTAGGAAAACCAAGTATACGTAGTATACATAAAGTATTCTATACTTTAAGTCAAACATGAGAGATCGGTTGGTAACCAAGTCATGGAATGAGAGATCGGTAACATACCGAGTCATTACAACTACATATGGTTATCTGTTATGAGATTGATTGGCATGGAATGTGTGTTCTAAATTATGTTTTATTTAGAATAGAGAACATTGTGTTAAAAAAAAATCCCTTGTTTCTAAAGTCTTAAAATGGGAATGTTACATCTTGGTATCAGAGATGAAGGTTGCAGCTCTTAGACCTATTGTGTCCATAATCTAATGAAACTTAAATTTTCTTGTTAACAGAAAATGGTTAGAATAAGAGGAAATGTTGCAAATAATCCTCCACCTAAGGAAGGAGCATTAACTACCCAAAACTCAAGGAGATCCTTATTTCCCTGTTGGACACAAGATATTGTTTAGTTGTACTTGAACAACAAGTAATGGGCAATGAGGAGGAAGAAGATGCTAGTAATAATAATCAGCCACCTCCTGAGGACAACGCCAATTTAGGTGTTGATAATAATAATGTGAACATACCTTATCACCTGAGAATAAAAAGGCTAGGTTGGTAGCTGAACTCACTAATGATATAAAAGGATAAGTCCACCTAAGTTTGATAGCACCACATTAGGAGATGGAGCCGAGAATTGGCTCAAAGTGAGATGGAGAATTACTTTGCAATAAGGAATTTCTCGAAAGAGAAAAAGGTGATATGGGGAGCATATCAACTTTCCCATGAGGCATCTTCATGGTGGGATGACCATAAGGTTGAGTTAAATATTGATGAAACTAATATCAAATGGGATCAATTTAAAGGTTACTTCGAGTGCAATGTTGGCTGCCACAACTTTACTATGATCGAGAAAATGATTGAATTCATAAACTTAGCTCAAGGAAATTTAATCAGTAATCGATTATTGGGAGCATTTTACTAAACTCCTTAAGTATGTACCTTAGTATCAAACCCGACGAAGTTCAAGATATGGAAATTCATCATGGGATTGAATCTGTTATAGGAGGAGAGGTGGATGTGCACAAATTCCCAACCATGATGGAAGGGGTGGTTGAAAAATCCATAAGGAAGGAACAAAAATTGAAGGTGATTTTAGCTCATAACAAGGAAGTAAGAAAGAAAGTTCCCAACTCCTCTTCATCATCTCTTGCCCCTAAGAAAGGACCATGGAAGAAATTTGGAATGAAAAGTAAGCTTTTAGTTGATAATAGCAAGAAAGCAAAGCAACAAATAAGTCTGCATTACTAATGCACGAAACAACTTTGTCAAGAATAATAATAATAGATAGAAGTCTTATGGAGGTCGAATGATAATTCTAGGGCTTGAAATAAATCTAAGCCTAGAAAGGGCCCCAGTAGGAGATTGTTATAACTGTGGAAAATATCATTACACAAATCAATGTCCTTTGAAAAAGGATAATCATAATCAGTAGCACAAGATATACACTACAAAGAGCTAACAAGCAAGCTGAAAAATAGGCCATGTCTATAGAGGTTCTCGGTAAGTTATTTGGCATACCTATAACTATTATTTTTATACCGGAGATACTGAATGTTTTATTTCTAGTAAATTAGCTTCAAAACTAAAAATAAAAGCTAGAAACATGGACTCGATAAAGATGGAAACAATGTTGTTCATACGGTTAGTATGTGTCTCTTTGGAGCAGCCTTGACTTACCTAGTTTTTCCACAGAAGTTGATCTTTATGTTGCACCTTTGGGGTCTTATGATGTAATCATAGGTGTTAATTGGTTAGCTAAACATAAGGAAAAGGTGGATTGTTTTGAAAAACATATTAGTTGTTTAGATGATCTACAAAAAACAACAGAGATTCAGGGTGTGAAATGTGAGATTTCTATTAGGAAACTATCAGCTATGTAACTTAAAAAGGCCAAAAATAAAGGTTGTACCTTATATGCAGTAAAGATTGCAGAAACAGCTGAAGAGAACAATGATGTCATGGAACGATATCCGCTATTACAAAACTTCAGTGATGTGTTTTTGGAAGAGTTACTAGGTCTTCCACCCAAAAGGGAATTTGACTTCACAATTGAAATCAAGCCTAGAACCGAGCCTATTTATAAAGCACCATATTGAATGACTACTATAGAATTAGTAGAGCTTAAGGCTCAATTGCAAGAAATTTTGTCTAAAGGTTTGATTAGACCAAGTGTTTCACCTTGGGGAGAACCATTAATTTTTGTGAAAAAGAAATATGGAACACTTAGATTTTGCATTGATTACCAGATGTTAAACAAAGTAACAATCAAGAATAGATACCCACTCCTAGAATTGATGATCTATTTGATCGATGCATGGAGCATCGATATATTCTAAGATAGATATTCAATCTAGATATCATCAATTATGGATTAAGGATGAGGACATTCATAAAACAACTTTCAAAACAAGGTATGGACATTATGAGTTCACGGTTTTACCTTTTGGATTAATAAATGCACTGTAACTTTTATGAATTTAATGAATAATATCTTTCAAGAATACTTGGACAAATTTTTGCTTGTATTCTTGGATGACATTCTCATATATTCTAAAAGTATTAAGGAACATCATGACCATTTAAAGATAGTTTTGGAAATTTTGAGAAAGAGATGGTTATATGGTAAGTTATCTAAATGTTCTTTCTATGACATAGAATACACTATTTGGGACATGTAATAAGTAAGAATAGAATTTTTGTAGATCCTTATAAAATTGTAGCTATAACTGAGTGGCCAACACCAAAGAATGTACATGAAGTTAGAATCTTAATGGGGCTTGCTAGTTACTATAGAAAATTTGTAAAAGATTTTTCTAAGGTGGTTGCACCAATAACTTCATTACAAAAAAAGGATAAGAAGTTTGTTTGGAATGAGAAATGTGAATCTGCATTCAGAACTTTGAAGGAACAGTTAACTTCAACACCTATTCTAGTTGTACTAGATCCTAATGGAGACTTCACGGTTGTAACGGATGCATCTGGGGAAGGTCTAGGAGGTATTTTGTTACAAAATGATCATGTCATAGCTTACGAAAGTAGAAAACTAAAGTTACATGAGTTGAATTATGCTCCACATGATTTAGAGCTTGTTGCCATTGTTCATGCACTACAAGTTTGGAGGCATTATCTACTTGGTAAACCTTTTGAATTAAAAACTGATCATCTTGGGTTGAAGTATATTTTCACTCACCAAATATTAATGTAAGATATCAAAGATGGTTAGATTTTTTGTCTCAATATGATTTTGATATCAATTACATCAAAGGTAAGGAAAACAGAGTGGCTGACGCTTTAATTCATAAGAAGCACATTTCTACTCTTATAACATTGAGAACTTAGTTTAAGGATGAAGTAAAAAGTGTTATGGAATCTAATTCTTACTTTCAACAAGTAAAAATAGCGCTTGCTTTGAGATCTAAATGATGTGAGGTATAAAGTTTTTCACTTTGACAATGAAGGAATCTTAAGATTTGAAAACAAAGTATTCATACCTTTGCTAAATGATTTAAGAAAGAAATTGTTAGCGAGAATTTCATAATTCACCTTTTCTAGACACACCTGGTATTACAAAGATGCTTACGATATAAAACAACAATATTTCTCGGAAGGGGATGAAAAAGACGTTATTGATTTTGTGACACATTGCACTTAGAATGTCAACGTGTTAAATCGAACATATGCATCCAAATCGGTTTATTGTATCCTCATAGCATACCGCAATACAAATGGAAAGTAATAAGCATGGATTTTATACAAGGGTTACCTATGTCAAGAAATAAACATGATATTATTTTCGTAGTTGTTAATAAACTAACAAAGGTAGCACATTTTATTGTTGGTAATCTGAAAGATGATTCTCCTGTATTGGCTAAAATATTTGTGCATGAAATTTTTAGATTACATGGAGTACCTAAATTAATCATATCAGATAGAGATCCTAGAATGATGTCAAGGTTTTGGCAAACACTTAATGCAGCTCGGGAACTAATCTGAATTTTAGTTCTGTGTATCATCCGGAAATGGATGGATAGACTAAAAGAGTTAATCAATTTTTAGAGGATATGTTACGAATGTATTGTATGGATCAGCAATATAAGTGGGAAGAGTACCTTCCACTAGTTGAGTTTGCTTATAATAACACATATCATGCCTCTCTTAAGATGGCACCTTTCGAGCACTATACGGAAGAAAATGTAGAACCCCCATTAGTTGGGACAGCATTGAGGATAGAGAGGTAATTGGACCTTAAATCCTCATAGAGATGGAACAACAAGTTAAAATAATTCGTGAATGCTTGAAAGAAGCAGCAGATAGGCAAAAGAGTTATACTTGATATAAAGTGGATTGATAGGAAATTTGAACTTAGTGAGAAGGTCTTTCTTCGAGTTAAACTGAAAAAGAGTTATATAACTTTTGGGAAGGTTTCTAAGCTATCACCTCGTTATGTGGGACCCTTTGAGATAGTTGAATTAATCAACTTTGTAGCCTACCATTTAGTATTACCTCCTGCTTTGTCATTAATGCATGATGTTTTCCATATTTCTTTGCTTAAGAAATACGTTTCAGACCTATCACATGTGTTAAATTGAATTCCTTGTAGGTCCAAGACCTAGGAATAATTGTGTTTAAATCCATACGAGTGCTAGAAACTTGCCAGTTGCATTTAAGAAATCATGAAATAAGTCAATGTAAGGTCCAGTGGGACCGCTTTAACGAAGAAAGTGTAACTTGGGAAAACCTGGAGGATATGAAAACTACTTTTCCATGTTTATTTGATCCGAATTGACAATGATGACCGATAAAAGTTTATGATTTTATCTTTATATGTCAATATGTCTCGCCAATTTTGGGTATACAACTATTTATTTTTAAATAAACAACTAGATGTGAATGCTGATTTCGAACTTTAAATTCTTATATTGTTGCAAACATATATTAATAAAGTGAATAAATTGATTTTCCTTAATGCAATGGTCAAAATAAGATAATCATCAGCACATTGATTATTTTTAGGAGGGAAGTATGTAACACCTTTGACAAACAGCTTATATTTCTCTTTTGCATTACAAGCGTTGGCATGTGATTTTCTTGAATGAGGTGTGTTTCCTTGATTGTTTAAAATCATGCTTGTTATGGATAAATAATTTCTTCTCTTGGATTCATTAGACTGAAATGATATGGCTTACAAGAATCCACTTTCACTTCTTGTAGGTAAGTTGCAATGTAATTTTGAGAGTTGCAAACTTTTTTGAGAAGTTCAAAATCTAAAGGAAAATTTTTGAGGTTAATCACCTTTTCTACTTATTGTTTTTTGGTAAGAGGAAAAAGTCAAAAAGTTGGAAAGAATCTTTGAGTTTTTGGGTCATTTTGTGTGATTTATCGGGGATCTTTTGGACATTTTTGTCCCATTTTTTCCCCGATGTCCCAAGTTCATTCGGGCCCTGCTCACCGATTAGCCACTTTACCCGAAAATTTGTTTTCTTGGGGCCCATCGAAACTTTTGTTCCAAATGTCCCAAGTCACTCGGGCTCACTATTCACCTTTCACCCACATCGCCACATCACGCACTTCACGTACTTTCATCCCTCATGTCCCATAAACATTTGTGCATTCTGTCCCCGCGTTCCCCATCGCCGACGCTACGAGTCACTCTTTCACGTCCCGCATGTTCCAAATGAACCAAAGGCCATCCGGGCTATTTTTTCCCACTCTTTCCAATATCTTGCTTTTTAAGTTGGTAGATGTGTATTTAATGCACATTTATTACCTTTCTCTCTCCTAAACGGCTATTTAATAAGCTTCCCCCTACGCATTTTTGCACACTACTTTCTTATCAATTGCTCATACCCTCGATCAAAAAATTTTGTGTGCATACCCATTCCCCCTACAATTTCATCAAGAGTACAGATTGTGACTTTTTCAGATTGCTATCAACATGAAGATCAAATTCCAAGGTCAGGAGCAAGTTTCACCACTCGAGTCTGTCGTTCCCGATATCGGGGACAGTGAAGTTCATCACCTGGACTTTGGGGATTTCTGGACTAGGATGACAGACTCGAACCCCTCTCCTATGGCACAAATGATTCACGATAGTGGCTTGGCATTCACCGCCGGTTTCCCAATCTCAGTGCAATGTGTAGATATGGTACTGCTCACCTGCGGTGCTCATTTCAATCCCGACTCGAGCAAACTAACGAATGTGCATGGGGAGCTCATTGCCAAGCTCGATGCTGCCACCATTGGCACTGCCCTAAGGATTCTAAAATGGAAAATTCTATAGTAATCTCTCAGAACTAGGCACAGGCCCTCTTCGACCAGGACAATGAAAAATACAAGGCAAGGGTGGCAAAGTCTTGGCTTAAAAACCCTAAAAAGGGGGCGTCTCGTCTATCCAAAGCTTTGTTTCATGCCGATTTCAATGAGGAGCTATCTGATTTTATAATCCTATTAGCTCGGGTCATGGGCTTACCCTCTACCAATGAGTTCCATTTCTGGATGTGCCCCTTATCAACATGGTGTGCGAAGGAACTCAGAATATCAACTGGGTAGAAATCATCAGCATGAACTTATCAGAATAGTTGTCCAATGTACAACAAACCAAGAAGTTCTACATGACTTCATATTTGATGTACACCCTAGCAGCATCAAGGCAATGGTTTGGATTCACGTACATTGATGCTCATAAGGGTGACCCTATATATGCCTACTGCCCTCAATTCACTTTGGACACTAGCAATCGCAACTTCAGGAGGGTGAATGATGCTTTCACCATGTACATTGTAAGGCTTCTGGAGAGCGACACTGCAAGGAGGTTCTCGATGAAGCCATGAGCCTAATAGTGAAGTACGGTGCTTACTTCATCCAATTCAAAAAATTCTCCTATATCAGCTTGCAGGCTATGAGAGCACCCCTCTCAAGCTCCCTATGTTCTGCAATGATAAAATGGCCTTGATCAAAATATGCAGGCAATTGGACAAGTTACACAGAACCTATAGGGATAAGAAAATCACTGGCCTACACTTCCCTATATCTTTGGGAAACTACACCTGCAAGACGGCTCTAGATGCACAGAACATAGAGAGAGCCCTAGCCCCATCACCGTCCATTTCTTCAGGCCAAGAACTTGTTTTGACTTGAAGAGATTTATTGAACAGAACCTCAGAATCAATTACCATCATATGGCAGACACAGAAGACTATTGGGCTGACTGTGCTGATGATTTTGAGGCAAGGAGGAGACACTATGGCAGGTTTTCTCTCCAACTGATCCAAGAGCTTAACTTGTACCAAGTTCCTGAAGGGCTTCAGGATGATAATTCTGACCTGTATTCATATGAATATGACAACTTGGTCAAACACACTCCCTTGGAGGATTTGGATTGGTTCAAAAAGGAGAAGGATGATCTAGCTGAAATCTTAGCCCCTGTCCTAGTAAGAACCAAAATCTGGTTTGACAGGAGAGTTCGTGAGCTTAGAAGGCATTCAGGGAATCCTCCTCCAAGGATACTTCAACTCCAAGAAAGGAAGCATTGACACCTAGTTCGAAGCACCTGTATAGACCCCTCCTGCCTCATCAACTAAAGGTCCTACATCCTCCACTCCTTCCTCATCCACCCAAGTATATCAAAAGAAAATCAAGGAAGTCAAGAAGGAGCCTGTTGAAGAAGATCCCATGATGAAGCATTCAGAATTTCCCTCAGTCCAGAGAACATTATTATTCTCAGTGAAAGTGAAGAGAGTGAAGTTCCAGTCTCCATGAGTGCTCTAGAAGTCCCAATGGATAAAGAGAAAGAAGTACAAAGCACTAAGCTTCCGAGCACCATTGACTCCTCTATACCAGAAGCCCCGAGTGCCCCACTCATATCTCAACTAGAGGCAAAATAATAGTGCACACTTTGAGTGCCATGAGTTCCCTTTCTCTCGGCCCTCTTGCCCCACCTTCTTCTTCCTCCTCCTCTTTTGCATGGGTACAACCTTTCGTCGATAGTAGGAAGAGAAAGTCTTCCTCCCGAATCTCAGGACCCAATTTTGATGTTGTGGTGGCCTTATTAGGCACTACTCCTCCTACTCCTACCAAGAAGGCCAAGACCACCTCTAGAATAGTATCTGATGCTCAGGGCCAACAATTCCTAGAGATAGCCAAGCCCAAAGTAGACAAGCCAGAGCATGATTTGCAAGCATCTGATCTAGAGCTCTCGAGGATTCCCATGGGAGAGTCTACCCCTGAAGGTGAGATTCACAATCTTCAAGAAACAATCACTAGGGTCATTGGGAGAGTTGAAAAAGGGTGACAAACTATAGAGTAGCTGGAAGAGTAGGCCCAGGTTCTTGCAGGTTTCATCAAGTCACTGTTGTCCAAGGATAAAGTTTTAGACCCCACCCCACTGACCACTCTTCCACCACCTGTAATCCTCACCAAGATGAAGTCTAGAGTATCAAAGATATACATAGATATTCCATCTATGGAAGAGCTATGGAGGCCATGGTGGATGATATGCTCATTGCAGGGTTGAATTTCATTAGTGAAGCCTTCAAACTCAATGAGAAGGTGAATAATCTACAACAGAAACTCTCCTCCACTATTGGAAATATAGATAAAGAGCTCAAACTCTAGAGCAGTATAGTAGACCTTCACCTTATGGGGCAGACTGATGAAAATATTTTAATGGCAAGCAAGGTCTTTGATGATGCAAAAGATAATTTTTCAAAATCATGGGTATATAGTGTGGAATGGAAAATCAAGGTGTTGGAGGAGGCTTTGGGAGAATTGAAAAATAGCTGGCAGAAGGGTGAGGCCTTCAAGACTTTGGTGGTATCTACTTTTAAGGATATCCATTGTCACCTCCAAGATGAAACCTCAGGTGTGCCCTTCTCCTTGCAAGAAATCAAAGCTCAATTCAAAGCTTTTGTTAAAGATAATCTGTTCAGAGAAGATTCCATCACAAAGGAAAAGATGAAAGAAATCTGCTCTCTCCAGTCTGCTATCGAAGAAGCAAGCAAGGATTATCATACACACGTCGAATTCAACAAAGAGATGGAGAAATGTCTCAGATTTTGGACTCATTCCACCACCAACACATCAGTTCCACGTGGCAGAGACATAGCAGAGGCGTTAAAAAGATTTAGACAACGGATCCTCAAATCAGTGGGTCCTCCTCAGTCATGAACACTTGTCTTTTCCTCCTGACTCTTCTCCTTTCTTCCTTTCTTCATCTCGATTTATTGTAATTAGTTGGGGTATTGTGATTAGCAGCCCTTTAACTAAACATTAATTAAAAGAAGTAGTTACCAAGGGTAACTGATTTGTAAACTATATAATGGTCTCTCTTCACCATTTTGAGGGGGGAACTTGGCTCATTTTTTAAAGTGTAAGAAATACTAAAGCAATCAATACAAAGGGATCTTCTTTCTTTGTCCATCTGATTCTTTCATTCGCAAGCTATCCATTGAATATTGTTAGATCATTTGTCTGCATTATGCTGAGAAGCTTTGTATTCTTGTAGATGTTATTTATGGAACTGTGTGTCT
Organism: Taxus wallichiana var. yunnanensis; assembly: GCA_018340775.1. NCBI lineage: Eukaryota > Viridiplantae > Streptophyta > Pinopsida > Cupressales > Taxaceae > Taxus > Taxus wallichiana. The sequence continues at coordinate 72,763,067 of CM031235.1, read as the reverse complement.
TTTCAAATTTCATCTTATTAATTCAAGTACAAATGATCTTATTCCAATTCATTGTATTCTGGCATGCATAAGGAATTATTTTGTCATCTATAATTCTAGAGAGTTTTTTTCTACTCATTTCCACATCTTCATTCCTCTGTACTTTTGTGATTGATGATCTATTTAGAAAACACTTTCATGATATCCAAGTTCCATAGTGAAACCATACTCTGTACATGTGTAAATAGGTTTCGTTTCTGAATAAGGGAACCTCTCCCACTAAAGAGGAGGGACTTCTTGTCCCCTGACTGTGGCTCTTCTTGAAGTTATTTTTCAACGACCAATAGTTTTTGGTGACTCCACTTGGAATCATTTTCCAGTTCCTTAACCATTTATCGATCATTCTTGATCTGGCGACTCCACATTTTACTCGAGGGAGAAGGGCCCTTGGTATTGAAGATTCTCAGTTTCAGCTTTTGGAATAGCAGGTTTTCCTTTCCCTTCAACGCAGGAAGAAATAGAAAAGCTCATTCAACAAGCACTCCTCCTATCAAAAATAGAACCCCTACGGGTGGTATTCCTTCAGAGCAACTCAGTCCTAATCTCCGAGCTCTGATTCTTGCTGGCATTTTAGTTCCCCTTCAAGCCATTTTTCCAAGAATGGTGATACCATTTCCTTGGGGCCATCGTGTTGGGCCTCTCACCCTTCCTCAGCCTTTGCATGAGTTACCCAGAGGTAACCGGAAGAACTTTCCCAAGTTCAAAGGTGATGGCAAGGTACATCCTGATGAACATATCGCGGCCTTCATAGTTGCATGTGGAGTTCTGGGAGTTGAACATGAAGATGTCTCCGTAAGGATTTTTGTTGAGACTTTACAAGATAATGTGGCTGATTGGTTCTATCACCTTCTGGCCGAGCTATCACTAGCTGGAACACGATGAGAGAAAAGTTTGAGAATCGTTTCAAACCGGCAGAAGACGTGCATGCTTTGCTGGCCCAAATTTCTCAAATAAAGAAAGAATCACAAGAGCCCATGAGAGAATTTGTGGCTCGATTCAACAAGTTGATTAACAAAATTCCACCAGACACTCAACCTGTAGATCAAATTCAAAAATGCTTCTTCTTGAATGCCCAATTTCGAAGTTAGTTATGCATTGAGAAGAGCTAATCTTGCAACGTTGGCTGAAGATCAAACTCTTGTTGTTAGTGTCAAAGATGATTTAATCATGTCAGGGAAGTTGAGAAGAGATCCTTCTAAATCTAGGTCTTTCCCTTCCTCCTCTTCCACTCCTGGGCCTAATACTGATCCATTAGTACAAAAACTTGCAAATGATCTCATCGCCATTAAGAAACAATTGGCTCAGCACGCCCCCTATGCAGATGTTCCAAGGAGGAATTTTCAGCCCAGAAATCATTTACCTACTTCTCAAACAAGGCTAGCACTTGAAGGACCTCCTATTAAAGTCCCTGTTAATGCAACCTGAAGTTGAAGAGCCGAGAGGATGAAGAAGTTAGTGAAGATTGTGAAGAATTTGTTGAAGAGGTTGATGAAGAAACAAGAACTTGAGGGATCTCGAGTTAATTTCTTCACTACTGAAGGTGTTGATGAAGAAGATGATTATGATGAGGTAGTGGTGGACATGAATAGTGAATCATACGCTATCATGACTCGAGAGCAGACAAACAAAAAGGAGAAAGTGATGCAACTGGCCAAAAGATCCAAGGAACATCCAATGACTATTCCTGTAATTGCAAAAAGAGGATTTCCTATCCCCATTGCATCCACACCCAAGGTGAGTCCTGTCAATTCTACTACTAAAGTTACTTCTTTTTCAACTCCTAAGATGGATAAGCCTAGGGTTCCAAGTGAGGATAGCTCATCCACTTCTGGGTCTTTCGATATCATTGATCACCTGAAAAGGACCAAGGTTCAAATCTCAGAGGCTGAGTATTATCAAACCCATCCCAAGGCTTTTGCTAAAATGGTACACTTTTTCAATTCTCATTCCAAAACCACCTCTAAAGGTCTTTTACCCACTCCATCTTCTACACCACAACCCAATCTGGTAGCCTCTGTCACCTCACCTAATGACAAGATCAAACCATTCTATGTAACCCTCCTTATAGCTGGTCATAGACTTAGTAACTGCATCATAGACTCAGGGGCATCAGACAATGTAATGCCTGCTAAAGTAGCCCATGCCTTAGGCTTAACTCTCACACACACTTATGGGTCTTGCTATTCTATGGAGAGTAAGGAAGTGCCCCTAATCGGAAGAATTAAAGATGCACAAGTAGCTTTTGCTACTTTTCCTGAGAAGAAAGTTTTGGCTACTATCCTAGTAGCAGACATTCCTCCTTCATATGGGATGCTGCTAAGTAGGAACTTCTGTAAGGATGTGGGTGGAGAAATTCAAATGGATTGGTCACATGCCCTCATACCTATTAATGGGAAAATGAAGAAGTTGCTTCCTGAGAAGCAGTCTGAGTATATTGTACAAAAAATAGATGATCCCAAAGCACAAATACTTTATGAGGATATGGGGCATGGAAACTATATGATTATGTCTCCAGAAGAAACCCAACTCCCCAAAATATCACCTGAGGATCCTAATGGTGTTTGGATATTAGAGTTTGATGGAAGTTGTTCCTCAGCTGGTTCTGGAGCTGGTGTAATATTGGTGTCTCCCAAGGGAAAGGTCTTCCTTTCTCATTCAAGTTACAATTTGAAAATACTAATAATACAAAGAGAGTATGAAGCTCTCATTCTTGGGCTTCATGTGGCAAAAGAAAAGGGTGTGAAGAATCTTCTAGCTCATGGAGATGCGGAGCTGATTGTCAAGCAAGTTAGAAACCTTTTCCAGGTAAAAAATAGAAGATTGAAACATTATAGGAATCAGGTTTGGGACTCTATTGAATTTCTTGACACCTTCTCCATCAAGCAAAGGCCTAGGAGGAGAAACACTGGGCTGATTCACTAGCAGTCTCAGGATCATTGCTGATACCTCATCCTGACTTTTCTCAAGATAGGTTTACCATCGAGATGATCCATAGGCCCAGTGTACCTGATAATGCAAGTAACTGGCAAGTTTTCAATGATGATCAGCATTTTCTTTCTTTCTTAGAACTCAGGGATAACTTTGAACAATTGTACTTTGAAGGAAGTGACAATTTGCCTCATGAAAGTGTGCCCTCAACAAAGAAGATGTCAAAGAAGAAGAGACAGATCAAGATGGATGTATCAAACTCAAAGGGAACAAGATTCCAAAGGGACTGGTGAGTTTAGAAGAATTGTTTGACAAACATGACAGGTATGTGAAGTTTAAAGCTTCTACTAGATCACAACAATCAGCTGAATATGATAAAACTAATATTGGGAGTTCTATTGACCCTAAACTCATGAACATTGGAAAATGTTGCACACCAGAAGAAAAGAAGAAAGTAATTAATCTTTTAAGGAAGTATAAAGATGTTCTTGCTTATTCCTATGAGGATTTAAAAGCTTTTCAACCAAAGGAGATGCAACATTTCATCCCTCTCAAACCTGGGATTAAGCCTTTCAGACAAAAATAGAGGCAATACAATCCTAAGATAGCTGACACCATCTTTCAGGAAATACAGAAGTTATTAAAAGCCAAGATCATTTTCCCTATCCACCATTCAACATGGATTGCCAACATTGTGCCTATTAGAAAGAAAAATGGTGAGATTCGTATCTATGTCACTTCAGAATCTGAATCAAGCTTCTTTAAAGGACAACTATCCTTTTCCCATGATGGATCAAGTCTTACAAGCTGTAACAGGATCTGAAATGTTGTCTATGCTTGATGGCTTCTCAGATATAATCAGGTAGAAGTTAATACCGCAGATCAACACAAAACGGCCTTCACTACCCCTTGGGGTACCTTTTCCTACAAAAGGATGCCTTTTGGGCTCATTAATGCCGGTGCTACTTTCCAGAGAGCTATGGACTTGGCCTTTGGAAGTTTGAAAGGAAAGTGTATTGTCGTATACCTTGATGACTTGACTGTATTTTCCAAAACAAGGGCAGATCATTTTCAGCATCTAGAAATAGTTCTTTTGAAATGTAGAGAACATGGGATCTCTTTAAATCCTAAGAAATCTATCTTTTGTGTCACAAAGGGAAAATTTAGGGCATGTTGTCTCTAAAGATGGTATAAAAATTGATCCTGAGCGAGTTCAAGCTATTCAACAGATTCCCCTTCCACCCAAGAAGAAGGAGTGCATTCTTTCTTTGGTAAGATTAACTTTCTGAGAAGATTCATCCCTGATTTCACAGAGCTAACCTTGAATATCTCCCAAATGATGAAGGGAAAATAGATGTTTGGCTGGTCTCCTGAAGGTAAAAGAGCCTTTGAAGGTATTAAAAAGGCTATTGCTAGAACTCCCGTCTTAGCATGTCTAGATTTCAGCAAAGAATTTATTATCTATTGTTATGCCACAGATAACACCCTGGCTACTGTTTTGACTCAAGAAGATTCTAATGATCATGAACTCCCAATTGCATTTATGAGCTACATTCTAAAAAATCATGAGTTAAAATACACCATAATGGAGAAACATGCTTTCGCAGTGGTTAAAGTTGTCAAGCAGTTTCGTTTTTACATTCTTAACTCTCACTCCACAGTATTTGTACCGATACAACCATCAAGTCCATTCTCACACAACAGAGTTTGGATCCAAGAGAGGGAACTGGGTGGCCAAGGTCCAAGAATATGACATTGACATCAGACCAACCAAGCTCATCCGTGGAAAAGGCCTGTGTGAACTCATCGCTGAGGGAGCTAGACATGAGTTACTAGAGGATAAAGTTGATCTTCCTACCATTCTGTTTCTTGGCTCAATTGATGAATGGTATGCCGATATCACACACTTTCTCACATATGGAGAATGTCCCTCTCATTTGACTACCAAAGAGAGGAGAGTTGTTAAGCTAAGATCAGCCCAATATGTGTTGTGGGAGAATTCCTTGTTTAAGCGTGGGTTGGATGGAAGGTTTCTAAAATGTGTGGATAAGGAACAACAGAGGAAGCTACTTTCATCTTTTCATAACCAAGCATGTGGAGGGCACTACTCATCAACTATCACTACTCATAAGATTCTTCATGTGCAGGATATTACTGGCCTACCTTGTTCAGAGATGCATCAAAGTGGATTGATAAATGTGAAGCTTGTCAGACCTTCATGGGTAGACCCAAATTGGCCTCTTTGCCCCTTAAACCAGTTGTGATCGAAGAGCCTTTTCAACAATGGGGTTTAGATTTCATTGGAACACTTAATCCCTCTTCTAGTGCTGGTCACACCCATGTATTAACTACCATAGATTATTTTACTAAGTGGGTAGAAGCCATTCCAGTAAAGAGTACTACTTCAGAAGTAGTATGCAATTTTATCAAAGAGAACATCTTGGTGAGGTTTGGTGTGCCAAACAAGATAGTGACAGATAATGCTTCAAATTTTTCTTCAACTGAGATGATGGATTTTTGTTATGGATATGGCATCTCCCTAGCTCACTCCTCGATTATTATCCTCAGGGTAATGGACAAGCAGAATCGACAAACAAAAATCTGGTGGCTATTATAAGGAAATTAGTTAATGAATCTCAGAGGAACTGGCACAAGAAACTCTATGATGCTCTTTGGGTAGATAGGGTCACACCTAAAAGAGCCATTGGGATGTCTCCTTTTCAGGTAGTATATGGAGTAGAAGCTCAATTTCCCATAACAGTGGAACTACCAGCCTTGCATTTAATGAAGGCCATTGAAGACACCAGTTTTAATGATTCTTTGGATAAAAGGATCATGTACCTTCACCAATTGAATGAGGACAGGTTGAAGGTCACTGATAGAATATCTGCTCACCAACAAAAAGTAAAGGCCTTGTTTGATAAAAAAGCCAGATCCAGGGATTTCAATGTTGGAGACATTGTTTTGTTGTGGGATAAAAGGCATGAACCTCATGGTAGCCATGGCAAGTTTGATTCTCTTTGGCTCAGACCTTTCAAGATCAGGCACTTTGCTGGTGAGAATTCTTTTTACCTTGATTATATGGATGGTTCTTCCCTCCCACTTCCTTATAGTGGGTAGTACCTAAATTGTTTAAGTCTTAGGTGATCAGGAAGTCCTTTGTATATTTTGTATAGCATGTGTGTGTGTTTCCCCTCTTGTTTTTGTTGTTTTGTTCATTTTGTGTGTTGTCTTCTGTGTTGGTTTGCTTTTGACTCCATGGCCCAATGGATGAGGCACTGATCTACTTTCCCTAGATTTTCTAGAGTTCTTGCCTTGTCTCATTTCTTTAGACTTTAGCCAAGTCATCCCCAGAAGGAGCCAATTGTTGTCCTCTCAAAATTTCCCCCTTTTTGAGAAGTTCAAAATCAGAAATTTTGAGGTTAATCACCTTTTCTGTTGTTTTGGTAAGAGGAAAAGTCAAAAATTTGGAAAGAATCTACATTTTGGGTCATTTTGTGTGATTTGTGGGTCTGTCGACATTTTTGTCCCAAATGTCCCAAGTTCATTCGGGCTCCCTGTTCACCGATCGCCGCTTTACCCGAAAATTTGTTTTCTTGCGGGCCCATCGAACTTTTTGTTCCAAATGTCCCAAGTCACTCGGGCTCACTGTTCACCTTTCACCCGCATCGGCCACATCATGCACTTCACGTACTCACGTCCCTCATGTCCCATAAACATTTGTGCATTCTGTCCCCGCGTTCCCCGCATCGGCCGAGTCGCTCTTTCACGTCCCGCATGTTCCAAATGAACCAAAGGCCATCCGGGCTATTTTTTCCCACTCTTTCCAAATATCTTGCTTTTTAAGTTGGTAGATGTGTATTTAATGCACATTTATTACCTTTCTCTCTCCTAAATGGCTATTTAATAAGCTGCCCCGCTACGCATTTTTACACACTACTTTCTTATCAATTGCTCATACCCTCACAATCAAAATTTCTGTGCATACCCATTCCCCCTGTAATTTCATCAAGAGTACAGATTGTGACTTTTTTTTTGCTATCAACATGAAGATCAAATTCCAAGGTCAGGAGCAAGTTTCACCGCTTGAGTCTGCCATTCCCGATATCAGGGACAGTGAAGTTCGTCACCTTGACTTTGGGGATTTCTGACTAGGATGATAGACTCAAACCCCTCTCCTATGGCACAAATGATTCACGATAGTGGCTTGACATTCACCACCAGGTTTCCCAATCTCAGTGCAATGTGTAGATATGGTACTCACCTGCGGTGCTCATTTCAATCCCGACTCGAGTGAACTAACGAATGTGCATGGGGAGCTCATTGCCAAGCTCGATGCTACCACCATTGGCACTACCCTAAGGATTCCTAAAATGGAAAATTCTATAGTAATCTCTCAGAACCAGGCACAGCCCTCTTCGACTAGGACAGTGAAAAATACAAGGCAAGGGTGGCGAAGTCTTGGCTTAAAAACCCTAAAAAGGGGGCGTCCCATCTGTCCAAAGCTTTGTTTCATGCCGATTTCAATGAGGAGCTATCTGATTTTATAATCCTATTAGCTCGGGTCATGGGCTTACCCTCTACCAATGAGTTCCATTTCTAGATGTGCCCCCTTATCAACATGGTGTGTGAAGGAACTCAGAATATCAACTGGGTAGAAATCATCAGCATGAACTTATCGAATAGTTGTCCAATGTATAACAAACCAAGAAGTTCTACATGACTTCATATTTGATGTACACCCTAGCAGCATCAAGGCAATGGTTTGGATTCTCATACATTGATGCTCATAAGGGTGACCCTATATATGCCTACTACCCTCAATTCACTCTAGACACTAGCAATCGCAACTTCAGGAGGGTGAATGATGCTTTCACCATGTACATTGTAAGGCTCCTGGAGAGTGACACTAAGGAGGTTCTCGATGAAGCCATGAGCCTAATAACGAAGTACAGTGCTTACTTCATCCAATTCAGAAAATTCTCCTATATCAAGCTTGCAGGCTATGAGAGCACCCCTCTCAAGCTCCCTATGTTCTACAATGATAAAATGGCCTTGATCAGAGATATGCAGGCAATTGGACAAGTTACACAGAACCTGCAGGGATAAGAAAATCACTGGCCTGCACTTCCCTATATCTTTGGGAAACTACACCTGCAAGATGGCTCTAGATGCACAGAACATAGAGAGAGCCCTGGCCCCCATCACCGTCCATTTCTTCAAGCCAAGAACTTGTTTTGACTTGAAGAGATTTATTGAATAGAACCTCAGAATCAATTACCATCATATGGCAGACACATAAGACTATTGGGCTGACTGTGCTGATGATTTTGAGGCAAGGAGGAGACACTATGGTAGGTTTTCTCTCCAATCGATCCAAGAGCTTAACTTGTACCAAGTTCCTGAAGGGCTTCAGGATGATAATTCCAACCTGTATTCATATGAATATGAAAACTTGGTCAAACACACTCCCTTGGAGGATTTGGATTGGTTCAAGAAGGAGAAGGATGATCTAGCTGAAATCTTAGCCCCTGTCCTAGTAAGAACCAAAATCTGGTTTGACAGGAGAGTTCGTGAGCTTAGAAGGCATTCAGGAGAATCCTCCTCCAAGGATACTTCAACTCCAAGAAAGGAAGCATTGACACCTAGTTCGGAAGCACCTATATAGACCCCTCCTGCCTCATCAACTAAAGGTCCTACATCCTCCACTCCTTCCTCATCCACCCAAGTATATCAGAAGAAAATCAAGGAAGTCAAGAAGGAGCCTATTGAAGAAGATCCCATGATGAAGCATTCGGAATTGCCCTCAGGTCCAGAGAACATTATTGTTCTCAGTGAAAGTGAAGAGAGTGAAGTGCCAGTCTCCATGAGTGCTCCAGAAGTCCCAATGGATAAAGAGAAAGAAGTACAAAGCACTGAGCTTCCGTGCCATTGACTCCTCTGTACCAGAAGCCCCGAGCGCCCCACTCATATCTCAACTAGAGGCAACAACAGTGCACACTTTGAGTGCCATGAGTTCCCTTTCTCTCGGCCCTCTTGCCCCACCTTCTTCTTCCTCCTCCTCTTTTGCATGGGTACAACCTTTCGTCGATAGTAGGAAGAGAAAGTCTTCCTCCCGAATCTCAGGACCCAATTTTGATGTTGGGTCGGCCTTATTAGGCACTACTCCTCCTACTCCTACCAAGAAGGCCAAGACCACCTCTAGAATAGTATCTGATGCTCAGGGCCAGCAATTCCTAGAGATAGCCAAGCCCAAAGTAGACAAGCCAGAGCATGATTTGCAAGCGTCTGATCTAGAGCTCTCGAGGATTCCCATGGGAGAGTCTACCCCTGAAGGTGAGATTCACAATCTTCAAGAAACAATCACCAGGGTCATTGGGAGAGTTGAAAAAGGGAGACAAACTATAGAGCAGCTAGAAGAGCAGGCCCAGGTTCTTACAGGTTTCATCAAGTCACTGTTGTCCAAGGATAAAGTTTTAGACCCCACCCCACTGACCACTCTTCCACCACCTGTAATCCTCAGTCAAGATGAAGTCTAGAGTATCAAAGATATACACAGATATTCCATCTATGGAAGAGCTATGGAGGCCATGGTGGATGATATGCTCATTGCAGGGTTGAATTTCATTAGTGAAGCCTTCAAACTCAATGAGAAGGTGAATAATCTACAACAAAAACTCTCCTCCACTATTGGAAATATAGATAAAGAGCTCAAACTCTGGAGCAGTTGTATAGTAGACCTTCACCTTATGGGGCAGACTGATGAAAATATTTTAATGGCAAGCAAGGTCTTTGATGATACAAAAGATAATTTGTCAAAATCATGGGTATACAGTGTGGAATGGAAAATCAAGGTGCTGGAGGAGGCTTTGGGAGAATTGAAAAATAGCTTGCATAAGGGTGAGGCCTTCAAGACTTTGGTGGTATCTTCTTTTAAGGATATCCATTTTCACCTCCAATATGAAACCTCGTGTGTACCCTTCTCCTTGCAAGAAATCAAAGCTCAATTCAAAGCTTTTGTTAAAGATAATCTGTTCGTAGAAGATTCCATCACAAAGGAAAAGATGAAAGAAATCTACTCTCTCCAGTCTATTAATCAAGAAGCAAGCAAGGATTATCATACGCACATCGAATTCGACAAAGAGATGGAGAAATGTCTCGGATTTTGGACTCAATCCACCACCAACACATCGGGTTCCATGTGGCGTAGACATAGCAGAGGCGTTAAAAATATTTAGATAGCATATCCTCAAATCAGTGGGTCCTCCTCAGTCGTGAACACTTGTCTTTTCCTCCTGATTCTTCTCCTTTCTTCCTTTCTTCATCTCAAATTTATTGTAATTAGTTGGGGTATTGCGATTAGCATCCCTTTAACTAAACATTAATTAAAATAAGTAGTTACCAAGAGTAACTGATTTGTAAACTATATAATGGTCTCTCTTCACCATTTTGAGGGGGAACTTGGCTCATTTTTTGAAAGTGTAAGAAATACTAAAGCAATCAATACAAAGGGATCTTCTTTCTTTGTCCATCTGATTCTTTCATTCGCAAGCTATCCATTGAATATTGTTAGGTCATTTTTCTACATTATGCTGAGAAGCTTTGTATTCTTGTAGATGTTATTTAAGGAACTGTGTGTCTTTTCAAATTTCATCTTATTAATTCAAGTATTTTGTCATCTATAATTTTGATCTTTTTCTACTCATTTCCATGTCTTCATTCCTCTCGTACTTTTGTGATTGATTATCTATTTATAGAATGCTTTCATGATATCCAAGTTCCATAGTGAAACCATACTTTGTATTTAAATAGGTTTCGTTTCTTATAAGGGAACCTCTCCTGCTAAAGAGGAGGGACTTCTTGAGAGTGAATAAGGGAGAAATTACTTTTTCTACTCATCCGACATCGTGGTTCTTCTTGAAGTTCTTTTTCAAAGACCGACATGTCCTAACCTAAATTATTTTGCTTGAATAAGGGAGAAATTACTAAAGTAATGCTAGGCTATTTTAACCTAATACCTAATACTATATGATTGAGAATTTGATTTAACTCCTATGGCAATGTTTTAAGACCTAAGGTAATTATTGTTAGACTAACCTAAGCTTTGGGAAATATATCCTAAAATATTAAAAACGTAACCTAAGGGTCACATGGCATTGAGTTTATTTTGGTTAATTGATTTGATCTTGCATGCATTACAATTTTTGCTTTGCATGGAGCTATCTGGTTCTTCAAACCAGCGGTTTAACTTCTACTTTGTGGCTATTTTTGGTTTCTCTGGTTTATTTTTAATCGAGGGAAAATATATGGGGCATTGGAAGAAAATATGTTTGGTTGTTGATAATTCGTGGAGAAGAAAAAGAGTTGGAATCTCGGCTAGAAGTCTCGTTCGAATTGGAAGAAGCACTATCAGGCATGATAGGCTTTACCCATTAATATTTCTTTCTTTCTTCTAAATGATTCATTAAAACAACTCGCTCTCTTGAGATAAATGTTTTCATGATTTTTCTCGGTTATTTACTTTCATGGTTTTATGATTCCTTGTGGTTTTTGGATATAAATCCGTTTTTAAATAATGTTAGCCTTTGGAAACTTTCTCTCTCGTGCAAGTTCATTGGTGACATGTATGTGAAACTATATTTCAAGCTTTTATTTTGTTTTGAACTTGTGTTCAAGGCTCTTGTTTTTTTGAACTGGTATATGATGCTTTGTGTATTTCATTCTCGAACTTATATTGGATCCTTGAACTTCATTCTGAGCTTGTATTAGAGGATTTTATTGCTCAAAACTTATTTTTGAAGCTTCGTGTTTAGCACTGTACTCATATTCGATACTTGCGTGTTCTAAACTTGTATTCAAGTTGTTGTGTTTGGTTCTATACTTATATTCTAATCTTATGTTTTACTCATATTCAAGGTTTTGAAATGCTTAGAACTCGTTTTGGGACTGTCTGCTTGAAAAATCTTGGGGTAATAGTTTTGATTTGAGTTATGTTGGTAATCTCTTTTAGATCTTCTCCTTATAGCTTCTTGAGTTGGAATGGTTGTGATACTTTTATTTTTAGAGACTGTACCGCCTTCTTTTAACTTGTAAAGGCGTGTAAATATGGAGGATATTCTTCTCTCCTCTGCTCTGAGAAAACCCACGTCTTGTTGAAGGCTTGACTATTTTGTTTGAAGGTTAATGGATTGGAACTGTAACATGTTGAGGACTAAGGAACCTCTGGTTAGTTACTATACTATTATTTACTCTTTGGTTTGATTTAGAGTTCATTTGAAATAGTTGTTATCAGTTTTAAGGATTATAGAAATGTAGTATGCATACTCCTTCATGATCTATGTTTGAAACAAATACCTTCTCTGTCGCAATCTTTATAGATGGAACTATGAGAGTCTTTGTTGTGATTTCTGTTTCAGTCACGTTGGAGGTAAGTTGAGACATTTCTTGACTCAAACATTTATTGGGTTTTCTTACTCACTTTCAGATCCTCTTAAATTGACTTTTGGGTTTTTAAGGAAAGAAGAGTTGAATACTCTCTCATTCTGAATCTTGTTGATAGGATTTATCACCTCTGGTTTGGGGTTGTTTCACTTAATTTTCTTCATGATGACCACGAACTATATGTCTCTTTTATATGGAGCCATGTAAGACCTTGAAGTTGGGAATATATTTTCTATTGAGTTCATGAGTTTTATTGAATCTTGTTTATCTTATACTGTTTTGGGTTTTCTATTCTTTGTTGGATTCATTGAATGAATCTCTAGGTCTTTAAAAAGAGAAAGGAATATGTTCTCTTGTGGACAATATATTGTTTTTGGGATTGTATTGGGTATTCCTTTCTGAGAAATGAATTCAAACTTGTGTTTAATGAATTGGAATAGATAAACTAGGTTGTAATGATTTGTAAGGGAAACTAGAAGTGTGCTTTCTTTTGACTATGTGTTTGGTTTTGTATTCTCTTTTGGGATCTAGTAAAGAACTTCTGAGTTTGGAAATAGAAATGGGAATTCATGTGATAGTTCAATTGAAACAAAATCTTGATTGGACCTTTTCTATTTGAGATCCTTTAACTTATGAAAAGATAAGTTCATTTGTTCGAACTTCTCTGTAGCAATGATTCTCTTCTTGGCTATAGAGTGATTGTTCTCTTAGGTCTACTCAACTTCTTGGGTTCGATTTCATTCTTTCTGTCTTATAGGAAATAGTGAGAAACCACTCTTCTGAGATAGAAATTTCCTTGTGGTTTGTTTAGTCTACTTTGTAATAGTCATTTGTTGTAATGATGTAGAAAGAGAACAACTGCGTCGGATCAGTAGAAGAGAAAATGTAAACATGTTTAGACCGACTGCTATGTTTGACCGAGTCATACTTCATTTAGATTTGGTATTGGAAGGTTTTCTCTTTTTGCACTCTATCTTATTATGAATCCTCCCTTGGATGGACATGAGAAGAGATTAATCTTGTGTGAGTCTAGCTTTGATTGTGGAACGTCTAGTTTCAAATCCTTGAATTATATCTTCTAATAGGTAGAAGTTAGTTAAGACTTGCAGGTAGACTATTTTGACTCTCTTCCCCTTCTTGGATTGATTTGGGATTCTTGTTAGATGTTGTCTCTTTAATGTTGAATCCTTATATTGTTATCCTGGAACTAAAGTAGTTATGTGTGTTTTGAACCTGTTTCTATCTTTTAGATGATTAGTGTATGGGGAACAGTATGTATTGATTCTTCTTCTTTTCTTAAGTTGTAGGATGAAACATCCTAATATGAGCTATGTTGTAAATAACTTCTTTGCTACATAGTAAAGATAAATGTTGTATTTCTATTTTGATAGAATTATGAAACAATTAGATGATAAGATTTGTTGTTTGTTTAAAAGTAATTGATAGGATCAATTAAACTATATGATATAATGCAGATGTTGCGGATCATTATTATGATCTTTTCTTAAAATTAAATTTAGACTCATTATTGTACTTCTCATTTGGTTGTTATTACTTATGATTTTTAGTATGATATATTAATTGTTTCATTAAAGCAGAGTTGTTTTAATGGAACAATTAGTGTAATGCACCTTGTTTTAATGCTTAGTGCTTATCATGCTTAGTTCATTGAACTGACCCGTGCTAGAAATTTTTGTAGATGGACATCGTAAGTGATAAAAGAAGGAAAAAACTTTTATGATGCATTGGCTTATTTAATTTTGGATCTTATGTAAAGAATTTTGATTCATTCTTGAGTTGTATTGGAAAAGAGAAGTGATGTTCTTTTATGATCTTAATGATGATTGACATGCAGTATGTTTGAAATGCATAGTCTTGTAAATGTATATTTTATCATGATGAATTGAAAGGTTTGGAGACTGACTCCAATTTGTTGTGTAAATTCTCTTGTACTTTATATGACGGTAATAGTAGTGATATCTTGTTGATATTCTTTATATATGTTTGTATACTATTGTTGTTATCAATTAATAATTTGGATTAAGGGGATAGTACAATCTCCATTATTATAATGAAACTGGTTAAATTGCAAAAGATGTCATTCTCTAACTACACAACTATAGTTTAACAATGAAATATGCTTTGTTCATACAATTAAACTATATGAGTAAAGAATGATAAAAAGGTTATGTTAACCCTAACATCTAACCATGTAGAGGAAGACTCTTCCTCTCTCAAAATAATGAAAAATAAATGGAATGGTGGTTATGATCTTTAATCTTTTTGCTTCATTTATAAAAAGTAAACACTAGCTAAATTTAGGTGAATGATACACCTTCTTGGTCAGCTAGGTTACATTAAGAATTAACCGTTTGATGTTTGCTGCCCTGTTTTCGGGGATAATTGCTTGTTAAGCCAAGTTAATAAACATCAATGCAAGCATGAGTTAATGAAGTTCTTAATATCAAATTAGATTAATTATGGATAAAGAACTTAATGAATGTTGGAAATGGGTTAGGCATGGTTGCTGCAATCTTAATCTTAATCCAACTTAATTATGAATTAATGATCACTAAGGGGTATGTACATCATGATGAATCAGTCCTAATGGATTTTGGCACACACCAACTATAGGGATGTACCTTCAAGAATACCAAGGATTCTCGAGGATATAGTGTTGGCGATTAACATGTGGCAACACCCTTCTATATTTGTTCAACTATATCTACACACATCTTTACTTGAACTTATTTTCTCTCTAGGTCGAGTTAGTAGCATGTTTAGGATAGGGAGTATCTTTCTATGACTTAGGGCACCTTGGCACATTCGGTTAACTTAGGTCGATCGAGTATGCCCATATACCCTAATTCATCGTGAGGTCTTCCTATAACAAATTATGTTGTTAACTCCGGGCTAGGTTCAAACCTTAAGGGCAAGTGGGTGACGAAGTCGATTCGAAAGACCATTCTAGATAATAGAAGAGTGATGTTAAGGATGTATTATAAAATGAAAAGTATTTCGTCTAGGAATAGTAACATGAACATTATGTTGAAAATATTTGGCCAAATTATCGCAAGTATCGATTGCATTTACCTAAGTCACCTAGTTTAAAGCAATGTGATGTCGGATGAATATTTGTAACAAATATTCGATAGGTTCTTTAAACAGATCACTCAAGACTAGAATAGGGTAGGAAAACCAAGTATAAATAGTATACATAAAGTATTCTATACTTTAAGTCAAACATGAGAGATCAGTTGATAACTGAGTCATGGAATGAGAGATTGCTAACATACTGAGTCATTACAGCTGCATATGGTTATATGTTATGAGATTGATTAGCATGGAATGTGTGTTCTAAATGATGTTTCATTTAGAATAGAGAATGTTGTGTTAAAAAAAATTCCCTTGTTTCTAAATTCTTAAAATGGGAATGTTACAGATTGTAATAGGTACACTTTCAAGGCTTCAAAATCATTGTGACATTTCACATTCCAATGGAAGGTGATATTCTTTTTAAGGAGGTGGTGAAAGGGTTCACAACGATTTGATAATTGAGAAATGAAGTGACGAATAGATTACATTTTTCCCTGCAAGCTATGAAGTTGGCGAAGGTTAGTGGGTGGAGGCATTTCGAGGATGGCCTTGATTTTGGTGGTCAAATTCAATGCCTCGTAAGGAAATAATGAAGCCCAAGATTTTACCTGATAGGATGGTGAAGATGTACTTCTTAGGTTGAAGGTGTACACAATATTGAATGAGATGGTTGAAGATGATTTTAAGAACGGGTAAATGTTCAGCGTGACTTTTGATTTTCCCAAAAGGTCATCAATGTAGTCTTCCAAGATATGATGCATGATGTCATGGAAGATATAGGTCATGGCTCGTTGGTAGGTGGTGCCTGCATTCTTTAGTCCAAAGGGCATGACATGATAGCAAAAGGTCTCCCAAGGGGTAATGAAGGTAGTTTTGTGTTGATCCTCGGGGGTGAGTAATATTTGATTATAACCTAAGAACCCATCCATGAGAGATAGCATCTCATGTCCGGTAGTGAGGTCAACCAATTGGTTGATGTTGGGTAGAGGAAATTCATCTTTAGGACAAGCTAGGTTCAGGTCCGAAAGTCGGTGCATATGCGGAGTCCCCCTGTTGCTTTGGTAATGGGTATGATGTTGGAAATCCATTACAAGTAGTCAATTGGTAGGATGAAGGAGACAGAGAGGAGGTGATAAAGCTTTTATTTTATGAGAAGGGCAATGTATGGGTGCATTTTATGTAGCTTCTGTTTTATGGGTTTAGCATCAGGTAAGGTGACGATATTGTGGACCATGATGTTGGGATCAATACTAGGTGTATCGGCGTATGATGACAATCAAAATCATTACTATGATCACGGAGGAACTAAGTGTAGGCTTCTTGTTCAGAGTAGAGTCCAAAGATTGGCCTATCTTTAGAATGTGGGGGTCATCTCATGTATGGATGTTGATGTCAATGGTAGATTTTTTTAGCATGTTTTGGCTCTCGAGAGGTAGTGTGCGGTGGAGATAGGAGTCTTCCACACCCAAGTAGGTGAGAATGGAGTCATCGTTATGACACTATACAACGTTGATAGAAGGGGTGTCCTCATCGATCATCTCAAGATAGAGGATGAGAAAATAAGTAGGAGCCTCACCATCTCATTGAATGGTGAGTGGGCCCAAGGAAATGGTGTTTATGGAAAAAAAAGGTAGGAGGAATAGACTCTGGGTCTATAGACTCCGCGGGTGAACCGGTGAACCGGGTGGAGGGTTGTGAAGTTGAGGCACCTCTGTAATGAGGTCAACATGGTATTATCCATCCCGTTGTGGTCCTTGTGCTTGTGAGTAGTGTAAATAATGATAGTGTGGCGGCCCTACTCATAAATGCCAAATCTAAAACCCTTCCAAGCACATCGGTGAAGGAAGGTATGAGCAAAGCATAGATTGGTTAACAAGGGAAGGGTGGTGGTAAATGGTAGGGTTTGGGTAGGTGGTTTGGGTGTGTAAGTGGGAGTTTCAATGCCTCCATAGGTCAGATTGGTGCGGAGGTGTGAGGGTCCATAGGAAAGAACTTCACCAATGCGGGGTCATAATGAGGATGTTGTTGAAGGTTTCCATACTCTTGTGGAGTATGAAAGGTATCGACGTTGTAGAGGCGGTACTCCCCCAATGTCAGGCATTGAAAAACACCTTCTAGTGGATTAGTATCTAGGATATGGGTAGCGGGGATGGATGTTTCCACAGAGGTTTCAGATGAGGAGGTTGTAGGTTATGGAGTAATGGATGGTTCTACAGGAGCTTTGGTGGTTGTGATAATAGGTGATGTAGGGTTCATAGAAGAAGTGGCGGGGGTGGTGGTAGTAGAAGTGGATGTGGAGGTGGGAGAAGTGGTGGGAGTGGTGATAGGTATGAGGACATCGTTGGGCCGGTATAACATGTTACATGTTTTGAATGGGGAAGGGTCGGCTTGTATGGTGTAGTTTTGTCCCTCATGTTCAAATTTGAGACAACGATGAAGGGTAGAGGGGAAACATCCCATGGCACAGATCCAGGGTCAAAAAAGTAAAATGGTGTATTGGAACTCTCCTTCCAAGACATAGAAGATTTTGGGGATGCTACGGGGACCAAAATGAATATGTAAGATCATTGTCCCCAAGGTAGTGGTTATGGCATCATTGAAACAACGCAGCATAATTGGGTCATTATGCATGCAATTGGTAGGAATGAGCATTTAGTTAAATGCATGGGAAGATATGATGTTAATGCTTTCTCCACCATCTATCATAATATGTTGAACACGCATATTGTCAACAAAGTCGAGAGATGAACAAGGTGGGATCGGGGTCCTCCATTTGGTGAGGTGTGATCTCATCATTGGAGAAGGTGAGACCAGCCACCTAAGATGAGGCAACAGGCTTCGAGGTGGGAGGTGAAGAAATAAGGGAGGCCATGTGGTGTGGTGTGATGATGGATGCAACTGGTGTGGGTTCATTAGGTGGGACCTCAATGAGGGCTTGGCGATGAGATTCAGAAGTTTAGATTAGGTCATACAAGGACATTTTGAGTGGCGATTGGTGGAGTTGTTTGATAATGGTGTGATGGGCTCTCCCATTGGAGATAGGGAAGGTAGGTCATTAGATGGTGATTTATGGTGTGGGCGTGGGTGTGATGTGAGTTATAGGTGAGGCAGTAGATTCATCTGAACTAATTTTCCCTTTATCACGTTTATCCCGAGTGGTTATTCGAACCATATTGATTTCAAATATCGGTGGTAGGTAGAAAGGTTATGATGTCTAAGGTGATGGTGGTAATGGTATAGAAGGGGTGAGCATGGTCGTGGGAGGAACATGATCTTTGTCTAAAAGATCATCCTCAATGAAGAACTATAACAAGAGTGCTTTAAGAGCTTGGTAATGCTCCATGTTATGCCCTAGTGCATGATGGTAGGTGCAGATCTGGGAGTCGTCAAACCATTTTGGTTTTGGTTTGAGTGGGTTGTAGGTTCGGATGGGTGTTAAGGTGATGTGGGAGGAAGGCAGTAGGTTAGCCAAGATAATCACATAGAATCCTGCCATTGGGTCATATTGTGAGGTGGGTATGGTTTTCGGTGAGGCACTCAATAGTGACTTAGAAGAGGGTGCCACGGGTCGCATTGTGGAGGTGGTCTGGGTAGTTTGGGTACATTTAGGTTTGGGTTGGGGTGTGGGTCGCACCTTGTTAGGTAAGATTGTAGTCGGTGATCTGGTTTTGTTTTAGGTGTCACTTTAGGAGGTGGGGTAGTCAGCAATGCAAAATGATGGTGAAACAAAAAGGGTCATGCTAAAGACGGGAGAGGACAGGTTATCTAATGTGAGAGTAGTGGCACTATGGAGGTATGGGTAGGCAATGGTAGAGGTGTTTGGTTGTGCCTAATAGGTAAAGGCAATGTCATAGGGTTGGGTGGTAGAGGAGGTTGCGATAAGTGGGGAAGGTGACGAATTTTGTCTATACTATGGACAGTCAATTTTGTGGTTAGGGTTGATGGATGAGGACCTAAGAGGGATGGTAGTGGTGAAGGGGACAAAGAGGTAGTGGATGATTCCAATACTAACATCCGGGGTGGTTTGTGTTTCAGATTTTGGTAGGGGTGTATTTTTAGTGAGGGGGTGAGAGGGGGTAGTAAGATCAATTTTGATTTCGGATGGGTAAGGCATGATGCAGGTCGTACCCCTAGGATACGAGAGATGGTGGAGGTTGATGAGGGGTTGGGAAGTGAGGATGTAGATGATGCAGATGATGAAGGTATGTGTGCGGTCAAAGGAAATTTGGGAGGTGTTGCACATCATTGTGGGTGGAATAGGTGTGGAGGGTACCACTATTGTAGGGTAAATAGTGGGTGATTCAAGTATGTAAGGTCTGCATCATCCAGTGTGGAGATGGGGATTTGAAGATGTTCCCAAAGTAACAAATGATCAACATACTGGAGGGTCCATTGAATGAGGTGATTAAGAGAGGAAGGGGATGAGGGTTGATTTGGTGGTGATCCTGTAAATGGAATTGATATCTATGAAACAAGAAAGCCCTCTACATCTGATTATGTAGGAATAAGAGATGAGAAGAGATCATTTAATGTTGCAGGGGATGGTAGAGGGTCATTACATTCTTAATGGGCTCTTCTTTGTGGGGAAGTGTGGGTAAGGTAGATGAAGAAGGATATTCCTCAATGTGTGGTGAGGTAGGGGAAGAGGAAGGTACTTCTGACTCCTCGGTGAGTATGGAAGCGTGTTTCAAAGGCAATTCATCAAGTATGAGGGTAGGGGAGTTAAAGACAGGGTCGTATGGTAGATATAGCATCCGAGGAAGATGAATCCATTTGTAAAAGTCTATCCTCTATTGATAGTAGTGAAGAGGGTGAAGATGTTGGTACAAGTAAAGGCATTTCTTTGAGAAGTTCTTCTGAAGGTGCGATTGGGGGTATGGTGCAAGTGGTATGGGTAGGATATCAAAGATGGCATAAACCTCCTAGGTATTGTCACCGATCATTGCAGAATGGTTGTGTTGGGTGGGGGTGTATGATTAGGAAATTGTTTTTAGAAGATGTGAAGGTTTTGGTTTACAAGTGCATTGGGATTGTCCAGAATGAGATCTCCTCTATCTAACATTTCTTGGACAATGGTTTTGAAGGTGATGCAGTTGTTGGTGTTGTGTCCTCGGGTATGATGGTAGTCACAGATTTCGTTCTCCCTATACCATGAGGGTATCAAAGGGTAAGGTGGCGAGATCAAAACCAGGGTGTGGCTTGATAGCTAGAAGAGTAATAGCCCCTGTGTTTAGGATTTTTCCTAAAACAGAGGGTATGGTTCAGTAATGGGGGTATATTTCTTTTATTCATTTTTGAAGAGGAATGTTTACACTGGCAATAGGTTAGGTGGGGGTTTTGGTAGGTTGGATGGGTGAGGCGGGCCAGCCTTCAGGACTACCACATGGGAAGATCCTTTGGCTCTTGGAGGGTTGAGAGGAGTGGTTGGTGGTTTCTTGGTGGTGGAAACGGGTTCATGTGGTTTAAAAGGAGCACCTTTGTTGCACAATTGAATTTGTTTCTCTTTGAGGGCTTAGATTTTGAGCTTTCGGGCCATGGTGAGTGCCTCGTCAAAAGTGTGAAAGGTTTAGATTTGTAAGGTGGATGAGATATGGCAAGTAAAATCCCATGTAAACATCTCTATTAGTTTGGTCTCATGGTAAGGGGAATGTGAGTTGATTGATCAGGCCATGCCAGTGAGCAACAAAGTCTATGATTGACTCATCATCATATTGACGTGTAGTATACAAGTCATTCATGGTGACTTTCTTGACTACATTGATGGAGAAGTGATCCGAAAGGCTTGATCCACCTGTTGAAGGAGAAGATAGAGTGCTTAGGTAAGGTACTATACCACTAGGGTGGGTCCATTGAGGGACATAGGAAATGTTCTCAATAGCAAATCATCTTCATGAGTTATGAGGTAACACATGTGTCTAAAAGACCTCAGATGTTGCTGTGGGTCCTCCTTGTTGTTGAACCGGTTGAATTTCAGCATTTCACAGTGTGGGGGGTATGGGTGGATAGGAATGGAGAAATGAATAGGCTCATTACAAATCTCCTTGTAGGTGAGAGATGTGTGTGAATCGGAAAGATATTCTTCTAGCATTTTCATCTTATCCATCATCATTTTGATAAGATAATGGGTAGGTTGTGATAGAGGTTAGCTTCCCATAGGAGGGGGAGGAAGGTAAGAATAATATGATGTGGAATGCATCACGTTGTGTGAAGGATCCGCAAATGAAAATTGTGGTGGTATATGTGAGGAGAAGGATGAAGAAGGGTAATATATTGAATAAGAGGTATATGCTACTGGTGGAGGTTGAAAGTGGGTCTATACAGAGGGGTTGGGTGACCACCCAAGTAGCAGAACAGGAGGAAGTGATTGGGGAATAGACAGAAATAAATTCTAAAGGGGGTACAGTTTTTTTATACGGCGGTGGTTGAGACGGAGCGGGTATGTAGGTAGTGGATGACACGAGGCCAATGGGACTAATGGTCGTAGAGGTGGGCATGGTAGATGCCATAAGGGGTGAAGATGTCAGAGGTTTGGTAAACGCCATATAGGGGTGGATACCATCACGGTAGGGTCGAGTTATGACACCACTAGTGGTAATGTAGGAGTAGGTATAGCCAAGCTAGAAGTAGCCGACATGAAGGTAGGTGCGAGAGAAAGAGGAATGGACACGTGCATACCATAGATAAGCTGGCCCAAGGAATCCCAAATGGAAGCATGGGATAGATAGCACTATAAAGTGGTAGGGTTTTGGTCTAGAAATCGTACGAAGTCTGCGTCACCCATACTAACAATGGTGGGGAAACTGGGATCCATAGGTGATGACATGGAAGGGGGTGATGGACTAGGTGGAAAAGGTTGAAGGATAGCGTGGAACACAAGTGCATTGGCTTGGTTACATGTCAACACCATGTGAAGGGGTGTATATCGTAATGTTCTACTTTTCGATGACACAAAAGTAGCGAGGGATGAAGAGAATGGGTATTTGTAAGAAAATGTGTGGATGTGCTAATTAAGGACCAGCACAAGATAACCGACATTAGTTAGGGGTGACTAATTCCAGTCTAGGCTAATCTGCTTTGCCTATTCTTGATAGATAAGAATGTTTTAGAAAAGCCGAGATAAGAACCGATAATGATCATATGGAAAGGCTCTGTGACTACTTTTTAGCATGAAACAAAGTGTTTAGAATGTTACAAGAACTGTGATAGTAGAGAATTTGAAAGAGGGTCTTTTGGACAAGTTAACCCAAAATAACAGAGACCAATTCCGGTAGGTTATAACCAATGCCAAAGTGAGGAGTAAACCGATGTCAGTTACTGTGTAGATTGAAAAATTGTAGAAAATTGTATTATGGTAAGTTTGAATCAGAAGAATGATCAAACCGGAGATTGGTAGATGATATAATAAATCCTCTACACCCTTAGAAAAAGTTGGAATACACAAACTATGATTGGGGAGTGCGAAAAAGCAAAAGAGAACAAGAATGGAGAAAACGGAATCTCACCTCAAAACTCACTTCAAGAAAAATGCTAAAAAAGACATTACCTACCAAGTGATTTTAAATGTGTTGATCTTACGCTATTTAGAAGGACCGGCTCATGAACTTTAGAACGATTTTTTGGTGAGGAAGGCTTCCTACAAAGAAGGAGATCTAAAAGGTGAGGTTTCAGGTTATGTTATGGTGGGGGCAGGCTGTCCTCTGAGATAATGACTCGACAGAAGTAACAAGTTGGGGAGTACCTGCCAACCTGATCGTGTAATCGTGGATAGATGTTCCCGGAAGATGTTGTTTAAGAAGATGTGTCTTTTGAATTTTTGTGCAGTTTGGTAAGACTCAGAGAGAGAAAGAGAAAGATAGTGCTTTTCTATGATTCATTTATCAACCATCAACTAGGAATGACTTCCAGCATATAGGTTGCCCTAATTTAATGTGAGCTAATGTAGTAAAGCAGAATGAAATACTAGTGTTTTAAACCCAAATTAAAAATATGATATTTGATGTCATAACTCGATGAACAAGAGAAGGGATGCTCTTTCATGAATGTGATACTAATTAAAGGGAAGAAATATCAGTTCTAAAGCACTAAAACATGATTGCTTTTAGACAATATAAGAAGAAGAAGATTCTAAAGAAGTAGATTAATGTGAAATTCTTTTAGAAAGGGAAATGACATACAACTTTTCCTATGAATGAACAAGATGCAAGGAACCCCGAATGGGTCCCACCGAGCGTGCCAAAATGTTTTGATCCTTTTTGTGTACAATTGGAGACTAGAATGTATAAGGGTGTAGAAGGTTTACCTATTGTTGGGTTGAAGGTGGAATGCACGCGTGTTGATTTCTGATCTCGATTGATCATGTGAACTCCTTTTTACCCGTGAAGGACTACCCCGAAATAAGAAAGCAAGACCACAATAGAGAGTTAAATAGTGTATGTAGTGGACTATCTAGCGTATGTGAGATCTAGGAATTGTAGTACTCCCTAGAGGGTTGTCAATCCATTGTTTTATAAATCAATATTAAATGACCAAATCATGTAAATAAAAGGAATCTAGTGCTAGCATTCTGATTTGGGTGCCTCAGGTTGTTATCAGCGTCGATTCAATTAAATACTAAAATATGTAGGTAAAAGGTATTTGGGTTAGGTTGGGTGGTTTGTGGGTCACGACACAGTGGTCTAGTTAGGGTTAGGTAGGATATTCTCGGTTATTTGGGTGAAGAATTATGTTTTTATCTACTCTGTGTTAGTAGGCATGTAGACCGACGCTAGTTGAGGGTAGACCAATGCCATTAGGGTTAACCGATCAGACACCAAATTTGTGTCTTACGACCCCTTGTGACCCGCATCTCATTTCGCAACCTAACCTCATCACCTAAACCTTACACAATTATTTATTAATTACCTTGTAATTGATAAATCCACATCACCTTACCTGCCACCTCATTTTGCCACCTCATCATGACCTAGTCCTAACCCTAAAATAACCTAATTAAGACCTATAACTTGGTCCACACCTACACCCATGACTAATGACCCCTTTCTCGCACCCAAAACCGACCTTCTAGTCACTTGACCAAGCCCGCAACTAATCTCTCGGGAGAAAAGTAGGGAAAGTGGGCTATTTTACTAAAAATAGCCTGCTTTTTCCTAACCGATACCAGTTCCTACTCGACCGATGTCGGTTACGTAACCGCCATCGGTTCCCTGTAAATGGGCTCCCCAAACCCAAAACAGTGTGGAAGGATTTTTGGATCGAGAGAGAGCATCAGGAGCGATCAAGAGAATCGGATCTTTACTTGGCTGAGCAGAGACAAGTGAAGAGACAAGAAGAGTTTGCAGCAAAGGAGATCAAGCCCAAGACTCGCAATCGGATACGAGCCTGTGATACTCAAATTTGATCATCGGGAGGGAGATATCTCATCTTACGTGTGTCGAGCCATCCTACCTCGATTACGCCTTTGTCATCGAGTTCTTGACTGCATCTTCGTCAATAACTAGGAGTTTTATATTTCCGGGCCCAAGCGCTTTCCTCATTTATTGTCTAATCAAAATCTTGTGGTCTTGTGTTCTTATTTGCAGTAGTCCTTCTAAGACAAAAAGGAGTTCTTCGTAGTCGGCTGATCTTTCTCTACGGTATGCGCACACCATCTCGACATTCAACGGGTATTCCTCCTAGCCCTAACCCTTATCTCGTTTATAAAAGGAATGAAAGGATAGAAGCAACTCTATTCCCGAGCCGAAAAACATTCCGAGCGAAACATTTTGCACTCCCGATGGGAGGCGTCGACGATCACGATCATCTCCTGGTCGGGATGAGTTGTGAGGGTCTAAGTAAATGTTATCGAGGTATAAGAATAAATAAGGATGCTGACTCATGTGTCGATGATAGAGAAGACGTATTTGTTTAACATCTAAATAAACCTAATATGTAATTTGATTTGAGTTATGATAATAATAAGAATGTTTACGTTGTGTTTTTGGTGTTTTGAAAAAGGATAAAGAGGAATGTGATTAAATACACAAAACTATTTATATTTACCACACATGATAGGTTATGGTAGGGGATGGTCGAGCTAACCTTGGGAGACCCCATGTCTCCGAAGTGTTGCCTACATAGCCCATTGCACAAAGCAAGGAGGGGCCTCAGACCGATGTAGTTCTCCCTTAGGACCAGGGAGAGGTGAATTTAGGCAATTTGGTATGGTTTAGGAAATTGGTTGGTTGGTAAAAAATATTGATATTAATATTGGTAAGGTAAGGTTGTTGGTGTTGGTAATGAATTGGTGATGTTGTAAAAGGTATAAGGGAAGCGAAAGTTAGCCTACCCAAGTAGAAGGGAACCATGTCCTGATTAAGATCAACACACAATCCTAGATGCGAGGCAAAGAGGAAAGAGTGCTCCGTAGGTGAAAAGAGCTAAACAAACCACACAACATAGAACGAGCTTGAAGCCCTAGGTACCGTGCATAGACGAGAAGTCAATAGGTGAAAAGAGTTGTATGATCACAATATATCGGGTGTACGTCACGTCCCTTGAGTTGAAACAAATGGTGAGGTGAGGTGGATGATATAACGGAGGTACAGAGAACTTGTTACAAAGCGAGTGTTCTGACGAAAGAGAACCTACCCTAAATAGACAAGTCCATGACTCAAAAGTTCTTTTGAATGAGGCTTTTATTTTACTGAATATAGACTGATCGATGCGGGAAGTCTACAAGGGATATTGATTGTACTATTCTTGAGGTCTTCACAAAGCTGATCAATGCGAGAAGCTTCTGATAAAGGCTGACTGTGTATAGCTGTCCTTCGAGGGAGTAGTCTATTTATAGTAGCAGATATGATTTTAGTGCATAGCTGTCCTTCGGGGAGTAGTCTATATATAATAGCATATATGATTTTAGTGCATAGCTGTCCTTCGGGGAGCATCTATATATAATAGCAGCAATAGTTTGGCATATAGCTGTCCTTCGAGGGAGCAGTCTATATATAAGGTAGATAGCTAGATGTCCTTTTGACATGAAGTATCTAGTTTTTGTAGGAAGTTTGACTCAAGAAAATCCTATAAGAATACGGCTTATTTTAATACTTTGAAGTCGTGGAATAGACTAAAAAGGGAAGGCATTGCTGAGGTGAAGTGAGAATCAAACTATGTGAGCTTGATTTTTATTATGAGGTGTAGGGAACAAAGTGTATGTGGTGGTAAGTGAGCTCAAGGGACGAGCGACAGGTAGATAAGAAGTGATATAACACTAAATTCAACAGTAGAATGGTCGAAGATGCAAGGCATTAAGGGGTTCAGGCTCAGGTTTACCATTAAGCGAAGCTAAACAATAAGTTCCTGATCCATAAGTGTGAGTGATTATATAAGGCCCAATCCAATTAGGAGCAAATTTTCCACGTTTGCTCTTTTCTAGTTTGGTTACATGTTGATTCTCTTTGAGGACAAGATCACCAACCTTAAAGGTACGCTCATGAAGTCACTTATCATAAGCATGCTTGATACGTTTTTGATAGATTTGGAGGTGATCAAGAGCTGTAAGACGACGCTCGTCAAGAAGCTCCAATTGGGCTAACCGCTCTTGGCGGAAATCATCGTTGGTGAGAATATCCTGAAGAGATATTCTAAGGGAGGGTATTTGTACTTCGAGAGGTAGGACAGCCTCGGTACCATATACCAAAGAAAAAGGTGTGGCATTAGTGGAGGTACGAATGCTAGTACGATAAGCCCAAAGGGCAAAGGGGATGTGATCGTGCCAATTTCTTCCGGATTCATTGACAACTTTCATGAGGATTTTGGTTAGGGTTTTATTAGAGGATTCAGCTTGTCCATTTGCTTGTGGATAGTAGGGTGATGAGAAGCTGAGTTTGATACCAAAGTTGTCGCAAAGGTCCTGCAACAACTTGTTTTTGAAAGATTTTCCATTATCTGTTATCAGGCGATGAGGAACACCAAAACGACAGATAATGTGGTGGTTAATGAACTCTACAATTTTTTCTTTTTTAGTTGAAATGAGTGGAATAGCCTCCACCCATTTTGTGTAATATTCGGTTGCTGTGATAATCCATCGGTGACATTGCGAAGAGGATGGATGAATCTCACCAATAAGGTCTAAACCCCATTGTGAGAAAGGCCAAAGATCTCGGGTGACCTGTAGCGGGTGGCTAGGAGTATGTTGAAGGTTGGCATGTTGTTGACACATAACACAATGCTTAACATATTCGTAGCAATCGTTATTGAGAGTAGGCCAATAATAACCTAGGTGAAGGATTCGTTTGGCCACGGCAAGGCCGCTAAAATGTCCGCCACAAATACCGTCATGGACTTGTTGGATGGTATGGGTGACCTCTGCACCGATGAGACATCGAAGGAGGATGCCATCAAAGCCACGTTTATAAAGGATTCCCCCCATAACGACATAACGAGAAATGCGTTTAAGAAACATGCGTTTTCCGGTACTAGTAAGGTCAGATGGGAGAATAGAGGTTGTAAGGTAGTCGTGAAATTGGTGATACCAGGTATCCTGCAAATTAGCAGACACATTATTTATCGTATAAACAACCGAGGCTGAATAAGATGGGGCAAAGAGTTGTTGGACCAAGATGAAAATGTCAGAGTCAGTTGATGAAGCTGGAATTTGCGAGGCTAAGCAAGCCATAGTATCCGCAAATTTGTTAGTGGAGCGGGGAATGGTTTGGATAGAATAGCGAGTAAATAAGGCTAGAAGTGAATCCACGTAGTGTTTGTACTTTTGAAGTTCCTCATTTTTGCATTGGTAGATGCCCATAACTTGATTGACTACCAATTGAGAGTCGCCAAAAATATTGATAGATTTGATACCTAAGTGTAACGCAACTTGAGACCTGAACAAGGGCCTCGTATTCCGCTGTATTATTAGTGCAAGGGAAATCGAGTCGAATGAGAGAGGCATAGGCTCGGCGAGAGGAATGAGAACAACGCCGGCTCCTCCACCGCGCTAGCATTTGGATCCATCAAGAAGAGGGTCATTGGATACAACTCCTCCCGAGTTAAAGAGTGGTGATGAGTTCGTCGGGGAATGTAAAATTGGTAAATTGTTCCCCTGGTAAAGGGGCTTCCGCAAGTTGGTCTACGATGGTTTGTCCTTTGATTGATTTCTGGTGGACAAACTCAAGGTCGAGGTCGGCGAGGAGCATGAGCCATCTGGTGATGTGTTGGTTTAGATGAGGTTTGGCATACATGTAATGGATGGGGTCCATGTTGGTGATGATGAAAGTTTTGTGATTCAGAAGGTAGTGTCGGAGTTTGGTGGCCACGAATGATAGGGCTAGGCACAACTTTTCTACATGTGTATACCTAGTCTCATAGTCCACCAAAGTATGACTTATATAATAAACGGCTTGTTCTCGATTCTCAGAGGCACGATGTGCAAGCATGGCCCCTACAGCGTGGTCGGTGGTGAAAAGATAAAGGTAGAAAGGGCGGTCGTCCTGGGGTGGATAAGCACGGGTGGCTGCAAGAGATAAGCTTTGAGAGCCTCAAAGGCTTGGTGGCACTCTTCACTCCATTGAATGTCAATGTCTTTTTTAAGGAGGTGATGGAAAGGTTGACATCGATCCGAGAGTTGGGAGATGAAACATCGGATAGATTGGAGCTTACCTTGTAAACTACGCAATTGTTTAAGATTGGTAGGTGGGGGCATTTCTAGAATAGCTTTGACTTTAGATGGGTCGACCTCAATGCCACGCAGAGAGACAATAAAGCCAAGAAGTTTTCCCGAAAGGACACCAAAGACACATTTCTTTGGTTGAAGACGGACAGAATATTGTAACAGTGGTCAAAAATAATGGTTAAAACATCGAGATGTTCACTGCGATGTTTAGATTTGCCAAGAAGATCATCGACGTAATCTTCAAGGATAGTGTGCATAATGTCATGAAAAATGTAGGTCATAGCCCGCTGATAGGTTGCACCAGCATTCTTAAGGCCAAATGGCATTACACGATAATAGAAGGTTCCCCAAGGAGTTATGAAGGTAGTTTTATGTTGATCGGCGGGTGCAACCAAAATTTGGTTGTATCCTGAAAAGCCATCCATGAGAGAGAGCATCTCATGGCCTGCAGTGAGATCAACAAGTTGGTCAATACTAGGTAGGGGGAAGTCATCCTTAGGGCAAGCGAGGTTGAGATCCCGGAAATCCATGCATATCCGAAGTCCCCCCGTCACTTTAGTGACAGGTACGATGTTAGAAATCCATTGAGGATAGTCAATAAAGGCGAATGAAGGAAAGAAAGAAGTCGTTGAAGCTCCTCTTTGACCAAGAGGCAATGTGTGGATGTATTTTTCTCAATTTCATTTAATTGGTTTGGAATCAAGTTTCAAAGTGTAATGTTATGGACGGCAATGTCGATCAATTCCTGGCATGTCAGCATAGGACCAAGCGAAAGCTTGGTTGCGAGCATGGAGAAAGGTAGTAAAGGTGACTTGTTCTGATGCGTTAAGGGATTGTCCGATCTTCACAATGTGAGGATCCTCCTCCGTGTGGATGTTGATTTCAATAGTAGATTCGTTCAGCATGGTTTGAGTTTCAGATGGTAAGGCACGTTGAATATAAGAGTCATCCGCGCCAAGGTAAGTGAGGATGGAGTCATCATCCTGGCATTCAACAACGTTAATTGAAGGTGAGTCCTCTTCAATCATGTCTGGATACAGAAGGGGGATAGAAGAGGTGTCCTCATTATCGCGTTGATAAGTGAGAGGACCTAGGAAGATAGCATTTATGAAAAAAAAAAAAAAAAGTTAGGAGGGATAGATTCAGGATCTATCGACTCTGTGGGTGACAAAGGAAAAATGGGTGATGATGGTTCGGTAGGGGTGACGTCATTGTCTTCTAAAAGACAACTGACACGAGGTTCCTTCAGTGTAAGTTCTCCCGAAATCTGAGACCACTACGATCATTGTGCTTGCGTGTAGTTACGGGGATGATTGTATGTCGGCCTTGTTCATAAAGACCAAAACCAAAGCCTTTCCAAGCACAGCGAGTCAAGAAGGTGAGGGCGAAATGACGATTTGTCAGGTATTGAAAATCATATTGGAAAGGAACCACACCAAGAGGGGGCTCAGGGGCAACGGAAGATGCGTCGACACCCCCATATGTTAGGTTAGTGCGGCAGTGAGGTGGTCCGTAGGGGATTACTTCCCCCACACGACGGTCATAGGTAGGATGTGCATGTACCTGTCCGTACTCCTGTGGGGTATGGAAAGAACTAATGTTATATAGGTGATACTCCCCCAGCGTAAGGTGTTGAAAAACATCTACTAAGGGGTCTGCGGTTGGGATATTAGCTGCAGGAAGGGAAGTGGTTTTTGCGACAGTGGTTTCATTTGAAGGTGTAGGTGCGGTTGAGGTGGATGGTTGAGGCACATTTGAAGAGGATGGTTGGGTTGAATGAATGGGTGTCTTGATTGGTACAAGCACATCATTAGGGCGGTATATCATATTGCAGGTTTTAAAGGGGGGAGGATCAGCTTTTACGGTGTAGGACTTCCCCTCGTATTCAAATTTTATGCATCTATGTAAGGTTGAGGGAACGCATCCCATAGCCCGGATCCAAGGGTGACCTAGCAATATATTGTATTGGAACTCTCCCTCAAGGACATAGAAGAGTTCGGGTAAAGTACGTGGTCCTACACGAATGTTAAGGATCACGGTGCCTAAGGTAGAGGTAATAGCATCATTGAATGACCGCAACATGATGGGATTGGCACACATGTAGCTAGAAGGGATATTCATTTGTTGGAAGGCTTTTGAAGAGATGATGTTTAGGCTAGCGCCCCCGTCAATCATAACACGACGTACCCGAATGTCCCGGACGTAAGCTGAGATGAAAAGAGCAGGGTCAGGATCTTCTGTACCAAAGTCAACAATTTCGTCTTCGGAGAAACTGACTGCAGCAGCTTGTTGTACAGAGACAGAAGAAGTTGGGGTAGTGGATTGTTTGGTGAGAGAAGCAACGTGATTGGGTGTAAGAATGGAGGTAACAGGCAGGGTTTCATTAGGTAAGACCTCGATCCCTTGAAGAATTTCAACGAGAGCTTGTCGATGAGATTCAGAAGTCTGAATTAGATCATAAAGTGTCATTTTTACGGGTGATTGGTGAAGCTGTTTGATCATGGCTCGATGGGAAACTCCATTAGAGATGGGGTAAGTGGGTCCACGAACAACCACTTTGGGCGGTGGTGCGATCGGGATGGTGGAAGGAGAAAGAGAGGATGCAGGTGTGCTTTCTTTTGCTTTCTCGTTGTTTTTCTGCGCTCGAGTAGCAACACTAATCATATTAATCTCGTAGACCTGAGATGAGGAAGATGGTTGGGATAAATCATGGTCTTCAAGAGGTGGGGTTGTAATAATGATAGATCTTGGTGAGGCGGGGACAGATGGTATAGGAGAGGGAATTGAAGCTAAAGGTCTCTCCCTTCGTAAGTTGTCTTTCTTAACCTTTCTATCTGAGAGAGGTGACTGACGAAGGATGGCTTTTAAAGCTTTGCATCCCTCCACATCATGTCCTGGTGTGCGGTGATAAGCACAGATTTTAGACTCATCATAACCTATAGGTTGAGGTTTAGATGGGTCATAAGGTCTAAGTGGGGGTAGGGAAATGGTCGCATTCTCCACCAACATAGCAAGGATTTTGGCGTAAGATCCTTTGAGTGGGTCAAAATCGGAGGAGGATGAGGGCATTGGTTGTACGGGTTTTGGTAATGTTTGGGCATGGTTGGTTCGTACGGGTGGTGGTTTAGCCAAGGGGTGTTGACACGTGGTTTTCACTAAACGTGGTTTCTTTGGCGCAGGAGCTACGTTCAACTGGTTAGATGATGAGGCTACAGATGACGTGGTAGCGGGGAACAACCACGGAGAAAGGGGAGTGACAGAAAATAAATCCTTTGATGATGGAGTTTGTTTAGGGTTGATGGGTGGATAGGATACATGGGGTGACAACGTTGATATATCCTTTGATCTCTGTATGGGTGTAAGAGGCGTAGGTCGTTTTGAAGAAAACACAGGAGGTATGATATATTGATGCAAGGTGGAGGGATGAGGTCCCAATATGGAAGGTAGGTGTGACGATGATGGTTTTGATTGTGATAGAGGCACGGATGGAGTTTGTCTCCTAAGTGGCGGGCGGCTTTATTTTTGGATAAATCTAGTCGCTTAGGCGGGTGTGTTAGGCTGGGTATTGGTGAGGTCCCAAGTGTAGGGGAAGATTTGGTTAGGTTAATAGAGGTGGATGAGATACTTGGTATAGATGCGGGGGATGGAGATGAGGACATAGGGATTTTGAGTTTCTGTAAACACTTCGGGTATATGGTAGAGGTATCTGGATCGGTCATCTGCATTTGAGTAGAATAGGGGGTACTCAAACGTTCCCATAGGACTCGTCTATCTTCTGGAGAATAACAGTCTTCAGGCGTGAATTGTAAATTTTGTACGGAAGAAAGACGGGTTGTGATTCCAGTCCACTGTGGGTGTGAT
This sequence comes from Taxus wallichiana var. yunnanensis, assembly GCA_018340775.1. Classification (NCBI taxonomy): domain Eukaryota; kingdom Viridiplantae; phylum Streptophyta; class Pinopsida; order Cupressales; family Taxaceae; genus Taxus; species Taxus wallichiana. The sequence goes on along the minus strand of CM031235.1, from coordinate 72,730,054 downwards.
ACAGGGGGTAGATGAGGCACTGTATCAATAGATGTTAAGAGGTCGACTGGTCGTTGAAAAGATTTAGGCGATGAAGAACTAATAGGCAGGAGGGCATGTTTGAGAGGGTCTGTTATGGTTAAAGAATTCGGTGATGTCGGTGCAAGAGATTTCTCGTCTAAGGATGACAAAAGGAGTGGCGAGCCTTCCTCTTGTGCAGCAAGAGCGGTAGGAGGAGACGTTTGGGAAATAGATAAGTTAGATAACATCCGTTCGTAGTCTTGTAGGGATGTGGTATAAGAAGACTCATCGATGAGAAGAAAAGTCTGGGCAGTTAACTCCTTTATGGGTAAAGGAATGATTTCGCCTTGGTTTGATGGTGGTGAAGGAGGTTCGGGCCCCTGCGTTAGTGAAGAGGCTTGATTCAAAATTTTCTCGATAGAGGCTTTTGGCTGGGAGTCGAAGACTGCATGGATCTCATGAACACTTTCCTCGGCTAAGATATCCTGGTTTATGTTACTGTTAGAAGAGTGATTTGGGAATGGTTTGTTGAATATTTTCAGATTTCGGTTGGCAGGGGCATTAGGGTTATCGAGGGTTATATCACCTGCGTCAACCATTTCCTGCACTATGTTTTTCAACATTTTGCAGTTTTCATGACTATGTCCTTTTACGCGGTGAAAGTTACAGAAGTCATTTTCTTTGTACCAGGAAGGTATAGCGCGGGTGGAATCAAACCCAGAGTGGGGTTTAACAGGAGGCAAGGTGATAGCTCCGGCTTTGAGCAATTTTTCCAAGATGACACCATAAGTTTCTCCCAAGGGAGTGTAATTGATGGGCTCGGCTTTGTACTTATAGGTGGTTTTTGGTGGGGTATTAGACGGTGTTTGAGATTTGACCATCACCGCGTGGACAGCTCCTTTTGATTTCGAAGAAGTGGATGCGTGAGGAGGGGTGGTGTTTGGCTTATTGGTAGAATCTGGAGTTCGAAATTGGGGTTTTTGTTGCGCAACCGCAATTTCTCTTCTTCTAAGGCTCGAATTTCTAATTTCCGAGCCATGGTAAAGGCCTCATCAAATGTACGGAAAGTTTGAATTTGGAGGGTAGGAGAGATGTGCTTAGCGCAGGCCCGCGTAAAAAGTTTGATAAGTTCAGCCTGAGGCAAGGCATATGTAAGTTGGTTGATAAGGCCACGCCATCGTCCAATGAAATCTGCGATAGATTCGTCTTCGAATTGTCGGATGGCATAAAGGTCGGTGATAGATACTTTCTTGGCAATGTTAATGGAGAAATGATCCAAGAAAGATTGGGCTAGTTGGTTAAAAGAGAAGATTGAGTGCTGGGTTAAAGCACTGTACCACTCCAAGGCGGGTCCTGATAAGGACATGGGAAAGGTGCGGAGTAACAAGGCATCATCATGAGCAATCAAATAACAAGCATGTCTAAATGATCGCAAGTGTTGTTGAGGATCCTCTTTACTATTAAAACGAGTAAATTTCAGCAACTCCCATTGAGGAGGATATGAATGAAGGGGGACAGAAGGGTGAATAGGCTCCCGACAAACTTTCTCATATGTCAAGGTGCTTTATGACTTCTTGAAAGAGAAGCCTCCAGATTATGAATTTTGTCCATCATTTGTTTGATGAAATCTGTGGTTGGATGAGATGAGGGTGCGGTTGTGGTAAACGGAGGCAAATTGGGCCAAGGGCCTCCGCTAGACAATGGTGGGGTTAAGTGTTGATAAGATATGCAGGATGAATATGTTGAGGTGACCGAATAGGGATGTCCCATATAGGATGTTGAGGTTACCGGATATGTATGTGGAAATGAAAAGGTGGGCGGAGCTTGAGAAGGAAAGCTCGTGTGGATAGGTGGCAGAGAGCAAGTCATGAACGGAACAGTCTGCAAGAGAGACGAGGTAGGAGCAGTCGGCGGTAATGACATGTGGGGTCCAAGATTAACCAAAGGAAAGCTAATCTGTGTCGTATGAACCTCTGAAGCCATCAGATTGGGAGACGGGGCTAAAGATGCGGGAAGCAAGGCGGTGTCATCAGGCGGAGTGGGAGCTAAATGAGCAGCTATACTGATAGGCATACCAACAAGGAGCTGACCATCGGGCGTACGGTCAGGGGCATGAGACAAATAGTATTGTACAGCACTAGGATTAGCATCCAGAAACTTGGCAAATTCTTTATCTCCCACAGGAATTTTAGGAACCTCGCTGGTATCCGTAGGATTCCCCACAGAATGTGAAGGGGGTGATTCAGGCAAAGAAACAGAGCAAGCATGTGAAACCATGGCGGCGGCTTGCTTTTGAGTGATAACAACCATGGACAGGAGTTCACAGTAGGGTTTCAATGTCACAGAAAACAAAAACAAACTTCAGATCGGTAAAATTGGTAGGTTCTTTGGTTTGTCGAATGGAAAAGACAGTAACCGATATCGGTCTAATAACCGATGTCGGTTATACTATAGCCGACGTCGGTCAGGTAACCGATGTCGGTATAATAAGACTGGTATAAGAAAATATAAGAAGCTGCTGATTTGCTCAGTATATTTATCAAATTGTTCTAAGGTAATCACAGAAGACAGTGTATAACAGAGAAAACAGAACTGAAAAACAAACAAGATGCACACGCAAATCCAGAGACTAACCCTAGGGTCAATTTTAATTATTGTGGGCTTATGCCTTTAGATGCGGAATGATGTCAATCCTAAACAAAAGACTTAGGGGAAATGTCAAGTTGTTTTGGCTTATAAGGTTACCTCAATCGGGCGGAGGAATACCGCGGAAAAAGGGGGGATGTTTTGAGCTATTGTGTTAATTGTGAAGTGATTCGGTATGTGTTGTAGGGCTCTGGTATCCAGATTGCGGTCTACAGTGTCATCTGCCGGCCTCTCAGCAACCCAATCTGGATCCACGGGCTGTGGTGCAGGCAGTGGGGCCTCTACATCATCCCTCCGGTACTGAGGGAAGCGAGGGGGCTCATCCTGTCGTAGCCCCATCTGCCTGCGTACCCTCTCCAGGGGTATCCTCTCATACTCTCCCGGCCTCCGTCCCGCTATCCAGAATGTGTACTGGATCCACTGCAACTGTCCTCGGGCTCCTCCACGGGGGTGATGACCTCTATACGGTCTCCATACAATATCTGCCACTGTCAGGCCCTCTAATAAATGCCTGTAATAAGCGACGTCCCGTCCTGCAAGCACTGCTCGTGGCTGGCCCACGACCCCCAACCACCTCTGAAAGCCGTATCTATATATGACCTGTGGCCCTGGCTGCTGGGGTAATCCTACTGGTCTAATGCATATGATGTGCTCATATGCCCAACAGTGAAGCAAAAATGTCGAACAAATCCCAAATCACCTCATCCGGCGATAGCCCCACAGCTCTCTATATAACTGCACCAGGTATACTGGTGCCCAAGCATAACATGTGTGCTCCTCCACCATCTCATGTAGCACCCCCATCAGCGCCCGTGGAAAGCGGCCTCCCTCTGAGTCTGGGAGGGCGGTGATCCCGATCATCATCAACACGGCAAGCCGTGTCTCATGTCGGTGCGCACGGTACATATCCCCATACCCGATACTCGCGCTGTGATATGTCAATAGCGCGGCTGCATCCCCAAAAACCTGTAGGATGCTGTCCATGGCTGTCTCTGCATCCACCTGAAAGACTGCCTCTCCATCGATAGGTAATCGAAGGATGCGATACACATCCTCCAATGTGATGGTCATCTCTCCAGTCGGGAGATGGAACACATTGGTCGCCGGATCCCATCTCTCGATGAGGGCAACCATCAAACTATGATCTCTGTCGATCACTCTGTATCACTGGACTCCGCCGAGTCCCACCTCGCGCATGATAGCCCAGTGTGCTGCGGACACATGTGGTCGCATCCGGCTCAACAGTGGGGGCATCCTGTCCCGCATCGTCAGCTGCTGACGTGCCTGCAAAACCAACCCACTACATTAGCCCTACTCTTTATCACAACATCTACTTTACCCTCTATACCCCCTTTTATCCCCCCGACCACACCCCGACTCTCTAACACACCCCTCTACCCACCTATCTTCTACAATATCCCCCTCCCTCTTCACACCCAAACAAACAACCCACATCATACTACCACAAAACCAAAACGATACCCAAACAACCAAATCCAACAATCGACACAACTTAAGTCATACAAAAACACCCCTACCCCATCCCAAAACCATACTCACAACACCTAAACCACAACCAACAATTCAACACCAAAACATAACCCAAACCAACCAAAATCACTACAAATCACTACGAACCGGTACCGGTCATCCATAACCGACCCCGGTCTCCTCTCCACCGACGCCGGTCAACTACTGCGATCGACACCGGTCACCACCGATCAACCCTGCCCCTAGATTTTACGGGTGATGTCGGTCGCTTAGTGACCGACATCGGTCGCCGTAAAACTACCGAGCCGAACCCGCGCGCTACCCAATTCATTTTTTTCCCTATTTCTCCCTATATACCCACCCAAACACCCTAAAACCTACCCACCCAACCGCCTTGGCCTATTTAGCCTATCTACCCTTTCCTCTTTTCATATAACTTCCATTTATTCATTATTTTCTCCAAATCTAAGATTCCTACCCGAATCCCAAATACAGCATAATACCATTAAATTCACATAATGAAGGGTTTCGAACCTACCGGTACGATGACACGTCGTCGTGGTGGGATAGGTGGTGGTGGTCCACTGGTCCAAAGACCTCCTGCTCCTCCTAGGCGTGCCATGGCTCAAACTCTACTTTCTTGGGTCCAATACCAATCAACTGCTGCTGCTACTCACTCGGGCCCACCAATCAACTCACTTCTCCACTCAACTAGTGCCACCTCACCAACAAATGCACCAATATCACTATTCCACCTCGACACCCCAAATCGCTTTTCAAATTAGAAATTTGACAATGATAGGCCGTATTTTTTCTTTTTATAGGTTTTTAACATAGAACCGACACCGGCCAAATCGTGCCCTAAGGAACCAAAGATCGGTTACCTAACCGGTAGCGATCATAAGCTAACCGATATCGCTTTGTCTTTATTCACTCAACTTTCTCGCCCTATTTACTAATCACCCTTTCTCCCAACATCGCCTATATCCACCTTTGCTGAACACCATTTGTTCACCTATCCGGCCCAACCTAAGGCCTCACCCTAACCATTTGGCCCGACCCAAGGCCGCCACCCAACAACTTGGCCCGACCCAAGGCCTCAACCTACCTATCCGGCCCGACCCAAGGCCTCACCCTAACCATTTGGCCCAACCCAAGGCCGCCACCCAACAACTTGGCCCGACCCAAGGCCTCAACCTACCTATCCACCCGACCCAAGGCCTCACCCTAACCATTTGGCCCGACCCAAGGCCGCAACCCAACAACTTGGCCCGACCCAAGGCCTCAACCTACCTATCCGGCCCGACCCAAGGCCTCACCCTAACCATTTGGCCCGACCCAAGGCCATAACCCAACAACTTGGCCCGACCCACGGCCGTATCACTTCAATACCTTACCCAACATCAAAGAACATACACTTTTATCCACCCATCATGTAGTTTTTTGTTCCATCGAGCTCACTGTTCGTGTTTTAGCATGATTAGGGTCCCGACTTGATCTGTCGACCAACTTTGCCTAGACCTGACCGTGACGTTTATCTCAACCAAACCAACCATTTGATACTTGCCGAACATGCCTAAACGTTCCTATACCTTACCCGTTATATACCACGGAGCTACTTCCTATGCCTTGGATACCAAGATTATATCACCCTTGTTTGGATAAACTATCGACCTTTGCCTATGCATTGCTGGTTTTCTCGTCAAAATCATGTACCCTAGTCGCACTATTGCATTTCAATGTGCATCCGCTTCCTTGACTTACCCCACCTTTTCCCCATCATCTCTACACCATTTACCCTTTATCAACCCTATCCCCGATTTCAAGTTCTCTCAATCTGTGATAGATTTGAGGGGATTACCTATACCCTTAACAGAGAAACCACTTCATATTATTGTCCGTGCAGCTTTACAAAACAAGCTACACGACAATAAGGGGCTAATGTAGACACCAAATTTGTGTCTTACGACCCCTTGTGACCCGCATCTCATTTCGCAACCTAACCTCATCACCTAAACCTTACACAATTATTTATTAATTACCTTGTAATTGATAAATCCACATCACCTTACCTGCCACCTCATTTTGCCACCTCATCATGACCTAGTCCTAACCCTAAACTAACCTAATTAAGACCTATAACTTGGTCCACACCTACACCCATGACTAATGACCCCTTTCTCGCACCCAAAACCGACCTTCTAGTCACTTGACCAAGCCCGCAACTAATCCCTCGGGAGAAAAGCAGGGAAAGTGGGCTATTTTACTAAAAATAGCCTACTTTTTCCTAACCGATACATGGTTCCTACTCGACCGCCGTCATTACGTAACCGCCATCGGTTCCTCAAATGGGCTCCCCAAACCAAAAGCAGTGTGGAAGGATTTTTGGATCGAGAGAGAGCATCGAGTGATCAAGAGAATTCGATCTTTACTTGGTGAGAGGAGACAAGTGAAGAGACAAGAAGAGTTTGCAGCAAAAAGGAGATCAAGCCCAAGACTAGCAATCGGATACTGAGCCTCGTGATACTCAATGATCATCGGGAGGAGATATCTCATCTTCTCGTGTGTCGTGCCATCCTACCTCGCTGCCTTTGTCATCGAGTTCTTGACTGCATCTTCGTCAATAACTGGGAGTTTTATATTTCCTGGGCCCAAGGTAGTTTCCTCATTTATTGTCTAATCAAAATCTTGTGGTCTTGTGTTCTTATTTGCAAGTAGTCCTTCCAAGACAAAAAGGAGTTCTTCGCAGTCAACCTAATCTTTCTCTATGGTACGCGCACACCATCTCGACATTCAACAGGTATTCCTCCTAGCCCTAACCCTTATCTGTTTCTAAAAGGAATGAAAGGATAGAAGCAACTCTATTCCCGTGTTTGAAACATTCCAAGCGAAACACCGATATCATCACTATATAAGTGATAGATTTCTAGGTGGGAGTTGTTTGGGTCCCACTCTATCTCAGGATAGAGTGTTGAGAGGATATGGGTGAAGGTTGGGTGAATTATGGGTTCCGGTCGAATGTAGGGGTTTTAGAAGGTAGTTTTTGGTGTGTTTAGGTAGAAGGTGGGGAGCTAGCAAATGGCAGGGTGACTAATGGTGGTTAGATAGACCGACCACGCTTAGGGTTAATCGGTGATGGTCACCGGTATTGGGTCGAGTTTTGTAGTGGGGGTTAGGGTTATCTCAATGATTAGTCGGAGGGTTGTTAAGGTGTAGAATGGGGTGAGACAGGTCCCAAGTGTGGGTGTGGGTTGGATACATGAGGTTGGAGGGTAGGGGAGAATTTTTTGCTCTTGGGGAAGGAAATAGAGAAGCAAAGTACCAAAACACAAGTGAAGGATACAGTGATCCACTTACCTAGAGTACGATGCATGTATAAGAGTGATAGATTTTGGTGAAGGATGATAGGTTGGCTAGAGAGCTCTTGATTGAGCTTTGTCTGGTCCAAGTTCCTTCAATGTCTATTCTCACAAAGGTTCTTATGAGTGATTCCAATAATGGTCTCTACTTTTGGGAGTTCGATGGCCATTTTGTTTCAACCAGCTTTCCGTGTATAATGTCCATTTCTAGACAACAATGATGAATGACGTCAGCTCAAGAATCCACACAAATGCCAACGTTGAACCTATGAAAAACACCAACCCTTTAGAAAGAGTCGGGACTGGGTATTTTTAGGTGACCAACGCCACCCCACCGACCGACATCGTTTAGACTTCGACACCGGTCGTGTCGAGGATTTTTTTTTTTGAAAAGTGGGGAATATGCCTTCCCCACTTGATTTTGAGTGGTGGAGCACATGCGTCCTCCACCCTTAGAATGGGTAATAGGACAAAAAGGGGTCCTATGAGTGGGGTGACCACTATTAGGGATTTCTAGAAGGGTATGGCCTAGGTATGGGAAAGGTGGAGAGTGGAATGGTGAGGTGGAGGTGCAAGTGGGGTAGTTAAAGGGTGAGGTGGAGGAGAAAGTGGGGTAGTGGAAGGGTGAGGTGGAGGGGCAAGTGGGGTAGTGGAAGAGTGAGGTGGAGGAGCAAGTGGGGTAATGGAATGATGAGGTGTTTGGGTGAGGTGGACAGTCCAATGGCATGATGAGGTGGAGGGGCAAGTGGGGTAGTGGACGAGTGAGGTGGAGGAGTAAGTGGGGTAATGGAATGATGAGGTTTTTGGGTGAGGTGTGTTGGTGTAGGTTATTTTCCATGTATTTATTTTAAATACATGGAATACCTCCACATAGGTGATTCACCATGCTTAGGTGTCCTAGGGTGTCATTATGGCTCTTACACACGTTATAGAGCGTCATTGGATTTACATTTGACCAGCTATTCTGGGAATGTAACTCCCACTTCTTGAAGTGTACTTTTGTGGGGAGTTACACACCCCACTACTATTTGTACACCCTTTCATCTTGAGCAACACATGGGGAATGGAATAGAGTTTGTTTTTTTAGCTTTTTTTCCTCAATGCATGCACATTGCTTCCATGAATGATTTATTGCTTTAATCTTGAAGCTACATCATTTTGCAATTGATTGCAACATTTTTGTGCTCACAGATTCCCTCTAGATCTTCGTCATTCCTCCAACATGGTATCGAGCATAGGGATCAAAATCATGTTGCTCGCAATAGTTGCTTACTACTCTCCATCTCATAGTTTATTTTGCAAGCTATCATTTTCATGTGCTCTTCTTGCATTTATTTCAGGCCTTATACCTCTTGCATGGGATTGATCGTGGTTCGTTTGGTCGTGTTCAAGTTTCTGGTGTTTTCGGAGTTTGGTGTCTTCTTGGGCTCATCAATTCCTTGCTTGCATATGCTCGTATTTGCATGCTCTACATCGGGTTATGTTATGGAATCTTCAATGATTCTAATCTCGTCTGTGAATCCTTCAAATGACTCATGCATTGATTGTTTTTAAACATCTACTTTTTCATGCTCATTGATCTCTGCACTTTTGTTGGCTTGTATTATTTGGAAACATCCTTCCTTGCAACCATATCAAATCCTTCTACGTACATGACTTATTTCTACCTCATTTTTTCCTGTTGGCACGTTGGAGCAGTCCCCACATCCGAAGAAGGTAGATCCAGAGGGTCAGCATGCAGAGGGTGGAGTCTTGTGTTGGATTTCCATAATATATTGAAGGGTTGTTGAATCCTTCAATAGTGGAGCAACAAGACTGATTATGTGGGCTACACATGAAGAGGTTGAGAATGAAAATGAGAAAACAATAACTGGCACGAGGACGAGGAGCCATGGATAACGAATGCAGCTGCTTTTACTCGCAGGACTTTGTGACATTATTATCGTGAGGAAGGCACATAGAGGAAGGCACATAGAGGAAGGCACATCCTGGTTTTGTCTTTCCCATTCATGCCTGCACCACATCCCTTGGCTCGGACCATTCTCTAGTTGACCTCTCACCAGAGCTGCACTTCCCTCATGGCCATTTCACTACTGAAGACTCCACTCAGACCTCTGCACGACGCCCACCATGATCTTCTTTGCTCGGCCTTGGCGGTTATAACTGCTGGAACGACCGACAACTCTGTGCCCACTCAGCCTTTGACCATTCGTGGTGAGTCCTCTATGCCTAGTTGTTTGAGAACTCTCAACCATTCCACCCTTGGTGCCTAGCTCTCCACATGGGCCTTCCACCTGCCTCCTCTCACCTTGTGCAGACTGCAAAGCACCTCCCACTCGACACAATCCAACAACAACTCGGTCCAAAGAACTTCCACCACACGCTTAGCACATGGGTCCCCCATACATCCCTTTTAGACATTTTTGGGTGGTTAAAACAATCCCATTTTTTTATGTTTTTAGGTTAAAAACATTCTATTGGCATTGTAATAATTTTTAAGGTTGTTTTTTGGCTTGTTTTATCAACCCTCCTATGAGCGTCGAAGACGGAGGGCAAGGTCCAGGGTTGGCAGGAGGCTAATTCCCCTCGCACAGAAAAAAAAAAAAACCCTACTAAAATTCCATGCCATTTCTAACAAGTACCCACACAATACCCTTTGCACCCATCTTGTGTACCCTTTTAATGCGTTTACATCATTTAGTGACATTTTCCATCAATTGCGAGAATCGTTTAAATGCCATAACTTTTGACTCGCATCTCATTTTTTTGCACTTCTTTAGTCAAAGTTGCATGATTTTTCACACATTACATGATGGCATTGTTATTTTGTAAACGCACTACTTTATAAAGTGCCACATTCTAGGGAGGTTGATTATACTCTTAAGCTTTCACACGCATATGCATTATTAGCCGAGTCCAACATCTTGCTTTTGTGCATCTAACAATTTTCATCATAGAGAGTGATCTTTCCAGACTTGAGCATCGTAGGATTTCCTTACAGCCTCTACCACTTCTCATCGGGAGAGGGAACTATTCATCTTGGCGTGCTTCCATGGAATGTTACTTCACCCACAAGGGTCTTTTACCCTTCTTTCTTGGGCCAGTTCCTGCACCCACTGATCATCGTCATCTAGAGGACTTCCTTAACACTTGTGACCATGTCTTTGGTAACATGATGATGTATGTCTCTCATTATCTTTGGTTTCACATGGTAGACTCGAGATCCACCCCACCGTATCTGAAGCATTCTTCAATCCCTCTATGGAGACCCTTCACATATTGTTGCCATTGTTATTGTTGTTGATTCAGTTGTCTCCTCCATTTCTTCATGTGATGGCCATTCCACTGACATAGACTCACTTGATTCTACTTCTGATGATGAGGATTGTGCACCCTGTTCTGATGTTGAGAGTACTACAGAGGACTCTTCTCCTCTTTCTCTCACTATTCCAGACATTGTTGTCACCCCCCACATCTCATCAGATATCAAGCAGTCTTCTACTCAGCCTCATACCATCATCACACCCACCTCCTTTCCACTTCCAGTGTGTGAGGCCCCTTCCACTCCTCTACCTTCATTGGATGACTCATACCTATCTGACATCGCTCTTCTGTTTGTTGAGCCCCCTCATTGGGATGAGTATCTACCTGACCTTAGTCATCTTTTCGCAGAGTCCACTTGTGATGCTCTATAGGTTCCTCATCCATCTACAGGTATTTCAGAGGAGTTCATCATCTTTGTTGTTGGGAGTGCCCCTTCCGGGAATCATGTCACTTCCACATTTCCAGAGACCTTCATTGATCCACCCTCACATGTGGATCCCAATCTGTTGTTGAGGATGTTTTGTTCCCTTCACATCACTTGGACATCCTTTCGCAGTGTTCCTCTTTTTAGTCTAACATTTCCACACACGTGGCATTACCTTCGATTCCTTGCACTCACTTGCTAAACCTATGCCACACTTCCATGCACCAGACTCGAGTTCTTCGTGTTACTTCCTTCGATTTCTTTTGTGAGTGGGTGGACTTCCAGTACATCATTTATGTCCTTCCTAAGGGTAGGCACACAGTTTGGTGCAGGTGGCTCTTCTTCAGTCTAGAGGCAGAGGATCTCATGATCGACATTCTTTTGGGAGACCTCCTAGAGCTATAGAGTTCAGATCCATCCATGGCATCTTTTGCATTCCTCTCGTCTCCCTCTTCTTCTCTCTTCTTCTTCTTTCCGAGAGATTGCCTCTTTGTACATGGGTACCTTTATGGATCGTCTGTGGCCGGACCCATCCTTGGCATCTTTCTTAGATTAGAGAGTGGACTTGTCTCTCTTTTGGGGGAGTTTTTTCCCACTGGGTTTTCTCCTTTTACTCCACTTTTTGAGAGCTTCTTGTACGTGGGTACCTCATTAGGCTTCTTGCCAGGACCCACTTCTCTCCTTGTTTTCATCTATGTCTCCACCTAAGCTATGCTTCAGGGGGGTGTTGGTGTAGGTTATTTTCCATGTATTTATTTTAAATACATGGAATACCTCCACATAGGTGATTCACCATGCTTAGGTGTCCTAGGGTGTCATTATGGCTCTTACACATGTCATAGAGCATCATTGGAGTTACATTTGACCGGCTATTCCGGGAATGTAACTCCCACTTCTTGATGGCTACATTTGTGGGGGAGTTACACACCCCACTACTATTTGTACACCCTTTCATCTTGAGCAACACATGGGGAATGGAATAGAGTTTGTTTTTTTCATTTTTTTCCTTAATGCATGCACATTGCTTCCATGAATGATTTCTTGCTTTGATCTTGAAGCTACATCATTTTGCGGTTGAGTGCAATGTTTTGGTGCTCATGGATTCCCTCCAGATCTTCATCATTCCTCCGACATGGTGGTCATTCTAGTGGCATGGTGAGGTGGCCTTGATGAGTGAGTAAAGGGGAATTTAATTAATCGATGTTAATTAAATTCCTAGGATGTGTGAATGAGGGTCGTTGTGATGTACGAAGGGGGTTGTCGTGACTCGAATTAGGGTTGAATTGATCACCCATGTATAATGTGGTTATTGGGTTATTTTAGAGAAAAGTGATGAAAGGTGACGTGTTTTTGGTGTCTCACAACATCCTCATTCATTTGTTCCATGCTACTTATCATCTAATGCTCACCTTTTTGCAATAATTTGCATACTCGAGTTCTCAACATCCTCTAACAAGGAGAAGAGGTCCAAGCTTCATAGGAAGGGAACAATTTTGAGTTCAAGATCCATTTCATTATATTTGTGATGTTAAGTAGAGAACCATGTTGAGGTAATAGAATATTCAATTTCATCTTGATCATTTATTGTAGCATCCTTTTTTCACAAGAAAAACAAGAGGTTATATACTTTTTATGATGATCATCATTGTGATAATTTGGTGAGGGTGGTGAAATCATCTCTTCGTAGAGGTCATGCTCAAGTTTCTCATCCTCCTTGGTTTCTAGAAAGAAATTGAATTCTTCCATTTTTTCATCCATGATTGAATTGGGAGGAGAATTGGATTCTTCAATTGTCTCCACTTCATCATTTAACATTTCTACATCACTTGAAGAATCAAAATTGGAAATAATAATATCCATGATTACCTTGAATTCATCATTTTGAGTCCAGGATGAAGGATTTATTTCTCATACATCTTCATGATTGATGGAATCTTCAAGTATTCTTTTGTATAACAAGAATCCTCCTCACTTGAATTTTTTGTTTCATCAACGGGTTGTGTCTTGAGCCAAAATGAGTTGATGAATGTGATGAAGAATGAAAAAATGTGAAGCATGAGGATCATGTGGGATAACATGAACATCAACCAAGTTACACTCTGGCAGTGTGACGAGGTCTCATGGAGGAGCAAGCATCAACCATAAACGTGCATGCAAGGATTCGAAAGAGGGAAATATCTCATAAACCAACCTTATAGATCTGAAAAAGGTAAGGGGTACAAATAGGGGTGTTGTGTAACCCTCAGTGCTGTAATCATGACCTCTCAAGTGGATAAGGGGAGTTACATTCCTAAAATGGAAGTAACTCCCATATGACACATATGACGCACTGATATGTAAGGAATATCATGATGACCCCTATGACACCCTTATGACACCTAGACCTATGATCTCACCTAAGTGAGATGACCTACCACGTGATGTGGAAAATGACTCACACCAACACCCTCCCCCTTCATCATAACTTAAGATGAGGTAGAAAGTCAGAAATGAGAAATGGGTCTCGAGAACTAAATCCTGATGAGGCACCCATGCACAACAAGGATCTCAAGAAATGGAGGAAAACCCAGGGGAAAAACATCCACCATAAGAGATGAAACAATACTCTTTAATCTAAGAAAGATGTCAAAACTAGGTCCCGCCACTTTGAGAAGCTTGATAAGGTACCCATGTACAAAAGGGAAATATCTATGGAAGAAGAAGAAGAGAGAAGAAGAGGGAGACAAGAGGAACACATAAGATTCCATGGATGGATCTAAACTCTGCAACTCTAGGAAGTCTCCAAGAAGAGTGTCGATTGTTGGCTCCCACATTACACCCACCATGGAGGAGAGAGAGGGAATGGATGCACAAAGGATAAGGTGAGAGAAGGGGACCCACATGAGTTGTTGTTTTGTATCCAGGGATGAGTTCTTCCTATGATCACTCATCCACCCTCTCCTAGGAGTGATGGGGAGGCACCTTAACAAAGGGTAATGCTGATTTCCTTGCTACTTCTAACTCTTCCTAAGTCAAAGTGAGAGGACTGAGGTGCATCCCGAGGGGTTTGAGAAAGGGGAGGAATCAGGAATAGGTCCCAAGTCTAGTAAGGGAGGTAAATCAAATGTCATATGCAGCCATCGAATGTAATACATGCTCAAAATAGTGGTCATAAAGCACCGCAAGCACCTAAGAACTCGACACATGTCGTTAAAGATAGATTTAAGGTGGTTTCGCATAAACTCTAGAGATTTTATATCTATCACCATGCACTCGATATTAGGGATCGATGAAAATAAATTGGCAAGGATAACACACTTAGGATATATAAGATGAATGTGTGTTCCACCCATAGAAATATTGTGGAATGTTGTTTTGATACAAAGTATGTGGGATTTTTAATAGTACATCGGACAATTATTTGGTAAAATTATAAGGTGGAGATGGATTTTAGGGAAGAAAGACTCAAACATAAAAAGGGGAAAGGGAGTTAAGAAATATGTTGGTCATCACACCATGAAATTTCCATTATTTTGTGACATAGTAGTAGGATAAGGAGATTTTTCCGGGGGAAATTTGTCACAGGGAACCTCCGAGAAAGACAAATAACCCAAATCCCCAATGATCTAACTTAGGACCCCTAAGACTGAAGCACCTATGTGTGGATTACACTAATTGTTCTAGAAGCAAGGGACCCCCAAGACACATAAAAAAATCACTTGTTTTGGTATATCAAAGTGAGGAATTTTATAGGATCAAAAATGATACCCCAAAGTACCCCTTTAGGACTTCACTCTTTTTCCATCCAAACCAATGAACCATTACAAAGTGTTAACATATAATTTCCAGTCATAATTCACACAAGATTCTCGAAGAAAACACACATCATTCTACCTCCAAACCATTTGATAATAGAGCATGACAATAATTTTTGTATATTCTTGAAACAAATCCATTTATTTTAGGAAAGAAACAAGGGAGACATATAAACATGCTCTCAAAGCTTGTCAATGGTTGTACATCTGTAACCACCTTGACATGAAATTCAAATAAACAGAAATCCCAACAATGCTTACACAAAATGGGTGTGAATTCCTATAGTAGAGACACATTTATAACTCCTTATGGAGCACTTCCAGTGAGCTCTTCCTCTCCTCCAAAGGGATTTCCCTTCAAAGGAATTGTCTACTTTTTTCTAAAACCCCTCCTTTCTTCTTATCCAACCTTATCCGCTTAAGGGTTTTAGGGAATATCCCATCTAGATAATAATTCACTCATGCCCAGGTTATCTCTCGAAGACTCCAAGGAATATGAAGAAATATTCCTCCATGTTGGTCGTCAGATAGGACTTTACAAAGAGCAACAGTCAGGGGACAAGAAGTCCCTCCTCTTTAATGGGAGAGGTTCCCTTATTCATAAATGAACTTATTTACAAATGTACAAGACATGATTTGTTGGTTAAACTTGGATATCATGAAAGTGTTTTCTATAAAGATCATCAATTACAAAAGGATCAAGAAATGAGAGTACGGGGAAAGAGTAGAAGTGCAACATGCAGAATTATAGATATCAGAGTAATTCTTTATGTATGCGAAAGTCACAATGAATTGAAACAAGATCATTTGTATTGGATAAATAAGATGGAATTCAAAGACACAAAGTTCTGTAAATAACATCTGCTAGAACACAAAGTTTCTTAACATAACACGATTCATTAATCAAGGACACAAAGTTCCCTCTTGGTTATACAAGATCACCAGCTTGCAAAGTCAAGAGTATGCAATCGGTAAGACTAACGAACTTGAGACAAATGATCTTCACAAAGAAAATAAATGAAAGCTTAGGAATAACAGAGATCAGATAGACAAAGAATGGGAAAGTCCTTCTGTATTGATTTCTTTATAATCTATTTACACTTTTTTGAAAATATGCCAAGTTCTTCCTTCCTTTTGAATGGCGTGAAGAAGGCCATTATATAACTTACAAATCAGTTACTCTTCGTAACCGTTTCTTTAACCAAGAACAGTTAAAGACCGCCTATCGCAGTACCTCAACCCGTTACAAAGAAAACGGCAAAAGAAATGGAAGAAGAGAAAAGAATGAGGAGAAGAAGACAGTGGCCACTACTGAGGGACCCACCGATTTCGAATCCGCCGCTCAAATTCTTTTGATGCCTCGGCCTATGTCTCGAAGTCTCATTCTAAAGATGACAACGTATGTCTTTGAAAATAGAGATGACCAGTGTCTTGAAAACTTCATCCTTTTGCCCGTTGTCCTTGGAATTTGGTCTTCAGATTGATAGTATCAGAGCCGCAACTTAAATTCATATTTAGTTTGAAAAACAGCATATTCGGGTAGAGCGAGAAAAACTAAGTATGGATGGCATTTGGTTCATTTGGGACATGTGAGATGCGAATGCGTGAAACACGCGGCTCGGCCGATTCGGGCGAAACAAGGAGAAGACGCACAAATGCATTTTGGGACATTTGGGACGAAAACGCGCGAAGTACGCGGTTCGGGTGTTTCGGCCGAAAATGGAACAACTTGCACTTTTTGACTTGGGACATTTGGGACATGAAAGAGCGAAGTACGCGGTTCGGGTGTTTCGGCCGAAAATGGAACAAAAGGCCCGTTTGAACTTGGGACATTTGGGACAAAAAGTTCCGGTACACGGTTCGGGTGTTTCGGCCGAAATTGGAACAACTCGCACAATTGACTTTGGGACAATTGGGACGAAAAGTTCCGACGGGCCCGAAAATGGAACAACTTCGGGGATTTCGGCCGATCGGGGAACAGAGCGCACTTTTGAAATTGGGACATTTAGGACATGAAAGAGTGAAGTACGTGGATTGGGTGCTTCGGCCGAACATTGAACAACTCGCACGAAAATTTTGGGACACTTGGGACGAAAAGTTCCAACGGGCCGAAATCGGACAATTTCGGGAAATCACCGATCGGGACGAACACACTTCGGAACTTGGGACAAAGTGACAAAATGTCCGACAGGCCCGAAATACATACAAAATGACCCAAAACTACAGACTTTTCTCAATTTCACGACTTGGTACATTAGAGAAAACACTTAAACTCAAAATTTTGAAATTTTTACCTTCATCAGAGCAGGGAATTTTGAGTGGACAACAGCTGGCTCCTTCTGGGGATGACTTGGCATAAATTCAAGGAATGAGACAAGGCAAGAACTTAGACAAACTTAGGGGAAGCAAACCAGTACCTTATCCATTGGGCAACGGAGTCAAAAAGCAGACCAATACAGAGGACAACACACCAAGGCGTAAAAGGAAAGAAAAACAAAAACACCTTATAGAATATACAAGGGACTTCCTAGTCACCTAGGACTTAAACAACTTGAGATACTGCCCACTGTAAGGAAGTGGTAGAGAAGAACCATCCATGTAATCAAGATAGAAAGAATTCTCACCAGCAAAGTGCCTGATCTTGAAGGGTCCGAGCCACAGGGAATCAAACTTTCCATGGCTGCCACGAGGTTCATGTCTTTTGTCCCATAACAAAGACGGTGTCTCCAACTTGGAAATCTCTCGAACCTAGCTTTCTTGTCAAACAGACCTTTACCTTCCTGTGGTGAACAGATATCCAATCAGCAACCTCCAATCTGTCCTCATTCGGCTTTGTGTAGGTACATAATTCTCTTGTCCAAAGCATCTCTCAAACTAGTATCCTCAATGGCCTTCATTAGGTGCAAGGTCAAGGCGTTCCACCATCCACGGCAATTGAGCTTCAACTCCATACACCACTTGAAAAGGAGATGTTCCAATAGCTCTCTTTGGTGTAATCATGTCTCGCCCAAAGAGCATCATAGAGCTTCTTGTGCCGCCACAGACTCATTGACCAACTTCCTTATGATAGTCACCAGATTTTTGTTAGTGGACTCGCTTGCCCATTTCCTGGGGTAATAATCAAGAATGAGCCAAGGAGATGCCATACCCAGTAGGCAAATCCATTATCTCAGTTGAAGAGAAATTCAAAGCATTATCTGTTACAATCTTATTAGGTACACCATACCTTACCAAGATGTTCTCTTTAATGAAGTTGCACACCACTTCAGAAGTAGTACTCTTGACTGGAATAGCTTCCACCCATTTGGTGAAATAGTCATGGCGAAGCACATGAGTGTGACCAGCACTAGAAGCAGGATTAAGTGTACCAATGAAGTCCAAACCCCACTGTTGAAATGGTTCCTCAATCACAACTAGCTTGAGAGGCAAAGAAGCCAATTTAGGTCTTCCCACAAAGGTCTGACAAGCCTCACATTTATCCACCCACTTGGATGCATCTCTGAACAAGGAAGGCCAGTAGTATCCTCCACGGAGTATCTTATGAGCCGGTAATATTGATGAATAGTGCCCTCCACATGCCTGATCGTGAAAAGCTGAGAGCAACTTTCTCTGCTGTTCCTTGTCCACACACTTCAAAAATCTCCCATCTAAGCCACGCTTGAACAAAGCATTTTCCCATAATACATATTGCAGATCGACCTCAATTTAATGAAATCCTCTTTTCTTTGGCAGTTAAATGAGAGGGGCATTCCCCATAGGTGAGAAAATGGGCGATGTCAGCATACCATTCGTCAACTGAACTAAGGAACAGAACGGTAGGAAGGCCAACTTTGTTCTCCAATAATTCATGCTTAGCTCCTTCAGCAATGAGCTCACAAAGACCTTTTCCACGAACCAGCTTGGTCGGTTTGATATCAATGTCATACTCTTGGACCTTAGCAACCCAATTCCCTCTCTTGGATCCAAATTCTTGTTGTGTGAGGATTGACTTAACAGTTGTATCTGGAACCAACACCATGGAGTGAGAGCTGAGGATATAAAAACGAAACTGCTTAACAGCTTTGACCACTGCAAAAGCATGCTTCTCCATCATAGTATATTTCAACTCATGATCTTTCAGAATATAGCTCATGAACGCGATTGGTAGCTCATGTTCATTAGAGTCTTCTTGAGTTAAGACAGCAGCCAAGGTATTATCTGTAGCATAGCAATAGATGATGAAATCTTTGCTGAAATCAGGACAGGCCAAAACTGGAGTTTTAGCGATAGCTCTCTTAATACCTTCAAAAGATTCCTTTCCTTCAGAAGACCAACCAAATGTTTGTTTCCCTTTCATCATCTGAGAAATATTCAAGGTTAACTCTGCAAAATCAGGGATGAACCTTCTTAAAAAATTGATCTTACCGAAGAAGGAGTGTACACCCTTCTTACTGGTTGGGAGAGGAATTTGTTGGATAGCTTGTACTCGTTCAGGATCAATCTTAATACCATCCTTGGAAACGATGTGCCCTAATAAATTTCCCTCAGTGACACAAAAATAGATTTTTAGGGTTCAGAGAGATCTCATGCTCTCGGCATCTCAGCAGAACTGTCTCTAGGTGATCAAAATGATCCGCTCTTGTCTTGGAAAATACTGTCAGGTCATCAAGATATATGACAATACACTTTCCTTTCAAGCTTCCAAAAGCCAGATCCATAGCTCTCTGGAAAGTGGCACCAGCATTAATAAGCCCAAAAGGCATTCTCTTGTAGGCAAAGGTACCCCAAGGAGTAGTGAAAGTTGTTTTGTGTTGATCTACAATATCAACCTCTACCTGATTATAGCCTGAGAA
Source organism: Taxus wallichiana var. yunnanensis (assembly GCA_018340775.1). Taxonomy (NCBI): domain Eukaryota; kingdom Viridiplantae; phylum Streptophyta; class Pinopsida; order Cupressales; family Taxaceae; genus Taxus; species Taxus wallichiana. The sequence goes on along the minus strand of CM031235.1, from coordinate 72,710,184 downwards.
TCCATCAAGCATGGATAACATTTCAGATCCTGTTACTGCTTGCAATACTTGATCCATCATGGGCAAAGGATAATTATCTTTCGTGAGAAGCTCGATTCGAGTTCCTAAATCAACACGATGTGGATTTCACCATTTTTCTTCCTAACAGAACAATATTTGCAATCCATGTTGAATGGTGAATGGGAAAAATAATTTTAGCCTTCAACAACTTCTGAATTTCCTGAAAGATTGTGTCAGCTATTTTGGGATTGTATTGCCTCTGTTTCTACTTGAAAGGCTTAATTCTAGGCTTAAGAGGAATAGAGTGCTGCATATCTTTTGGTTTGAAAGCTTTCAAATCTTCATAAGAGTAAGCGAGAACATCCTTATACCTTCTTAGAAGATCAATTGCTTTTCTCCTCTCATCTGCTGTGCAACATTTTCCAATGTTCACGAGCTTGGGGTCAGTAGAACTCCCAATATCAATCTTATCATACTCAGCTGATTGCTGAGGTCCAGTAGAAGCTTTAGATTTCACATACCTGTCATGTTTATCAAATAATTCCTCCAAACTCACCAAACCTTTAGGAATCTTGTTTCCTTTGAGATTGAGGCATCCATCTTGATCTGTTTCTTCCCCTTGGGCGACTGCTTGGTCAAAGGGCACACTCTCACGAGGTAGGTTGTCACTTCCCTCAAAATACAGTTGTTCGAAATTACCCTTGAGTTCCAGGAAGGAAAGCAAATGTTGATCATCATTGAAAACTTGCCAGTTATTGGTATTGTCAGGTACACTAGGCCGATGGACCATCTCAATGGTGAACTTATCCTGAGAGAAGTCAGGATGAGGAATCAGTAGTGACCCTGAGACAGCTAACGAATCAGCCTTATTGTTCTTCTCTCTAGGTATTACTTCGATAGAGAAAGCATCAAGGAATTCAATGGAATCCCAAACCTGATTCCGGTAATGTTTCAGCCTTCCATTTTTCACTTGAAAAAGGTTTCTGACCTACTTTACTATCAACTCTGCATCACCACGAGCCAGAATATTCTTTACACCTTGTTCTTTGGCAACTTGCAATCTGAGAATGAGAGCCTCATACTCTACTGTGTTATTAGTATTCTCGAACTGCAACTTAAATGAAAAGGGGTGTAGGCCTCCTTCAGGTGACACCAAAGGGACACCACCTCCGTAACCACCGAGGAACAACTTCCATCAAACTCTAAAATCCAAATACCATTAGGATCTTTAGGTGACATTCTAGGAAGTTGGATTTCGTCAGGGGACATAATCATGTAATTACCATGACCCATATCCTCATAGAGTATTTGTGCTTTAGGATCATCCATTTTTTGCACAATATACTTAGATTGCTTCTCAGGCATCAACTTTTCATTTGTCCATTAACAGTATGAGTGCATGCGACCCCTTTTAGGATTTCCCCACCCACATATTTGCGAAGTTCCTACTTAGCAACATCCCGTATGAAGGAGGGATATCTGCTACTAAGATGGTAGCCAACACTTTCTTCTCGGGTAAAGCAGCAAAAGCTACTTGTGCATCTTTAATTCTCCCGACCAGGGGCACTTCCTTACTCTCCATAGAGTAACAGGATCCATAAGTGCGCGTGAGAGTTAGGCCTAAAGCATGAGCCACTTTAGCAGGCATCACATTATCTGAAGCTCCGGAATCTATGACACAATTACTCAGCCTATGACCAGCTATAAGAAGTGTTACATAAAAAGGCTTGATTTTGTCAATAGGCGAAGTGACAGCGGCTACCAGACTAGGCTGTGGTGCAGAAGGAGGAGTGGGAAAAAGGCCTTTAGAGGTGGTCTTAGAGTGGGAATTGACAAAGTGGATCATTTTGGCAAAAGCTTTGGGATGGGTTTGATAATACTCAGCTTCTGAGATTTGGACCTTGGTCTTTTTCAGGTGATCAACAATGTCAAAGGATCCAGAAGTGGACGGGCCATCATCATTCAGTCCTCTAGGCTTATCAACTTTAGGAGAGAAAGAAGAAGCAACTTTAGTAGCAGGATTGATAGGACTCACCTTTGGTGTAGATGAAGTAGGGATAGGAGATCCTCTTTTTGCAATCACAGGAATAGTTATCGACTGCTCCTTAGAAATCTTGATAGGTTGTGTCACTTTCTCCCTCTGACTTGTCTGTTCTCGAGTCATGACAGCGAATGATTCGCTATTCATGTCTGCTACCACTTCATCATAATCATCTCCATCATCAATGCCCTCAGTGGTGAAGAAATTTACTCTAGATGCCTCAAGTTCCTCTGCTTCATCATAAAATTCTTCCACAAACTCCTCGCAAGCTTCATCATCATCTGGCTCTTCAACTTCACAGGTTGCATTCACAGGAACCTTAACAGGAGGTCCTTCAAGTGCTAGTCTTGTTTGAGAAGCAGGCAAACGATTCCTGGGCTGGAAATTTCTCCTTGGAACATCTGCATAAGGAGCATGCTGAGCTAATTGTTTCTTTATAGCAATAAGATCATTTGCAAGTTTCTGAACTAATGGATCAGTATTAGGTCCAGAGGTGGAAGAGGAAGAAGCAGCAGACTTAGATTTGGGAGGGTCTCTTCTCAACTTCCCTGACATGATCAAGTCATCCTCGATACTAACAGCGAGAGTTTGATCCTCGACCAATGTTGTGAGATTAGCCCTTCTTAGTGCATAACTAACTTTGGGCGATTGAGCATTTAGGAAGAAACATTTTTGGATTTGATCAACAGGTCGGGTAGGCTGCGGAATTTTGTTGATCAATTTGTTGAATCGGGCCACAAATTCTCTCATGGGTTCTGATGAATCTTTCTTTATCTGAGAAATTTGGGCAAGCAAGGCATGCACATCTTCTGCTGGTTTGAAACAGGTTTTCAAACTGAGTTCTCATTGTGCCACAGTCGGTGATAGCGCCACCGAAAGGTGATAGAACCAATCAAAGCAAAGTTTATCTTGTAACGTCTCAACGAACAGCCTTACGGAGACGTCTTCATGTTCGACTCCCAGAACTCCACATGCAACAATGAAGGCTGCGATGTGTTCATCAGGATGCACTTTGCCATCACCTTTGAACTTAGGAAAGTTCTTCCGGTTACCTCTGGGTAACTCATGCAAAGGCTGAGGAAGAGCAAGGGGCCCGACACGATGACCCCATGGCAATGGTGCCGCCATTCTTTGAAAAATGGCTTGGAGAGGAACTGCAACACCAGCAAGAATCAAAGCTCGAAGATTAGGGCTAGCTGGCTCTGAAGGAATACCACTCGTAGGACTTCTATCTTGAACAGGTGGAGTGCTTGTCGAACGAGTTCTTCTATCTCTTGTTGAAGGGAAAGGAAAACCCTGCTGCTCCAAAATCTGGAACTGAGAATCTTCAATACCAAGGGCCCTTCTCCCTCGAGTAAAATGCGAGTCACCAGATCAAAAGATGATCAAAAATTACAGAACTGGAATGTGATTTTCCCCAGTGGAGTCGCCAAAAACTGTTGGTTGTCAGATAGGACTTTATGAAGAGCAACAGTCAGGGGACAAGAAGTCCCTCCTCTTTAATGGGAGAGGTTCCCTTATTCAGAAATGAACTTATTTACAAATGTACAAGACATGATTTGTTGGTTAAACTTGGATATCATGAAAGTTTTTTCTATAAAGATCATCAATTACAAAAGGATCAAGAAATGAGAGTACGGGAAAGAGCGTATGCAACATGCAGAATTATAGATATCAGAGTAATTCTTTATGTATGCGAAAGTCACAGTGAATTGAAACAAGATCATTTGTATTGGATAAATAAGATGGAATTCAAAGACACAAAGTTCTGTAAATAACATCTGCTAGAACACAAAGTTTCTTAACATAACACAGATTCATTAATCAAGGACACAAAGTTCCTTCTTGGTTATACAAGATCACCAGGCTTGCAAAGTTGAAGAGTATGCAATCGGTAAGACTAACGAACTTGAGACAAATGATCTTCACAAAGAAAATAAATGAAAGCTTAGGAATAACAGAGATCAGATAGACAAAGAATGGGAAAGTCCTTCTGTATTGATTTCTTTGTAATCTATTTACACTTTCAGAAAATATGCCAAGTTCTTCCTTCCTTTTGAATGGCGTGAAGAAGGCCATTATATAACTTACAAATCAGTTACTCTTCGTAACCGTTTCTTTAACCAAGAACAGTTAAAGACCACCTATCGCAGTACCTCAACCCGTTACAAAGAAAACGGAAAAAGAAATGGAAGAAGAGAAAAGAATGAGGAGAAGAAGACAGGTGGCCAGTCACTTGGAGGGACCCACTGACTTCAGAATCCGCTGCCTGAAATTCTTTTGATGCCTCAGCTATGTCTCAGAAGTCTCATTCTAAAGATGACAGCGTATGTCTTTGAAAACAGAGATGACCAGTGTCTTGAAAACTTCATCCTTCTACCCGCTGTCCTTGGAATTTGGTCTTCAGATTGATAGTATCAGAGCCGCAACTTAAATTCATATTTAGTTTGAAAAACAACATATTCGGGTAGAGCGGGAAAAACTAAGTATGGATGGCATTTGGTTCGTTTGGGACATGTGAGACGCGAATGCGTGAAACACGTGGCTCGGCCGATTCGGGCGAAACAAGGAGAAGACGCACAAATGCATTTTGGGACATTTGGGACGAAAACGCGCTGAAGTACGTGGTTCGGGTGTTTCGGCTGAAAATGGAACAACTTGCACTTTTTGACTTGGGACATTTGGGACATGAAAGAGCGAAGTACGCGGTTCGGGTGTTTCAGCCGAAAATGGAACAAAAGGCCCGTTTGAACTTGGGACATTTGGGACAAAATTTCCGAAATGCACGCGTTCGGTGTGTTCGGCCGAAATTGGAACAACTCGCACAATTGACTTTGGGACAGTTGGGACGAAAAGTTCCGACGGACCTGAAAATGGAACAACTTCGGGATTTCGGCCGATCGGGGAACAGAGCGCACTTTTGAAATTGGGACAGTTGGGACATGAAAGAGTGAAGTACGCGGATTGGGTGCTTCGGCCGAACATTGAACAACTCGCACGAAAAGTTTGGGACACTTGGGACGAAAAGTTCCGACGGGCCCGAAATCGGGACAATTTCAGGGAAATCGGCCGATCGGGGAACAGAACGCACTTCGGAACTTGGGACAGTGGGACAAAAATGTCCGACAGGCCCGAAATACATACAAAATGACCCAAAACTGCAGACTTTTCTCAATTTCACAACTTGGTACATTAGAGAAAACACTTAAACTCAAAATTTTGAAATTTTTACCTTCATCAGAGCAGGGAATTTTGAGTGGACAACACTCCACAACAAGCTTTAACTTTTCCCACCACTAGCATGTCACCATCATGTCAATGTGACGAGGTAAAATATTTTCCACACCACATTGATTTACGATTATATTTTTCGCATGAGACTAAATGTGACCTAGAAAATAATATTAAATTGACAAGATGCATATTTGAAAATGTGATCATTTATTTAACCTTTGGTGACATGCTTCAAATGAATGTTTAATTTTGATTTAAATCCCACTCATGCCTGTTAATCTGAGCAAGATATGAAATTTATGGTGACACGATATTTAAAACATGATACCCTAGAGAAACCTACCTATTTAAACATGACTTAATGGGCCTCAAAATACCATCTGAATTTCATAAAGCCTCCCACATTTAACTCCCACACATAACCCTTTCGTCATGGCTTCATCGACCTTAGGATTGAATCCCAAAGGAGAAGAAATGACTAACCTAGGTGAATTCTTCTAACTGATAGGTCCCAATGAGGCTTTTATCAAGCATGTTTGTAGTGTATCTAAGGTTCGAGCTAATCCCTAGATGAATCCCCTCAGATGCCCTAATTTTTATTTTTGAACCATTTGGCCAAATCTTGTGCTTAATTTCCTATTTTCTAAACCCTACACTTTCATCTCATCCGCTCCGAATATCATATGATCATGGATTGTTTGAAAAACATTGGTCCCATCATTATCTTCTTATCCATGATGATAACTAGCACTTGTATAAGGCTTAATATGATCCTCCCTTATCAAATATAAAGATTCCCATTTCATCCACAATGGGTGTGCCAAAAAAAGAAACACTTCCTTCAGGATTGCATGTAGATGAGATAGAATAGTGGATCATAGCACTCAAATCTTCCCTAGTTGAAATCCAGACCATGATGGGTATACAAGATTCTCTCCCAAAGAAATAGAAAGTTGGCCTTGATGATCTAGTTAGTGGAGCAATACAACTGCTCATGACTCAGCCTTCCACCAGTTAGAGGACTAAATCATATGTAAAGGGAGGGATCCTCTCTGCGAGTGGGTGATATCACTCAAAATTAAAAGGTAATTTACCCAAATTATTAATGGGAAATGAACAGGGTTCCCATAATTTCTAGAAAAAGGAATTTCGCAAGGCCTAGCTAGGGATGTCTTATTTGTATTCAGATTATGGATCATGAGGACTTCATATGTTGTAGGATCAGCTTCTAAAACATGTGCCGACATTCTCGAGAAGAAGTAATGGACATATGAGAATTAATTTACTCATTGCATGAAAATATTTTTCCTTTTTTTTTAAGCACCACTGAGATGCATATTTCATACATGCTTACATTACACCATAAAAAAACCTACACAATTAATCCTCTCACACAATTCCCACAACTACATACACACATTTCACACAACTATGAGCTATTTTGTATGATAAACCTAACCAAATACTACTTAATCAATCTTGGGTTTTTCAAACAGAAAATATTAAATACTTATCCTTAATTTTATTATACATCGAAGCAACCATAAATATACACCAAAAATTAACCAATTACACAACTGGGTGCCCAGTCCCGTGATGGAAAATTCAATCCATACTTAAAACATTTCTAATTAAGGTGAAATGTAAAGTTAATTTTGGGCTTGGAATATCTTCCACATTGCAAGTTAGTCAAACATGCCTCTTCGGGCTTCAGGGCCAAACCATCAATTTACACATTCGCAGGCATAAGGCACACTTTAACATCACTAGTTATTCCTCCAAGAATTTACTTTATGTTTTCTTTCACATCATGGGGTCAAGAACCCAACCCTCATTCCACACGAATGCCATAGAAAATATAAATACACTTTATTATGCCTTCACGGTTTCCAAAATACTTCCTATCCTCAAGTACTAAGGATAATTAACATTTCACACCCAATACTCATACTCTGCAAAAGTAACCAATTGTCTTAATAGCACATCAAAGTACCTACTTCCTTTTTAACTTCAAAACCCTTGAAAACCTTTAAAATTTGAACAAGAACATAATCAAGTGAGGACTTGGTTTCTCCACCAAATAGAATGATTTGAAACTAAAATTGGAAATTTTTATACCAAGTGCGAATCGAACTTAAATATAGAGTGCATCCAATGATATAGAATTGAAATAAATCATAATGATTATGTGCACCAACACTCAACCTATACCTGGAATGAAGAATAGCCACCCACACTTGAACTATGTTCCTTCCTTAGGAAGGACATAAATAGAAATCTTGAAGTCTACCCACTCTGTGAAGGAATTTGAAGGCGATAGTATGAACAACTTTGTGTCTAGTCCATAGAAGTGTGACATAGATCTAGAAAATGAGAACTAATGAACCAAAGTTAATGCCATGAGCATAGAACTATCATAGTATGAAAGGGAAAAATCCACTAAAATGATGCTTGAATGATGTGAAGGAAATGAAACAACCCCCACAACAAAAATAGGATCCACAAGCAAGGGTGGATCAGTGATGGTCTCCTAAAAATTGGAAGTGATAAGAGTCCCAAAGGGACACTCCCAACAAAGGATATGAATAAATCCTCTTAAATACCTGCAGAAATATGAGGAACCTATACTACATCACAAGTAGGAACTATGAAAATATGACCAAGGTATGGAAAATACTTGTCCCAAGAAGGGGATTGATAAATAGAAGAGTGATGTCAGACATGTATGAATCATCCATGCATGAAGGAAGAGGAGTGGAAAGGGCCTCACACACTGGAAGTGGAAAGGAGGTAGATGTAATGATGGTATGAGGTTGAGAATGGGACTTCTCAATGTCTGATGGAAAGGGAGGAGTGTCAACATACTCTAGAAAGCTAAGAGAAGGAGGAGAGGAGTCCTCGCACTACTCTTGTCATTATAACTATAAGCACAATCCTCTTCATTAGAAGTAGGAACAAGTGAGTCTATGCCAAAGTAACTATCATCACATGAAAAAGAAGAAGATGAGACAATTATATCGATAGCAGTAATAGCGTAGTATGTTAAGTGTTTCTAAACAAGGACTAAAATACGCTCTAGATGGTGTGGGCAGGATTTAAGTTTGTAACATGAAATTGGATAGGTGTAGAGACAGTCAACATCAAGTGACAAACAACATGGTTTCATGTCTTGAGAAATTCCTCAAGATGATGATGATGGGTGTAGGAACTGCCCAAGTAGAAAGTGTGTAAGACCCTCATAGGAAAAGTAGCATTCCATATAAGTATGTTATGATGTGTAGTTATATCTCCTAAGAAGAAGTGGTAGAGGCTATAAAGAGATCCTATGATGCTCAAGTCTAGAAATATCATCCTCCATGATGCGAAGTAAGAATTACAAGGTGCATGAAAATAGGGTGTGTGTGTGGATACAAAAAGGTGGCAAGACTTTGAACTTAGCCGAGAATGCATTTACGTGCAATAAAACACCTCAAAAATAGCAATAACCCCATGTTTGTAGCACTTTATAAGTAGTGCATGATTACAATAAGGTGTGTTTGTGTGATATTGGACATTTGACCACTCACCTTGCAGTAGGTGATGATTCATGCAAGAGTGGAGGCCACAATGGGTCCTAATCAGAAGTAAAGGAATGACACGCAATCAAGCACAAAAGGAGAAATCAACACAAGGGTAAAAACACTTGCTCGAGTGTGAAATAAGGCATTTCACATTGCAAAAAGGAAGGATCTCTTATTGTAAGTCTATGGTAGATGTGCTCACTAGCCATAAGCGAAGAGGATTACTACAATACAATGAGCTAGAAAAGGTGGCCTAGAAAGCCCAGTAACCCTATACAGAGAGCCCAAAAAAATATCCCCTTATTACAATGATGAATTTTTAATTTTCCCCCTTAAATTTCTTAGACAATGTTTAGAAAAGGAGAAAATGCGGAAAAAATTCAAAAATAGGGTTAAAAGGGTTACTGGGCTCAAAGGGTGAGATGGCTAGGATAGCTCGGAGGCGGCTCGATGAGCTTCTCGGTGAGCTAGAGTAGCTCATGTAGGGTGAGTAAAGGGGTGAAACATAGTGATTTGGCTGAATGACTTGGCAAGTCGGGTTGAAGAAGCTCTGGCGAGCTCATGGATTAGACTGTCGAGTTGGTGAGTGGTTGATCGTTGGAATGGTTTAAGTGTAGAGGGAACCCAAGTCTATGCGGAGGAACATTGGCTATCTAATTGGGAGTAGGTCACTGTTAGAAGTGCCAAGTATTAAGTAAACCACCTAGTAGAAGATTGAGGTCTATGCCATGTCAATCTATGGCAGGTACATAAGGTGGCACGTGTAATGGTAATGCGCTAAGCCAAGGGCACTAACGGGCTCGGGTGAGTTGACATGTCACAGCACAAGCTATACGTGTAAAACATCTGAGGTAGGGGATCCCACGCATTACGAGGTTTCATAAGATTCCACATAGGGGTCATGCCATGATTAGCGAGCTAAGTGCAAGAGTCAGCATGAGGATCCAAGGGTAAACATCATCAAGCACATGCACCAGGGCGAGTATGATGTAAATGAACCAATCACACGATAAATGCAAGGTCATGTTGGTAATGCATGAGTTGATTAAAAGAAAAATTTGACAAATCCAATGTAGGCGATGTTAATCAAGGCCATGATGAGTGAGCTTGGTGGAATGGCCAATGCACATGACCAAGCTTTGAATAGCAAGTAATAAACAGCCAAGGTGAGATGGAAGGGTGAGATGTTGTAGGCACATGGGTGAGCAAAGGTATAGAAGGATCCCAAGGAGAAATCCATAACCTTTGTCAAATGAGCAAGGCCAGGATAAAAACAAATGCAAAGACCAAAGATAAATGCCAATTCGCAAAAAAATTCAGTAGCCCTATGTAGACATGGCACTGGGAGGATGCGAAATAAGAATTCAAAGGTCACAAAGGAAAACTTGATGCAGCCATGAGAAGGCAGAGTTAGAGTGCAAAAGGATGAGTTGGGGGAGCCAACTTGGTAATATGGGGCCTAGTTGGGATTCTAACCAGCTCAAGAAACCCTAAAAATAACTCAAAATAGCACTTTAAACCTTAAAAATTACACTCGAACCTGATTTTAAACCTTTGAACATGCATGTAAAATTTAGAGAGCCACAAACACCATAAAACCTGAAAAACACCTCGAAAGAGATTGAAAACCCAAAATCAATGCAAGTAGAGCACGTATGGAATATCCAATACGACAGATGCACACAAAACCTAAAAAACACGAATGGAGAGTAAGACAGATATACGGTGGACAATGAGTAACACAAATCCACATAATGTGCACTCGATACCTTGATAAATAATGTGAAAATGTGAAGCATGTGGATCGTGTGGGATATCGTGAACATTGACTAAGTTGCACTTTAGCACCATGATGAGGTCTCATGGAGGAGTGAGCATCAACCATAAACGTACATGCAAGGATTCAAAAAAGGTAAAAATATCATAAACCATCCTCATAGATCTAAAAAAGATAAGGGGCGTTGTGTAACCCCTGAGTTCCTGCAATCATGGCCTCTCAAGTGGATAAGGGGATTTAAATTCCAGAAATGGAAGTAACTCCCATATGACACATATGACCTACTGACACATAAGGAATCTCATGATGACCCCTATGACACCTAGACCTATGACCCCACCTAAGTGATATGACCTACCACGTGATGTGGAAAATGACTTGCATCAACGAACAAAGGTTCAACTATCATGTCTCCTTCATCATCTTCCAATTTTTTGATGTGATTTTATTGAGAAGGTTTGAGAATATGGAACTCATTGGAATTGTACAATAATCTTCCAGGATAAACACCTCATAGTGTGGACAGTCATCAGGATCTTCTTGAGTTTCTTCTTCCTCAAAATTATGGAGTGCTTTAAGATGTTCATACCTTCTTTACAAGGCCACTACATACTTCCAAACTTCATCATAGGATTCGAGATCAGAATTTCCTTCTTTCGCACTCATAAGTCTTTGCACATACTCTCTTCTCAAAACATCCATTTCTTCATCTCTATATGTAATAAAATCATCTAGAGGAAGGAAATGAAAGACAATGTCATGAGTTTCTTGGTCAGCGCATGAAGTTGAAAATATTACCTTCAATGGATTCTCCCCCTTGTGCCACTCATACAACATGTCATATCTCTTGTGAATCTTATTCATTCATGTCTTGGATTATTGATCATCTAAGAGTGAGATTCCTATTTTATTTCTTTCAGCAACACTCTTCTTGAATTTTAGCCACCATGATTTAATGACAGGGTCTTCACAAATATCAATCTTATCCATTCTAGAAATTTCCATCAACTAATTGCAAAATTTTGTTTTTTCAAGAAATGCTCCAGAATGATGGCTGATCAAAAATTTGCATTTCTTGGTAGTCATTTTCTTCTTCTTCACTATCACTCATTGGTACCTCACTCCAATCTAGAAAAAAATTCATTGTGTTTCATGAAACAAATGTGACATGGATTCATTCCTTGATGGATTTTCCTTCAAAATTTTATTTTTCTTTAAAATCGATATTTTTTATTTTTATTTTTTTCACATATCTTTTTGGGTGCACTTGGGAAAATGTCTCCTAGCAGAGTCATCAAAAATTGTTGGTGAATGTTACGCCCTTAACCTATTTATTGTATTAGGATATTAGTAGCCAACTTTTGGGTTACCATATCATTTTATTATGTCATTTATACTTTCTCATGCTTAGTAGGTCAGCCTAAGTGATGGCCATAGGTTAGAAATGGTATATATAGGTGATAGTGAGTAGTAGTTTAGGAGGATATTGAGTATTGAAGTGTTATTGTTTGGTTTGGAGGTTGCCCCCTTGAAGTGGCTAAGTGATCTATCTATCATATTATGATCTTATCTCCATATATTTGAGTTATATTCATGATATTATTTTGAACTCTATAATAAATTTCATTACAAGTGGTATCAGAGCAGCAATCTAGGCCAAAAATTAGGTCAAAAACCCTAATTTTGTGTGTTGTTCATATCTTGCGAAGCTTGTGAATTTTTCATAGATTTTTTACCACGGTTCAAAAACATCTCAAGTAAAGTCCTCTAAAAATTTCAATATATTTTGATCTATTTTTCAATAGTTATTTCCATTTTATGATTTTTCATAAATTCTCTCTATAAGCCACATATTTCAGAATTTTTCAAAATAATTTATATTTTTGGAAATCTCTCAAAAACATATTAGTAGTATTTTCTCTATGTTTTTTCCTATTCAGCTAAATTTTTATTGAAACCCTAAACTCTAGGGTTTGACATCATGGTGGGGCCTTCCACAAGAGCCAAAAAGAATCATGTCACTTTGGGTAAAACCCCAGATAAAGATGGGGTAGTAATTGAAGAGTTGGAGTCAGAAGGGGTAACTACAAATTCCTCAGCACTAGGGTTTACCTTGGTTGATCATAAGGTGAGCCAACTCGAGTATGATCTGCAAAATCTACAATCTGAGGTGGCCCGTAAAGGAGACATAGACCAAATCAATCAGTGATTGGATGATATCATGCAACATATAAATAGTAAACAACATGTTCCTAATCAGCCCCAACTCAACCAAGGAGGATCTTTAGTTCAGAATAATGGGAAAAATAACCAATTTGGATCACTTTTCCAGCCCAATCAGATTCCAACTTATTCGCAACCATGGAACATGATGTCAAAAGTGGAGATGTGCAAATTTTATGGGAAGGATCCACTAAATTAAATGAATCAAATAGAGAAATTATTTGAGTTACATCAAACCCCATCAGCACAAAAGGTAACCTTGGCATCCCTATATCTTGAACCAAATCAATTCATCCGGTATCGTTGGTTATGTGCTCGAGAGGTAGAAGAATGGTCTTAGTTTCACTTAGATAATTTTTACCAAGGAGTTGCAATTACACTATAATTCTAGTGTTTCGAGATAACTACTTTAGTCAATTGGAAAAGTTACAATAAATAGGATCGGTCAAAATATTATGTGCATCAATTCAAGAACCTATCCTTTAGGGTGGAGAATATTACGAAGGGAATCTAAATGACCTATTTGTTTGGGGTCTTAAAGACCACATTGAGCATGAGGTACGTATGTTTAATCCACTCTAGCTTTCCGATTCTATTATCATGGCACGTAGGGTAGAGGAAATTTTCTTTGTAGTAGGAGGTAGCCTTTTGCAAACACCAGAGACTGTAGTACCTCTTCCCCATCATTCACTCGGCCAATTAAACTAACTCCTCAACAAATGGAAGAAAATGGAGTAAAAGGATAATGTTTTAACTATGACACCAAATATGGACCGAGACACAAATGTGCTTTGAGAAGTTGTTCTATATTGAAGGAGGAAATGAGGATGAAGAGGAATCTGAAATTATAGGAGAGGCTGAGGAAATCGTAGAAGATGAATTAGATGATCAACAACCTACCATTTCTTGTCATGTGTTGTTAGGTACTAGTACTCCTCAAACACTCAAGGTTATCGACTATCTCAAAAAATAGAAGGTGACAATGTTGATTGACTTAGGGAGTACTCATAACTTCATAAATAGTAAGTTAGTTTCCCACCTCAATTATTTTATTTACCCATCTCAAGAAATGCAAGTTATGATTACAGATGGTGGGATAGTCAAGTCCATAGGAAAGTGTCATAGTAGCAAGCTTTCCATGGGGGCTACATGTTAGACTCATCTATGTTTGTTATTTCTATGGGAGGGTCGGATATTGTTTTGGGCGTCCAATGGCTCACAACCTTGGGTACCATAGAGATGAATTTCCAAGAATTGTTCATGTGATTTCATTCGGAAGGAAGAAAAATACAGCTTAAAAGGATGGTATCTAACTCGCACATATTATTATCTCTCATTATATGCATAAGATTCTTAGAAAAGGATTAGATGGATTTTTAGCAAATTTATTTTCCATAGAGGTACAAAATACAAAGTCTTCAATGCCACCCTATCTTCAAAAGATTTTTGATGCTCACTCATCTATTTTTGATGAAATTCCAAAGGGACTACCACCAATTAGGGATCATGATCATGCCATTCAGTTGATTCTAGGAGCCAACCACCTAACATCATACCATACAAATACCCATATTCCTAAAAAATTGAGATTGAGAAAATGGTGCAAGAAATGTTGAAGGCATGTATCATCAGGCATAGCCAGAGAACATATTATTCGCTAGTGGTCATAGTATGTAAGAAGGATGAAACATGGAGGATGTGTCCATATTACCGAGAACTCAACAAGTACACCATCAAAGATAAGTTTCCTATTCTAGTAATTGATTATTTAATTGATGAATTTCATGGTGTTATTTATTTCACAAAATTGGATCTTCATTTGGGGTACCATTAAATTAGAATAAGAGAGGAAGATGTTCATAAAATGTCTTTCAAGACTCATGAGGGACATTATGATTTTTTTATAATTCCCTTTGGTCTTAAAAATTCTCCCTCAACATTTCAAAGCTTGATGAAAAAAAAATTTAGGCCATTTTAAGGAAATTTGTATTAGTTTTCTTTGATGACATATTGATTTATGGTAAGACATGGTAAGAACGTTTGCAACATATAGATAAAGTGTTGGAAGTTTTGGAGAACTATAAGCTTTATGAAAAGCCATACAAATTTTATTTTGGTGCACAAGAGTTAGAGTACTTGGGTCACATTGCATCCCATGAAGGTGTCAAATTTGATCCTCAAAAGATCAAATCTATGGTGGAATGGCCAAGGCCTAAAACTCTCAAAAATCTCTAAGGGTTCCTAGGACTAACAGTGGTATTACTGAGAATATTTGTGAGGGGATATGGTAGAATCACATCTCCACTCACTACATTGCTAAAGAAGGATGCTTTCCATTGGAAGGACCCAGCCACTAAATCCTTTGATAATTTTAAGGAATCCATGTGCACCACCCCAATTTTGGATACTCCTGACTTCTCAAAAACCTTCATTGTTGAGTGTGACACTTCAGGATAAAGATTGGGACTAGTTATAATGTAGGAAGGAAGACCAATTGCATTTGAGAATAGCCAATTCAAATGAAATATCCACTCAGACATGTCTATGAGAAATAAATGATGGCTATTCTTCATGCTATCAAGCAATGGATGCCCTATCTAATGGGTAGACACTTCAAGGTGAAAAATGATCATGATAGTCTCAAATAATTTTTGGAGAAAATATTATCATCTGAGGAACAACAAAAGTGGGTAACAAAAATGTTGGGTTATGATTTTGAAATCATATACAAAAAGGGTAAATAAAATTTAATAGTTGATGCATTGTTTAGAAGGGATACAACCCGAGAGGCATTTCTATGTGTAATGTCCATGTTGAAGGCCGATTGGGTAGATGAAGAAAGATTGGAATGGGATTCTAAATATCTCCTCCTTCTATATAATGGGATCAGAATATCAAGAAATTTTCTATAACATCTAACAAATTTGAGTGGAAAGGTAATGCCCTATGGTACAAGGATGGGTTATACTTGTGAAAATATTTTGAGTTTAATCATAAAATTCTTACAAAGCTACATGCATCACCCTGTTAGAGGACACTCTAGGTTCTTGAAGACATATCATAGAATAAAAAGATAATTATTTTGGGAAGGACTCAAGGGTGATGTAAAAATTTTGTATTAGAGTGTTTGGTACACCAATAGAACAAAGGTGAAACCATTAAGACACTGGGTCTATTGCAACCATTATCAATTCCTAGCAAGAGGTGGAGGAGGTTTCCATGGATTTCATTACAAGGTTACATTTTTCGAGGGTAATAATGTTATTTTGGTGATTGTGGATAGGCTCACAAAATATGTTCATTTTTGTGCCATGTCACACCCATTTGCAATCACTACAGTCACAATTGTTTTTAGAGACAGCCTCAAAAGCTACATGAACCCCAAAGATAATTGTAAGTGATTGTGATCCTATTTTCACGAGTGATTTTGGACAGAATTATTTGCATGTTTGGGTACTCAACTAGCTCACAGCTTTATCTTACCATCCTCAAATTTATGAGAAAATAGAATTGGTCAACAAATTCCTAGAGGGGTATCTACGTTTTTTTGTATCAAATAATTAGGAACATTGTGTTAAATGGCTACCACTTGTAGAATGGTGGTATAACACATATTTTCATACCTCTTCCCAAATGACCCCACTTTTAGCATTATATGGTTACCATCCACCATCTATCACTTCTTTCTTTGAGGTACAAACTAAGGTTAGAGATGTTGAGGAACAAATTCAGCATCAACAACAAGTTTTGGCTAATTTGAGGGAGAATTTGGCATTGGCACAAAATAGGATGAAATAATAACCAAATCAACACCATAGTGAAAGACATTTTGAAATTGGTAACTGGGTTTTTGTACTTATGTAGCCTTACAAGAATATGTCCCTAAAGCAATAGAAAAAGGACAAAAAAATTCTCCTAAATATTATGGTCCTTATCGGTTCTACGTAAAATTGGAAGTGTTGCTTATAAACTACGAGTTTCCTCGATCTTCACACATACACCTAGTATTTCATGTTTCCTTCCTGAAGAAGGTTATTGGATAGAAATTTGCAGCCCAAAAAAAGCTACCAGAACTTGATGAGGAAGGAAGAATCATTTTAGAGCCAAAGAATATTATGCAAGCACATACTAAGAGGTGAGAACTAGAGACATTAAGGAATATCCGATCAAGTGGAAAAATATGAGCATAGAGGATGCGACACGGGAGAACTAAGGTTTTCTACGGTAACATCTAGGATTATTAAATGTTGAGGACAATTTTGGTTTGAATGGGAAGGGCATATTACACCCTTAACCTATTACTTGTATTAGGATTTGAGTAGTCGACTTGTGGCTTACCATATCATTTTATTATGTCTTTTATTCTTTCTCATGCTTAGTAGGTCAGCCTAAGTGATGGCCATAGGTTATAAATGGTATATATATGTGATAGTGAGTAGTATTTTAGGTGTGTATTGAGTATTGAAGTGTTATTTTTGGTTTGGAGGTTTCCCCCTCGAAGTGGCTAAGTGATCTATCTATTTTATTCTAATCTTATCTCCATATATTTGAGTTATATTGATGATCTTATTCTCAAGTATCTAAGTAATTTCATTACTCATGTGAAATAATTTTTGATATGGAAAATTATGTGTTTCCACCAACACTCATGAGACTAGGTCCATATGCATTGAATGGGGCATCTCCCATTTACTGAATGTAAACTAATCTACTCCTATATAAATTCTATGGGTTGGCCCACATAGGTCAAGGATCCAATAAGCACACTTCAATAAGCCTACGGAAAGTACTTGCATGTGGTATAAGGGAGAAATTTGTAAAGATGGAGGGGTGAAGGAGATAAATTATACAAAGGAAAGATTATTGTTATGAGTAGGCCAACCGCATAGTTCACACCCAATAATCTGGATTAGTTCAACATTGAATTGGAGGAAAGTACAATGAATTCATTTAGTGAGAAGAAAACACCCAGACACATGGTTCTTAAATTAATTTATCTAATATATGCATCTTTTTCTTGATCATTATACTTACAAATTGCATATAAGATAAAAAATAGAGGAACATATGAGAAGGGAAATGGAATAAAAGTAGCTTTTATTTCATGTGTTGGTGATATAAATCTCAACACCCAAAACACAATTCATAATTGCTACAAAGAACTAAAATTCAAATTTTTAGGATTCATTGGAATGGAGAAGCCATCCCAATTTATAGAAATGTGAATTGACCTTTCACCTACCCCCACATGAATCTTCATGGTCTTATTCACTTGTGACTTTTCATCTTCCTAGGTATGAGAAATATGTTCCCTTTTATAAATTAAATGGACTTTTACAATATAATTTTAGAAATTCACTTAAGTGAATAAGACAAAATACAATGATTACGCTTAATGAAGAATTAGAAAGGGAGAGAAGGAAGAGGGAGAAAGAGATAAGAGGGAAGAAGTTTCCAAATCTGATGAAGAAACTCCCTATAGTGAAGAAATTTACAGATTTATGCCTTTTAATGAGGAGCCTCTAGAGCATTCATGTTCCTTGAATTCCTTATTGAACTTAGCTACAAATAAATGATAACTTATTTGCCTCTAGAATGTAGACGTGGCACAACAACTTGGTCCATGTCCAGGACATCACTGATCCTCTTACATACCCCGATCCATTCTTCATGATCCATTGCAATTGTAGAAATGTAACTTCTGATATTGGTCAAGGACTCTAAGTTATCTTCATTAAAGGAGAGAGATTCACCTACTTTCTTTCTTGACTAGCTCCCCAGAAGGAAACAATGAGTTATTCTGATGATGAGTCTTTAGTGAGTGAAGGGAACTCAAGTTTCAACATAATATTATTTCTTGTTCAAGATATTGGAATCATGTTTCCCACAAGAATACAATTTAGAGATTGCATTCTTGAGCATTGCATCCATGATGCAGATCCAAACTTGAGACAAGTTCTTAGGGGCTGATGTGAACACGTTCTTACACACAAGAGTATGAGAGTCGAAGGCACTCATCTATAACACCAATGGGAAAATCTCATCCAAGTGATTTATCTCTTTTGTAAACTCATCCTTTTCTTTCTTTACTTCATACAAGGTTGTAAGAATGTACTTGATGAGAGAAATGACATCTAGAAACAATGCCTTACCTTGCTTAATGATTTTATCAATCCACTTCTTGTTATCCTTCCCTTGCATTATGTATCCTTGTGCTTTCTTGATTTCCTCAGGATCAATACACGATGGTCATAGGAATGTCTTCAAATGAAATATAATATGTCGAGTTAGGTTCCAAAAAGGGTTGAATGTATGCACTAAGAGCTTTTATTTGATACTCCAATTGCACAATTATTTCCATGTATTATTCATTCCAAGTGAGGATGTAAGAAGTGGATTCCTTGAATAAATGAGATTCACCCTCATGTGAAGCTTGGCTCAATGAAATGCAGGTTAACTCATAGTCTAACGGAGTCATGTCTTCAATGGGATTTTCATTCTTTGGCTTGAAACTTCATCATATTGATTCCCTGAATTGCCACCGAAGAAGTGATATGTTTCTTGAGATTTCTTTCTTCACTTGGACTTCAGTGTCCCTGAGATTACTATGAGACCGAGCATGATAGAAATTTTTGTTGTCCTTATCTCACTCTCGAGCATTTATTTAATCCATGGAAAAGGTTCTTTAGGAATTGACACGATGCTCCGTCACTAGAGAACCTTCAAAGAATTTGTTATGGAACTAACTCTTGAAAATCATGAGTATTTTCCATTGGGGAAGACATACCTGTATACCTTGATGCTCTGTAATTAATCACTCTTTCTTGAAAAATCCCTCTTGTAATTCTTACCTCGACTAAATTTCCTTAGACAACGCATTGAGTTCATTAAAACAACTCAACTCACTTGAGCCAACTCCCATAGCTCACTTATATCACCGAGGAAATATGATGATGGATTTAACTTAATTAATAGGTTATGATGACTTCCTTAGCTTGAATTTCAACTAATATTCGAATCTCTCCTCCTCCTTCTATATAATGTTTCTTGTTTTCAACTATTGCATCTTGTGATGTTCTCGCTTCACTCTTGTACACAACTTTGACCAGAATGATGCCTCAAAATCCATGTGAAGGATGAATTTTATTATTTTATCTAGTAAAACCTCTTGAAATCTTATGAGGATATAAAAATTAGATAGATCGATAAAAACCGAGCCTTCTACAACTTTTTGCACTCATAATGAAGTCTTTCTATTTTTAGCAGTTGCAACCGAGACCTCGCTATTTTTGAATGTTTTACCTATTTTTCTCACATTTAAACTTCTTGATCATATGACCTAATTGGTTCAAATCTATTGAAGATTATTTTCTATTTTTGGAAACTTCCTATTTTTTATACCATGGCTTTATTGTTTTTTTGCTTTTTCAGCTTTTTTTTTTGCTTTTTGACCGAAATTACCTAATTTTCCATCTTTGTTGTTTTCTAAGTTCATTATCTTAAAAAAAAATTCTATTTTGGGAAATTTTCTATTTATAGTAATTTCATGCACCATGCACTTAATATTTTTATAAAATTTCCTTCCACACCTCAAATTGTGATGAAAACAACTTATTTGGAATAGGCTCACCTTGTGGACTCCGTGTTCAAAATTCAAGCTCAAACCATCCATCAAAATGGTGGGAATTTGAAAAACCTTAAACTAGGGCACAAAATAGGGATTTCCTACCATTAAAAATCTATGGAATCATTTAATATGTTTTCACTTTCTCCTTAAAGGATCCTAGTAGATAGGAAGGTTGTGAAAATTTCATTCATTTTTGTCTCTTGGTTTGGGAGATATGAATTTTTCTCATTCTAGGGCATTGAGTTTTTCTAGAAAAACTTTGTCATTGTGTCTGGAAAAAATGAAATTTTATTAGTTATTTTTCATATATGAACATGAATTCATGGAGGAAAAAAATAGTGGAGAATAGTTACAATGATGGTTTCTTAAATATTTCCAGAGGCACCTCTCACGCACACTCATGGAAGGAAAAAGCGCGACAGCTTAGAAATTTTACAATGTTTTGGTTTTCAAATATTCTTGGGAGGGAGTGAAATTTTTTTGTCCCAAATATCTCAAGGGGATGAGATAGATGGAGCAGAAAAATTTTCCCTCACCTAAGCTTAACAAGTGGTGATGTGTGGTTGCTTGATGGAGGAGAGAAAAAAAAGTGAGGGAAAAGCACCTAAGGGCCGAGACTAGGTCATATGAGGAACTTGGGAAAGGGGAGACATGGGAATTTATTTGCATCCTAACTATACCAAGGGGATGAGATAGATGGGGCAAAAATAATTCCCTCGCCCGGAGTGATAAGTGGCGTGTTTGGTTTGATGAGGCGAAGAGGAGAGGGAGCCGAAAATTGGCTTGTGGATCCTTCCTGAGGTTACATGATGAATCAAGGGCTAGCATGGGCATGGGGCACATATTTTTGTCCCAAATTTCCCAAGGGAATAGGATATATGGGATAGGAAATTTTTCCCTCACCTGGGAGTGACAAGTTTCACTTCGTGATTGTGCGATGGGAAGGGCTAGGATTTGGTGAGAAGGGGCTTATCTTGCAACTTTGGGCTTTCTCGAGTTCACATGATGATATAGGGGGATAACATGCGCATGGGAAAAATTTAAATCCTAACTCTCCCAATTTCATGGGACTGAAGAGACATAAATATTCTCCATCACCCGTGATGACATGTGTCCACCCTTGAAATTGCTAAGTCCCTGAAGCTTACCTTGGAGAGAGATTTGACGACAAAGATTCCGGAGCTCCAAGAGGACTTTTTGGAACTTATTTATATGAAATTGACTCCAAAAATAATTTGGATAATAATGAGATGAGTCCCATGATTCAATTATTCATGAAAATCCCTTAAAAAACCTTGTTCTCGGGATCGTGGGTCAGGCTTGGTGAAAATAGATTGTGGAAAGAAACGCATGTGTCTTGTAAAAATGTAAAGTTCCATAATTTATATCATTGAATAATATTTCCAATGGTATATGTTTTCATCTCCATCTCATAATGGAGCTCTTGGAATCACTTCTAGAAGCTCAAGTATTATTTTGGTGAGCTCCTTCACCTTCAAAAACCCACTTTCACTGAACTTGTTCCCAAACCTCCAAATCTTCCCTAAATCTTCCTAAACCACTTCCTCAACGTTCTTAGATCCTCAATACCACTTCCCAATGAATTTATGCCTTCAAATCTCTCCTGGAGGATGCACACATGTCCTGGAAAGGCTAAAAATATCCTCTCTAGGTCTCACTGAAGAATCTACATTGAGAAGCACTACATTGGAAGAACTTCGTGAACTTATTTTCATCTTTTAATCTCTTTGGTAAGGCTATCACAACACATATGAGTACTTTTAGGATAGGGATAGGCTTTCCATACAGAAAATATAATTCGGGGAGTTCCTAGGAGGTTTTACAAGTGAAAAAATTGACACTAGGGTATAGTTGTCATGTTTTCATCACTAAATTTTGCCCTTGTAAAAACACATGAAAACAGCTAAAAATAGATTAATAATTTTCCATTAAGGAATATAAGGTTTTATCACTTATGCACATGGCTCAAACATCTTCTTTTAGGATCCTGAGACTCTCCATAATTGGGTGACCGAGCATTTATGAAGCTACAATGGCAGCCTTCTAATCCAAATCAGGGAATATCTAGAGATATATTGTGATCTCTGGAGCTAGATTGGAAATATCTAGAGCTATACCGAGGTCTCCAAATTTCTTCTTACTTTCCAAAACCATAATATTATTACTTGTAGCATGTCAATATGACTTGTATACCTTAAACTAGTGGCTTTTCATGCAAAAATGTTAGAACAAAGTGGAAAGATTAGATAACATTAACCTACACAAAATAATCAAGGAAAAGTACTCATTTTCTACTTTGAATTAGTAGTGAGTTGTAGAATGCACATCTAAATCCACACAAAAGGAAGGTTGTTAGAGGGGAAATGGAGTCATTACTTGGATATAATGAGCCATTTTAGGGACTCATCACCAACATGTCGTGTCTATTATGTGGCTAAAGGAAGATCTCATAATGTGGCATTTTATCAACCTTTTCCCATTCTATAGATGCATTGGGGAGACATAAGTATGGATTTTTTTTTTGGGTTTTCCCGGACGAGAGAGAGAGTTAATTCAATTTTTTATTCATGGACATATTTTCAAAGATGGAAAATTTTATTTCTTACAGAATACTAGTGATGCAATACATATTATAAATATTTTCTTCATGGAGATTTTGATACTTATCACACCCCATTTTGGGAGTCCCAAATCGACGTATGTGCAGGATTTTAGTAGGCTTGTTTTATTTATTCAAGGTGATATTGGATAGTTTACCAAGTTCAAGGTTGGTGTATGATTTTCTTAATACAGCTTTTATTAACCATCGAGAGTGTTAACTCACATCATCATCGTCTATAAACTATTATAACATTATCGTGGCATTATAATCTTGAACAATATAAAGGTGTTTAGTTGATTTTAGAGTATGTTACTAACCATGAAGGTATCTCATTAGTGTTTAATCTAAAATTATGTTTATTAAAAGTTTCAAGTATGATAATCTCGTTGGAGAGAGACCTTACACTTGTAAATATTCATTTTATTTTTTAACAAGCTACTTTCTTGGAAGAGCTATTGTCAACCACAGAAAATTATGATGTCGGAGGATAAATGGTTATGTTGTTAATTAATTAATTAATTAATTTAATGTATAATGTGTGTGTGTTATACTTTTTACATTTATACTAGATGATAGTAGACGCCTAATTTTTAATAAGGTAGTATGGTAAATTGATATTGTGTGCATTGTATTCATTATTATATGGATCTCCTGATCAATAAATGATCAAAGATAATTGTTAGCATTGTTATTATAAGGATAATATTTTTGACCTTACATGAGGGTATGTGAACATATGTATTGTCGAGAATTGGCACAATCACTTACTTACTATGGTTTTACATTATCAATGGAATGACTTGTCAATCAAATATGTATGATAGTTATAACTTTGAAAGTCGATTATTTTTTTGATTTATATTTTGGGTGTTTAGTCTTGGAATATATGGGCATGTAATCCCTTGTTTGATTTTAACGTTATGATTTAATGATCATTGTATTAAGATGTTAATTATGAAATTATCTTGGCATTAAAATATTATTATTATTATTAGTATTAGTATTATTGTAATGGCTTACCTAGTGGACTCAAGTTGTAATTTTAAGCATTGTTTTTAAAAGGCATTATTATTATTATGTTATTTGACATGGTTTTAAACAATGATTAAAATAATGATGGGAGGAAATATGGTAATGGGTGTTAGGTAAAACATAGTTTACCTAGGTTAATTTAGCATAGGTAATTTAATTATTATTATGGTAAGTTGTTATAATTTGGTTATAAACCATATTTCGTTTGTATTTGGGAATAGTATTCCTATATCATGTTTTTGTTCTTATTTGTTTAATAGTGGGTTATATTACTTCCCATATGGTTTTTGGTTGCACCTGTGCAACTTCTTATTTGTTTTTACTCAACTGTGCAATATCTATAAATATTACAGCCATCACTATTGTAAGTTGATGATTGAACATTAATATAATTGTGAGGCTTTCGTCCCTCTTTCATCATTTGGTATCATAGTGGGATAGAATATCATGTGTGAGAAGAGAAGGTGTGCATAGAGAGTGCAAAAGAGATAGAGGATCTTGGAGAAGCATTTGGAGAGCTTGTGTTAGAGTAAGTATTTACTTTAGCTCATGTTCACGTAGGTACTTTATTTACCTTTATTGTATTTATCCTCACCCACTTATGTGTGTGGATATTTATTTTTATTTATTTAGATATTAGGGGGATATTATCTAGTTGTTAGGTATAGTTCTTTCCTTGATCTATGGTATTAACTATTTCTTTCCTCGATCTATGGTATTTACTAGATCTCGTGATGTCTAGTTCTCTCATAAATCTATGGTCTTGACTAGTTATTTGATGACTAGTTCTTTCCTTGATTTATGGCTTGATCTACGACCTTGACGGGTTCTTAGATTGTTATTCCTTACCTATATAAGCAAGGCTCATTCTCATTGTATTTTATTGAGTTCCATAATAATATATGATATTACTTTGCTCATTTGTTTGTAAAGTTATTCTAGTGAATTACTTTCATCTAATTGATCGTGTTGTTTGATCAAAGATCTATGTTCTTGGCTTGGTATGATCTAGTTATCATTATTTTTATGGTATCAGAGTAGGAGATTGTCATTGACATCCATATGTAAGTTTAGTTTTGCAAGCATTTTTGTATATTCATATATTCGAGATTTGTCTCGTATTTTTGTTGCTTGCGTATAACATTCTCGGTTGGCATACAACAGGGGTTTTTGAAAAGACATTTCTTTCCTTTTTTGGTGGAGGGGTCCACAGGTGGATGTGCATGATTTACTATTTTAGGAAAATCCATAGACTACTATTTTAGGCAGCGAAGGTTGTTTTCGACACGCCTAAAAATAACAAAGAACCCATTAAAATCCACACCCTTGCTCATATGGTATGGTCGTATGAGGGCTTAAAGCTTGTGATTACTAGTAGTAGGTGCTTAACTCCATCCCCCTTTCATTTTATTTGTGTGGTGAAGGCAAAAGCATTTTATTCTATTTTTTTGACAACTAAATAGTAGAGCATAATATTGAAAAGCTTGTATCTTTTGATCAAGAACTCGAGTTTTAGTGTCATTTTTTTGTAAAAGTGCTTTGTTTTTGTGCTCTTTCCATTGGAAATATTTATTTTTAGAACTTCACTATAATTATAAAGTGTCATATTGTAACATGCACTCATTATAAAGTGCCAAAATTGGGGGCTCTTGTTACATTGTTTAGGGTCTTGTTGCATTGTTTGGGGGTCTTGTTGCATTTCTTTTGGTGATTTTTTTAGGATGTCATATTTATCTACTTATGCATTAGATTATGTTGAGCCATTAACAACACATAATTTTCACACATAGAAACTAAGAATGGAAACAATAATTAAGTGAAAAGGATTATGGGCTTTAACTTCTTCAATAACAAAGTGTTCAAGAGAGAATATGAGAAATTTCAAGTCAGGCAAATTTGATGACCGTATGGGTTTGATAGGAACTTATGTAAGTGACAATATTTTGTTTTATTTGGGAAAATGTGACTCTCCTTTCAAAATATGGGAGAAATTAGAGGCTTTATTTGGTAACATGGATCATATGAGAGCCATGAAACTTGAAATTGAGATCACCTCTCTTAATCTTGAAGATTTTCCAACAATTATAGACTATCTTACCAAGTTCAAGAATTTGTTGACACAGTTGAAGGGGAGTGGAAGAGATAAGAAAGATGAAGAGTGTGTTTACTTGATTCTATCCAAGTTGAGAGGACCATTTCAAATATTTTCTTCAACCTTTTTTCTAGCATGGATGCCTTAGGTGACAAATTCAAAATGCCTGACTTAGAAAAAATTTGTGAAAGACTTACTAGGGAAGAATCAAAATTGTCTCACCTTGAGCCTTTCACCTCTCAAAAGGCATTAGTGGCATCTAATCCTAAAGGCAAGGGAAAACCAAAAAGTAAAACCAAATCCACCCCTTCTCCATCTCAAAGTGATCCTAAACCCAAATAAAGAAACTCTAAACCCAAGGAGTCTTCTAAATCCAAGAATAAGTATGGCCTTTCATGTTCTTTTTGTGGGGGTAGTGATCACGAAGAACATAGGTGTTATAAGTGAATCCAAGCCTTCAAGGATGCAGTCAAGAAACATAAAATTTCTATCTCCACTCCACCTCCTTCTAATCAGCATGGAAAAGCACTTAATGTTTTTGGTAGATCTCAGGAACCACTTGTAGACAATTGGGTTATAGATTCTCGGTGCTTCTCATCACATGACCTCTTCTAATTAGTCTTTTGTTTCTCTAGGTTTGATTTCTTCTTCCAAAATTAAGGTTGGAGATTCTTCCTTTCTTTCTCACGAGGGAAAAGGTGATATATAACTTGATGGTGGTAGTATCTAATATGCACTATATTTTCCTAACATATCTACAAATTTGCTTTCTACGTATATCATATTTTTCATTATGGTCAAGGGAAAATAGTGACTTTTACACCACATGGGGCAGAAGTAAGAAATTTTTGGAGCCTTATTCACTTGTTTCTCAGGGTATTGTTGATCATAGTTCTATACTATATCAATTTGAGGGTTTTAATGACACTTCTTCTATAGGGATAGGATTGGTTTCTCATGCAGATTCAAAGAGTAAGCTTTGGCATGAAAGATTTGGACATCTTAATTAAATATATTTGAAAAAGTTGAGCACTCATGGTATGGTAGATGGTATTCCTAGAGTTTATTTTCTTGAGGGAGTTTTCTCTGGCTATGCATTAGGGAAACAACACCAAGATCCATTTCCTAAGAATTTTTCCAAGAGAGTTTCTTCACCACTTGAGCTTGTGCATAGTGACTTGATGGTTTTTCCTACCCCCTCTTTTAATGGATCTAAGTATGCACTTACCTTTATTGATAATTTATTGAGGTGTACTTGGGTTTATTTTCTCAAGTAAAAAAGTGATGTTTTTTCACACTTCAAAGTCTTCAAGGATTTGGTCGAGAAACAATCTTTGAGTTGCATAAAGAACCTTCGCACTGATAATGGGGGAGTACTTCAACAATGAGTTTTATGATTTTTGGAAACTCAAGGTACTATTCACCAGCATTTTATTCCTCATACTCCACAAAAAAATGGCTTAGAAAAGTAGAAGAATAGAACTTTTAAGGAAATGGTTAGTTGTATGATGCATTCTAGACATTTACCTCCTATCTATTAGGCAGTAAGTAGTTAATTGTCCTAACTACATCCATAATCACACACCATACAGAGCACTTGATCATTTGACTCTAGAAGAAGCTTGGTCCAAGATACTAAGCCAAATGTCTCATTTTTTTGAGTATTTGGGATCCATGCTTGGGCATTTGTGCCAAAGAAGAAAAGGAAATATTTGGATAAGAAGATAAAACCCTTGATCTTTGTAGGGTATTGTGAGGACATGAGAGCTTATCAAATTTTAGATCTTGATACTCATGACATTATTTTTCAAACACATGTTCAGTTTGATGAGCGCTTCACTCCTCATGATTATTCATCTTCTTCCATGCCTCCTTCTTCATCTCATCTTGAGGATCCTTTCTTTGAGGAGGTTATAGATGTCATTGAGGATCATATTCCCACTGATGTTGTCACTATGCCTAAGTGGGATCATACTATATTTTCTGAGGAAACACCTTTCATACAGGATCTTCCACCCACTAAGCATCATCACACACATTCTACAGGTTTTGGACTTTTGTGTTAGGTAGTTTCGAGGATCCACGGTATTTTTCAAAGGTTCATGGGATAAAGGAGTGGGATGATGTGATAGAAATTTGAGTATTCTTCTTTGATGAAGAATAATACGTAGGATTTGGTCTCTCTTCCTAAAGGAAGAAATATGGTTAGGTGTACGTGGGTATACCAAACCAAATACATAGCTGATGGTTCCATTAACAAGTATAAGGTGCATCTTGTTACAAAGGGTTTTTCACAAGTTTAAGGTATTGATTACTCGATACTTTTGTACCCATTTCCAAGATGTATTATGTATGCCTTGTACTTTTATTGCTGCATCGCAGGTGGCCCATATACCGATGGATGTGAAGAGTTCCTTTTTACATTGATATTTACAAGAGAAAATATACATGGAACAACTATCTGGATTTTTTCAGGATTCTTCTCTTGTTTATAGGCTCCGAAAGTCTCTCTATGGTCTCAAACAAGCCCCTCAGGATTGGTATGAGAAGATGGAATATTTTATTCTATATACTGGTTTTTTTCATTGCCACTCTAATCATACAGTATATCTCTAGCATGTTGGTGAGGATATTGTGATTCTTGTCTTGTATTTTGATGATCTGTACTTATTGGCTACTCTTCTTCCCACATTCATACTATTTAGAGGGATCTTTCTACACAATTTTTCATGATAGATCTTGGGTTATTGAATTATTTCCTTGGTTTGTATATTTCTCGGTAGATTCAAGGATTCATTTAAGTCGAAAAATTACACCCATGATCTTCTTAGGTGCTTTGATATGGCTGATTGCAAGCCAATTACATCTCCTTTTCAATCTAGGGTTACTCTTACTTCCACATGTACCAATCCACTTTGTGATCCTACATTGTATAAGTAGTTGGTTGGGAGTCTCATGTACTTGACCCATACTCACCCTAATATTTCATTTGCAATAGGGCTTGTATCTCGGTTTGCACATTCTCCTCATAGTAGTCATTGGCAGGCTACTAAAAGTATTTTATGCTATTTATAGGGCACTTCCCACTTTGGCCTACACTACACTAGGGGTTCTACTCAATTGGTTGGATATACAGATTCAGATTGGGCAAGTTCTATTGATGACATGCATTCCACTTCTATCTATATTTTTATCTTGGTTCTTCTCCTGTTAAAAACAACCCACCTAAGACCCATGGACAACCTAGGTTTACTTAGAAAATTATGGGAAAAAAAAATTGATTAGGAGTTAACGACCAAAGTCTCAAAGACAAATAAATTCAACTAATAAATTTTCCCATTATAATAATTACTAATTTCACATTATAAAGCAACAAGTGTAATAAGTCCACACCTAGCTCAAATCTCCCTAGGGATCAGTTTAATTATTGATTACACTGACATTAAGCTAAATATTTCCTGATTAGAATTTTAGGGTTAAGGGACCAAAACAATTAAATACCCAAGGTATTTAATTCCACAAGATCAAGATAAGAGTAGGGTTAAATTACAGTGGGGAAAGGAATACATATTTAAAATCAATAGAGTAAGGTCTCACTTACCCACTCCCAGAACTTGATTGAGAGTGTCAACAACCAGGTTGCAAGGCAACAGCTGCCACTAATAGATTTTAGAACAATTCAAATCCACTAGAACAAAATTTTCCTTTATTTATATTAATCAGGGGTCACAAGGCCCAACTTTTAGGGTTAGAAGTTTCAGTTAGGTTCAGGGGGTAAATTAACTCCTTACCCACTCTCTAACAGGCTCAGAGTTTCAACTTGATTTTTCTCATACTTAACATATTCAAAATTTCCCTAAATCATTTCCATTAGATAGGAAATTTTCTCACCTTTCCGGTGATATAAATAAGTCCTCCTAACTCCTTCAGAAACTCAAGATATGGGCAAGTGGACTTTAGAGGTCAAATTTTCCCCCAAGGGGCGGATGTGCGGGCCCAAGGAAGAAAATTTACCCAAAAGGGCGGGTTGGCAGAGCGCGGGAGGTTTAGAAACTTTTTCCTTTGTGTGGGGTAAAAATGCAAGTTGCACCCGTGTGCCCACGGTCCGCCAAGGGCATTGTTGATGCGAAATCACAGCACCCCTGGGACTCTGCAACGCGATGGGTTGAGACTCTCAGTATGATTGCATAACATGGAGCTTTTCCCAAGTGTGGGACCTTGCGAAAATGGAAAAGCTCTCCGGATGAAGGCCGGCTCCTATTCCTCTGTTCAGATGCACCAATAAAATGCAGAGGTTTACCCAAAAACCTAAATCTAACTACCAAGGAGACAGGGAGAGAAAAATGCATAAAAATAAACCTAAGCTAAGGAGGTGATGCACCAAGGAATGAAGAACACCTGTCTTGCCAATAAACACAGACCATTAAAATGCAATGCAAGATCATACACAGATAGCCAGATTCACAGTGAAAAGATCAAGGGGATGCAAATGAATACAGAGAGGGTTGAGAATCATCCACAGACATGCATTAATTTGCTCCAAAGATTGATACTGAAAGACACTGCAAAATGCCAAGAGGCAAGGTTGCATTACAGTTTTAGATAGGAGGTTTGAACTCCTGATTCACCCGCCAAAGAGAAGAAGGGAGGGGCAAAACAAGAATGTCCAACCTTTAGAAGAAGCCCCTCCTTACAATTTATAGGAAGAAAGAGAGAGAAAGAGAGGGAATTCAAATCTACCCCAACCACCTCCAGAATGCACTTAACTCATCTCATTATGATGGTAGGTGAGAACCCCAGTGAACCCAAAAGTGGCGAACTGTATTTTGCATTTTTAAGAATTTTTTCTCACCCAATTAAAGATATCCAGAGGACCTCGTAAGCTTTCCAAAAGTCCAACCTTGCATGAATCCGAGCTCCCAGTCAAAAGTTATGGCCATTTGAATATCTGCGCCAGGGTCTGCTTCCTGTCAGCGCTCAAAATGTTGCGCCTCCTGAAGGTGCGCCATAGGTGCATCCATGTGTGTGTCGACATCCTCTTCTATGTGCCAAGGGTGCATCCTTTACCCTATCGACACTCCGTGTCGTGCGCCACTTCTGCGCCTTGGGTGCACCATTTCCTCTGTCGACACTCATTTTCGTGCGCCACTTCTGTGCGCCTTGGGTGCACCATTTCCTCTATCGACACTCATTGTCGTGTGCCACTTCTGTGCGCCTTGGGTGCACCATTTCCTCTGTCGACACTCATTGTCATGCGCCACTTCTGTGTGCCTTGGGCGCACCATTTCCTCTGTCGACACTCATTGTCGTGCGCCACTTCTGTGCGCCTTGGGCACACCATTTCCTCTGTCGACACTCATTGTCGTGTGCCACTTCTGTGCGCCTTGGGCGCACCATTTCCTCTGTCAACACTCATTGTCATGCGCCACTTCTGTGCGCCTTGGGCGCACCATTTCCTCTGTCGACACTCATTTTCGTGTGCCACTTCTGTGCGCCTTGGGCGCATGTCAGGGATTTGAGCTTCTTTGATTTCTCCATTCTTCTGCTTGTCTATATCTACCTGGGGAAAAGATATATACAACAGGCATGTTTCGCTTCACGAGCCAAAGCGGGAAGGAAGAGAGGGAAGGGCGGGCGGTATTTGAAATTTTTCCCTGCGTGGGGAAAAGTTCACCTTTTACCCGCACCTCCGCTACGCCACCAGAAGACACGTGGCATTCAATGAACCAATGTAGGGAAGAAGTTAGGGAGGAGCGGAGTAGAAAGAGTCTTGGAGGGAATTTTCAAGGGGAGATAAGGGAAAAAGGCACGCGCGGGTCCACATGTCTGCGGAGGAGAAAATCCCAAAGCGAGGGCGGAGTGCGCGGCCACAGGAATTTTAAGAAATTTTTTCCAAAAGAAAAAACTTCAAAAGTGAAAAATTTATCCCTCCTTTGCTGACACCCCCAAGGTGCCATGTGGCACCCTCTAGTTGGTTGCGGGCCGGTGGGGTAAAAGTCAAAAATTTTCCCCAAAAATTTTTAAAAGGCCCAAGGGCATAAATGATGTTGTGCCTCCGCCGCTACCCCGTGAGGACACGTGGCAACCCCAGTTGGCTATAGGCCGACGGAGGAAAAGATAAAAAATTTCCCAAGAAAAATTTTTAAGGATTATCTGACAGAAATTTTCGGGCACGAGCCCACCAAGGAAAATTTTCCCAAATTTTCCTGCCAAGGCGTAAAAACTTCATGCCATAACTTTTGCTAAAAGGTATTTTTGGGAAAATGAGGACTTTTGGAAATCTCTCGATGCCCTCTTTTCACAAGAAATATAAATTTTATGTTTTGATGAAGTTTAGGGGGTAAATTTTTCAAAAATGATCTATAGGCTTTTAAAAAGCCAACTGGTAATTTCCAACTTTCAAATTTGATTAAATTGGATCTCCTCCTTCACTCAACATGCCAAACAGACATGGAGGATTTCTCTAGGGAGGGTTTAAAGTGTTTAGGGAAGGTAAATTTACTTGTTTGAGTTTCAATATGCATTTTTCCATCACATGATAGAAAACTTGTGGGAGAGATTTGGCTCGTTTTAACAATGTTTAAAATTGTTTTCTTAAGTGTTCTTTGTCAATTGAGTTCCTTGATAGCTTAGCATGTTAAATTATACCAATTCCAAGTTGATTATTAAGTGCAGGTCTAAACTATACATTTTAATTAAATTTACTTGCCAGCTTTAAAGTTTATAACAGAGATCTATTTCTTTTAAATCTGTATATCAAATTTTATCCTTCAAATGTGACATTTCATTTCTAAACTAATCTAATACATTCATTTGTTTATAAACCACCATTTTGAATCCAAAGCAAATACTAAATTTCAATCATACACATTCCCAAAATACAAAAAAATACAACATTGTTTCACGTACATTTTCTCTTTCCAAACAGAGATCTAACTATCTCTTTTGTCATACAATGAAACATTGAATTCAATCCTACAATGCATATGAAAAAAGGTCTTTCAACTCTTTATTAACTTCAATTATAAATCTTTACATTTTTCCATGTTGAATGCAATAACAGAATTTTGTTTCTTTCCATAACAGAACAGGATATAAATGTCTTTCACAATTCAAATATATAACTTCATAATCAAATTACATACATCTTTCCTCACAAAATACATATTACAATTTCATCCACAACAAGTGGGAAAGGATTACAAATGAAGTATATCTCTCAAAGGCTGGCAAAATGCATTTTCCCTGCTCCCAGAACTGATCCATGCAAATTTGCTTTTTCTTCCAGTTTGATCACAACAAAAGTGGGGGAAAGGCAACACTCTCCACCCAACCAAGACATCCAATGAAAGGACAAGTCTTCCTTCATCATTGGCCCCCGAGCCCCATAAAAATACAATAATATATGTAATTCAACTCATGGCAACAACTAGCTTCCACAACATACAACATTATTTCAAACATGCACATTTTAATATAAAACATAGTTCAACACAAAACAACAGTTCACAACTACAATTGAAAACATTCCAATCAAAACTCATGCTTGATCATGCAAGCCAAAGGAGTAAGGTCTATGGGGGAAGCTACTTATGCCTCCCAATTGGGAATTGGGAATTGGGAATCCACCGCTGAAAACCGGTAAAATAATTCATCACACACATATCCTTATGCCCCCACAAATCCTCCTTATGCCCCCCATAGATTTCCTTATGCCCCCACAAAGTAAGAAATGCAAGCTATTTCTTTTCCATGGTGGATCCCAAACCCAAACTCCCTCCACAAATTTTTAAGCCAATGGCATTCCCTTATGCCCCCACATGGATTCCCCATAGCCTTCTCCTACACCATTCCTATGGCAGTCTACCCAACCAGCCAATAAATAAAACAAAACATGCACCATTCATTCTACACAACCAGAAAATGACAGCATAAAAGAATAGTTAAATTCCTACCTCTCCATGGTAGATTTTGTTTCCAAACAACAAGCTTCAAATGCCAAAAACACAGTCCAAAATAGAAATCTCCAATCATGCAAGGTTTCTCCAAAACTCCTTCCAAAAGCAAGAGCTCCAACCCCAGAAAATGCACCCCTAAATAAGTTTCAAAATGATTCAACAACCCCAAAACAAACAAAGAGTTAGAATTATATAGAGGGAAGAAGAGAGGATGATGTGGATCCATGTAGGATGCCACATCACACATTCTCAAATTCAAATAAAAAGACAAAATCCATTCTCCCAAGCACAATAAAGAGGTGGGTGAAAATATGACAAGTTACTTGCACACTCCAAAAAGCCCACACCTCAAGGGACAACAAAAATAAATAAAATGTAAGAGAGTGCAATCAAAACAAGGCAACATGATTAACAAAATTCATTATAAAAGTCACAAATCACTTCTCCAACCATAAGTATGGTTGGTAAATTAAATTTAGAGGCATGGGACAAGTTTTACTTGTCCCACAAGCCTCCAAAAACAGCCCCCAAGGACAATTTCGAATTTGTCATGGAGGTGGAGTATTTCATACTCCAAAACTGACTTACACAAACTCTTACACAACTTACACATCCCTTACATATTTAATACAAATAGCCAACAACTTCCATTATTACATTCCCATATCCCAATTTAATTTATTTAAATTTTAACCATATGATTCTTCACATTATTCTACCACATTTTAATTAATTAAAAGAAACGAACATATTACTAATAAAATACATACAACAATAATAAAAAGAAACACATAATAAAATACACAAACCCATTGTCACATGTAAAGTTGAACCCCCCATGGGAATCCCTAACAAAACAACACACAACACAATAAAAACAAGTTGCCATGGTGACCTTGTCGAATTCACCTAGAATTCCATTGTGGTTGGTCTCCAATCCCCTAATGTTTTGTTGTGATATTTTTAACCTGCAAAATATAAATACCTCCTTCAGCCTTGTGGCCATATCAAAACATCCAATATGATACAAATAAAATCACAAAATCATCTAAGTATGTCATAACAACATCAAGGAAATTTAACATTATCACATACAATTTATATCAACAACTATGTCATCATCAAATAATTTCCATTTTCTAGGTCTACTCAAAATATCAAATATCACATGTCCGAAAAAACATCTACAATATAACCATGTCCAACAAAGCATGTCAACATCTATATAAAATGTCTCCAACAATCATCATGCATCATATATGAATCAAATTCAACAATAATCCAGGATCTGACATCTAACACCATACTAAATCCAAACTATAAGAATGTCCATCATAGAGTCTATAGTATCATGATCAAAATAAAAGTGTCGAAGGGAAGTGGGCACTACATTCCCTCCCTTAGACTCAACTTCCTCTTGGAAGTCACAAGAACCAATGTGGAAACAATGCAATAGAGAAAGGATCATGCCCTTTTTGGAATTGTTTTGCTTCAACAAGTGTGGGTCTACATAACTCAAGTCTGGTCCAATGTAATTCAACAAGAAGAAGGGAGATTATAAGGGATGAGTTCCAAACTTTCCACATGCAAGGCTATGAACATTTAAATCTAAGGAGTAACTTTATGCTATCAAACCAGATACAACACATAACAATATAACATAAAGAGTTCCAAAAGATTATTAAGAGTAACCACCAAGTAAGAGAATTACAGGAAGAATTCCATGAGTTTGAGAATGACCACAAAGTTTCCCATTGATACACATATCACATTAATAAAAGTTAAGGTTTCTACATGTTTAAGCCATGATTTCAAGGTTCGTTGTCTAGACAAGGCTAGCAAACTCAACTATGACCAAATTACACGAGGAACAAGTCTACTCAAGGTCCCACAATTTAAGGTCACACACGATGAGGTTAATCCACAAGGAAGGACACCCAAATAGCAAAACATTTACAATTGAGGAAATATTCAAGGAAAGCACTTCTATAATCTCGAGAGGGTACAATCAAATTTTCATGGTAATACTAAGCAAATTCATGACCACAAGGTTTCCTATAGTCTGATTTTTACACTTTTGTTTTAAGAATCGAACACTCCAAACAACCAATCTAAAGAAGTCAATCAAGTTAGAAAAAGAAATATATATATATATATATATATCTCTATATATAGCTAACATATCAATACAAGCACCATAAATTATATCACAATGAGATTTATTTATTTTATTTCCTACCCAAGCTCGGAATAACCATAAAGAGAGCACAAGAAACACCAAGGACCACTCAAGGTCGCTAGGGATAAGAACAAGTAACAAGTGGTCCAATCATAATCCAAGAGTAAATAACATCATCTTGTACTTTCCATCCTAATGGGGAAAGGGGCTATAACAACAAGGTGACCCAAGAAAATACGAAGAAAAGAAGACTTCCCAAAGTTATTTTATATCCTTAACATATGTTGCCTTAAAATTACAATACTTAGGTCTCCAAGGACAAGATAACACGCAAGGAGGTTGCTTCTCAAACAATAGATAAGTCTCAATTCGAAAGGACCACAACTCACATCTGTCGAGCTATGAGACGATAAGGGTGTGATGACCCAAAACTCCCACAAGAAAGGCACATACATCTATGGAAAAGAATTAATAAGCAACTAGAACACATTACTTTCCACCAGGGTTTCACAATTTTGGGTAGACGACGTAACTTTAGGTTCAACTATACATTGCACTCAATACACATAAATCTTACTTATTTTATAAATCATCTTATTAAGTCAACAGCTTATAGGTTTTCTTGTTAAGATCATTCCTTTCATGTTTCCTTAGTTACCATCTTCCTTCTATTATGACATCACCAGTTTATGTTATAAATAGCACCACTAAGGTGGGTGTGATGTCTCACCATTCTCAGTATAGATAGAGAGCATTTAGTTTTAATTGTAAGGAAGGTGGATGGACAAGGTTTCCTTTCTATTCTTCTACGGGTTTTTTTTTATTTCTTCTATTAATCTACCAAGGGTAAAACAAGGATCACTTCCCTTTTCTATGCTCCAGTTTATTTATTTAAGCTTCAAGGTCAAATCTCCTTAATTATAGTTTTATCACATTCTCGTTCAGTCACCTTATCAATCAAATTTTAATGAGAAGGAAGGTTCGAACATACCAGATAATTACTTCTATGAGAAAGAGATATAAATCAACACACCACATATTTAATTCTAAAAGAACAAGAGACATTCGTCATAGAAATCACATCATTATTTTTTTTTGTAAGAACTAGGAAACAATAAACCAACATGAATCACACCAATATTTTAAATATTCACCAAATAATTTCAAGCATCATTATACATTCTTAGTGGGCCTCCACAAGTCTCACAAGAAATTTTCAAGGAAGGCTCATTAAAGAGGTATAATCTTACTTTTACGAATCTATTAAGGTTTAACATTTTGTGTTGTTTAGGATGGAAACCTTTTTCTCCCTAATAACCAAAGAAGGTTTTCTAATAAATTTTCATGTCCACACAAGATACCACCAAATGAGCCACCATTTGACAATGCAACTTTACTCCAAGGACACCACATCCTCACTAGAAAGCATCAAATGCAATGGGGAAACCTAATAATTTACCAAATCAAGAACTTTACACCAAGAGTTACAGCTTTTTAAAAGAGGAAATACAATATAAGCACCATCAAGATTAACTATTAAGATCTACCAAACTAACATTCTCTAAGAGAAAGATCCAAAAGACCCAAAGCGTCCATAAGTGTTTCCAAGTAACCCAAAGGTTAATAGGTCATATAATGTTATTCATAGTAAAGGAAATTTAAGGTAAGGGTAGACTTATTTAAAAGTCAAGAGAGTAAAACAAGTACACTTAAATAACACACTACTTGAAAGGGCTTAAATCTATCCATAATTACCAAGATGCATACATTCCACGAGTCAAAACTTTTTATGGTGCAACTAGGAACCTATATGTACCCAAAATTGTAAGGTACCGTGTCATGAACGGTGTGATAAATGCCCCAATGATGATACAGGTCTCTTCGCAAGGTGTTCGGGATCTAGAAAGAGCTCCTCAAATGTGCGTTAACATCCCACATGACCCTTCTAGCCCTTGCATGTTTTTTTTTCCCCTTTTTCCCTCTTTTCTTCCCCCTTTTCTCTTAAGTAATGAAACCGCCGCCCTAGACAGGCGGTGGTCTCAGAACCGCTGCCCCCCTAGCGGGCGCGGTCCTTTACGCGTTTTCCAGAATACTTTTTTGACGCAACTCGCGTGAAATATCACGTTTCACCAGCTTTCTTTGCCAACTTGAGCATGCATTTATGTTTTTGGTCCCCTGGAATAGTGTTTTTCCTTTGTTTATTGTTTAGGAGTTCAGTTTGATTTTGATTTTGGGGTGATTGAATTCCTATAAGTGCATGGCTTGTGCTCAAGCAAATGGCCTCTCTCAAGTTTTGTTTTCTGGATTCCTCTTTGCAATTCCTTTAGTTTTCCTTTGCTTAGAATACTTAGTTTTCTTCATTGCGTGTTTTGGTTAGTATTGTGTTGCAGCTGGTAAGCCACATATCCATCTTGTGCAAGTGCAGTCATTACTTGAGGCCATAATTCTTACTCCAATCTTCTCATTTTCAGTGCTATGGTCTGTTAGTTTGCTTTAATTCCTTAGTTTAGTTCATTACATGCTTAGTTTGCATTGACTAGTTGTTGGTAAGCCACATATCCAACTTGTGCAAACAGTGTTGTTGTTTTATCTAATCCATTAGAGTAGAATAGCTTAGGAGGCCATTAAAGTTGCAGGTTTTGCTCTTCATATAGGATAGTTTCAGGTTCTGGATGCATTTGTTGCACGATTCGCAGTAGATCCCACTAGGAATTGCATAAGCCAAGCTTTGTACTCTTGCGCTATCCCTCTCCTATCCACGTTCTATTCTATCTACATTCTGAAGGTAGTCCCTTGTTCCAAACACCTATTCCTGTTGATGCAAGCATTACACGCTTTTCTGGATCTACGTGAACACAAAGAACGAATAAATCATACTGAGGGGACAAGATCACACACGCCATCGGATTCGCCACTGTTCTACGGAATCCAGGTTTTAAACTTTCAAATTTTTAGCTAGAATCATATCAAACAGAGTAGTTAATCACTTTATTTCAGTTAATTTTATTCTCGATATTCGACTGGAAGTCAGGGGATTGATAGTTTCTGAGAAACTATGATTCACTCCTCACTTCTGAGGTAGGATCGATAATCTCGCAAATAGATTAGTTATTTCATTGTTTAGAATAGATATACAAATTGCACAAACAAATAGCTATACTCGGCTATTTTGTTTGTTTTAAATTATTAGTTTAATTTGTCAATTCTAAATATTTTAAATAGCTGCTTTCTTAAATTCATTTAAATCATCAGAAAATACAAAAAGAAGTCATATATGCTAGAAATATACTTAGATTTCACTTTATTATAGTTTGTTTTATTACTGCTTTTGCATGACAATTACGGGACCTAGGGAGCCCAGGGAATACATTTTCGAGCCAATCGTGCCTCAGCCCAATCTCATAGCGGCAATAACTGATATTGACCAGAACCTTAGGATACAAGTCTTCCAAACAACAACAGATTTCCAGCAAGTCAGATCTCAGTTAAGAGGATTAAACATAGAAGACGACCAAGCATATACATTTTGGTCAAATCAGCCAAACTACAGATTACCCTAGGAAAACATCCACATGACTGTAGAAAGGTTTGAAAGAGAACAAACATTCGGGTGTGATCCCTTAGTTCCACAACCAGATGCAGGAGACACCCTCACAGACATAGATACCGGCCTAAGAATCCAAGTTGCAAGAACACCTGTGAGGTATTCCGAGAAGATCGCATGTACTATTGATTCTCAACATAGAGGCTGAAAAAGCGTATGATTATTGGATACTAGGGATCAGGACTTGATTCCACGCATGACCATAGCTGGTCCACAACAACCACGAGTCTACGGTTGTGACCCACAAATCCCACAACCTAACGAATCCATAAGAAAATTAGACATAGACACTGGCCTACGCACACTGGTATTCCAGTCTACTCCGCTTCCACCTATTATCATTGAACAACTATCCTTACTGGATACAACAGCTAACGAAGCTAGAGAGTTCTAGACTAGGCCAGAGAACCGTCCATAGAGTGACTATTTTACCATCCACCATATGACCCTATCAGGAGAAATACACGAAACCATCCCGGGTCATTTCCCACGCATTCCACAACCCATAGATCGAATCACGCTAGAGCTCGATATTGATTGGAGCCTTCGAGTAGTCATCCTTGCTGATCGATCTATCACACCGGTCCAGGTTAGAAGGGCCTTCTTTGCCTTAGATTCGCAAATTCCATTAGTGCGTGTTGAAGACATTAGATTGCCTAACTAGTCTGTCCGTATACTACCTATATTCCATCCCCACCGGCTGTCTCGGCATGACCTCGGGAGGTCGGGTACGCGGAAGAGTCACTTGTAGATTCCCATGCTCGCTTGTCACTTTTTGGCGTCTGAGACCCATGATACAATTTAACATGCCATTGATGAAACAACACTTTTCCACCAATATTTATAGTCAACCAAAAAGGAAATCCACTCCTAACAAAATATAAAATCCCATAATTAAACACTTCTACTCCGACAAGGGTCAAGCTCTTACCAGATTGTAAGAGAACCACCACTACCGATGTCAGACTGCCATCTAGACCGCTCTACACAACAAACTTCCTTTCTAGCAAGGTCAAGCAACAAAAGGGTCGCTCTAAGATCTTAGACACACTCCAGGTTCCATGCATTCATGGCCAAGGCATAACTTAACATGCCTAAGAAGACATTCCAGGCACCTAGGGTGTACCCCCATATGACAAAATATTACGAGACAACAGTGTAGAACCAGCTCGACAACAAGCAAGTGAGAATCACATAACATTTGGCTAAGTAGCCAACAACATAATGAGCTCCGAGTCACTAATCAAAATAAAGTCCAAGAAATATTGGCAACCAAGAAAAGTGGCTAAGTA
Organism: Taxus wallichiana var. yunnanensis; assembly: GCA_018340775.1. Classification (NCBI taxonomy): domain Eukaryota; kingdom Viridiplantae; phylum Streptophyta; class Pinopsida; order Cupressales; family Taxaceae; genus Taxus; species Taxus wallichiana. Next base: position 72,668,942 of record CM031235.1, on the reverse strand, counting down.
GCCACATTGCAAAGTTTGAAAATTCTTGCAAAAATCATAAATAAATAAAATATCCTCAGAGCTTCTCAATCCAATCATAAAATAATATGCTGGTCCTTGATAAAATAATCACAAGATTACAAATGTAAAACACAAAAGTTAACACCACATTCACTCCACAGCCTTTTATGGTCACCAATAGGGTACTCTACCTCAAGGTTAGTTCTAAGAACACATACATAGGATTGGGTCCTAAACGACACCCAAACTTAGTGTCCACCCTCTCCTACGGGTAACAAAATGGAAGACTAACAACCAGACCCTCTTTCCTAACCACTCAAGGAAGGAAGCTCTAAACAACTTCTAATTAACTCTTCCGACCCAGAACACAACCACTACTATCCAACCACAAGAATCACATCATACAACTTATCATTCCAACAACATCAATAAAGAAGGGTCTCAACAAAGGGCTTAACGCATCATATAATTAAATCAAGTTTTAGGACTTGTAAAACAACACATTTTCAAAGGGGAACCAAGTTTCCATTATATTAGAAGTTCACAAAATCAATTTAATCTGACATTCTTAGTTACCCCAGGTTTAGACAAAATGTCACTAAGCAAGCACAACAACTCAACAACTTGTTATTTTATTATGATTTTAATTCTGGTAGTTCAAATGTATAGAGTAATGTAATATTTCTCCATACTTATTTCTTCTTCAATTTTCAAACAAGTTTGTTTTTTTTTTTCTTAGATTCAAAAGTGTGCTAGGTTTATAGTTCATGTCTCAAGTTTTTCTAGTGTGCCCAATGGCCCAAGCTTTTGAACCACTAACTCTCGATACCAAGTGTGATGCCTAGTTAAAAACAACCCACCTGAGACCCATGAACAACCTAGGTTTAGTTAGAAAATTATGGAATAATTTTTTTATTAGGAGTTAACGACCAAAGTCTCAAAGACAAATAAATTCAACTAATAACTTTTCCCATTATAATAATTACTAATTTCACATTATAAAGCAACAAGTGTAATAAGTCCACACCTAGCTCAAATCTCCCTAGGGATCAGTTTAATTACTGATTACACTGACATTAAGTTGAATATTTCCTTATTAGAATTTTAGGGTTAAGGGACAAAAATAATTAAATACCCAAGGTATTTAATTCCACAAGATCAAGATAAGAGCAGGGTTAAATTACAGTGGGGAAAGGAATACATATTTAAAATCAACAGAGTAAGGTCTCACTTACCCACTCCCAGAACTTGATTGAGAGTGTCAACAACCAGGTTGCAAGGCAATAGCTGCCACTAATAGATTGCAGAACAATTTGAATCCACTAGAAAAAAATTTTCCTTTATATTAATTAAGGGTCATAAGGCCCAACTTTTAGAGTTAGAAGTTTTAGTTAGGTTCAGGGGGTAAATTAACTCCTTACCCACTCTCTAACGAGTGCTCAAATTTTTAACTCAATTTTTCTCATAGTTAACATATTCAAAATTTCCCAAAATATTTTCAATTTTATAGGAAATTTTCTCACCTTTCCGGTGATATAAAGAAGTCCTCCTAACTCCTTCAGAACTCAAGATATGGGCAAGCGGACTTTAGAGGTCAAATTTTCCCCCAAGGGGCGGATGTGTGGGCCCAGGGAAGAAAAATTGCCCAAAGGGGCGGGTCAGCGAAGCGCAGGGAGGTTTAGAATATTTTTCCTTTACGTGGGGTAAAAATTAAATTTTCACTCCACAAGCCAAAGTGCTTTCGGATCCACCAGGGGGTATGTTTCGCTCCACAAGCCAAAGTGGGAAGGAAGAGAGGGAAGGGTGGGGTGGTATTTGAAATTTTTCCCCTGCGCGGGGCAAAGTTCACCTTTTTGCCCATGCCTCCACTACGCCGCCAGAAGACATGTGGCATTCAATGAACCAATATGGGGAAGAAGTTAGGGAGGAGCGGGGTGGCGGGAGTCTTGGAGGGAATTTTCCGAAGGGGAGATAAGGGAAAAGGCACGCGCTGGGTCCACGCGTCCGCAGAGGAGAAAATCCCAAAGTGAGGGTGGGAGTGCGGGGCCGCAGGAATTTTAAGAAATTTTTTCCAAAAGAAAAAACTTCTAAATTGACAAAGTTCTACCCTCCACTCGACACTCCCAAGGTGCCACATGGCACCTTCTCAGTTGGTTGGTTGTGGTCCTGTGGGCAAAAGTCAAAAAAATCCCCAAAAATTTTTAAAAGGCCCAAGGGAAAAAATGATGTCGTGCCTCCATCGTTGTTGTGTGTCCCCTAATTGGTGCATGAGCCGAGAGGAAAAATATTAAATTTTCCCAAGAAAATTTTAAAAATTTTATTAAGGATTATCCGATGTGAAATTTTTTGGGCCATGCGGGCCCGCTAAGCAAAAATTTCGCAAAATTTCCCGCCAAGGCGTAAAAACTTCAAAGTGGTATAATTTTTGCTAGAAAGATCTGTTTTGGGAAAACAAGGACTTTCTCGGAAATATCTCGATGCCCTATTTTAACAGAAACATAAATTTTACCTTTTAATGAAGTTTAGGGTAAATTTTACAAAAAGGATCTGCAGCTTTTAAAAAGCCAACTGGTAATTTCCAACTTTCAAATTTGATTAAATTGGATCTCCTCCTTCACTCAACATGCCAAACAGACATGAAATATTTCTCTAGGGAGGGTTTAAAGTGTTTAGGGAAGTTAAATTTACTTGTTTGAGTTTCAATATGCATTTTTCCATCACATGACAAAAAACGGCTGTGGGAGAGATTTGGCTCATTTTAACAATGTTTAAAATTGTTTTCTTAAGTGTTCTTTGTCAATTGAGTTCCTTGATAGCTTAGCATGTTAAATTATACCAATTCCAAGTTGATTATTAAGTGCAGTCTAAACTGTACATTTTAATTAAATTTACTTGCCAATTTTAAAGTTTATAACAAAGATCTATTTCTTTTAAATATGTATATCAAATTTTATCCTTCAAATGTGACATTTCATTTCTAAACTAATCTAATACATTCAGTTGTTTATAAACAACCATTCTGAATCCAAATCAAATACTAAATTTCAATCATACACATTCCCAAAATACAAAAATACAACATTGTTTCACGTACATTTTCTCTTTCCAAATAGAGATCTAACTATCTCTTTTGTCATACAATGAAACATTGAATTCAATCCTATTCCAAGTGTGGGACCTGCAAAAATGAGAAAGGAATCTCCAGAGAAGGCTGGTTCCTATTCCTCTGTTCAGATGCACACGAAAAATGCAGAGGGTTCACTCAAAACCTAATCTAATCTTGCCAAGGAGACAGGGTAAGAAGATGCATAAAAAATAAACCTAAGCTAACAGAGGTGATGCACCGAGGAATGAAGAACACCTATCTTTCCAATAAACACAGACCATTCAAATGTGATGCAAGATCATGCACGATAAAAAATTCACAAAGAAAGATCAGAGGATGCAAATGAACACAGAGAGGGTTAGAATCATCCACGTATATGCATTACTTGCTCCAAAGATTGATACAATACACTACAAAATGCCAAGAGGCAGAGTCACATTACAGTTTCAAATGGGAGGTTCAACTCCACAAATTCACCTGATAGAGAGAAGAAGGGAGGAGCAAAACAGAAATGTTCGACCTTTAGAAAGAAGCCCCTCCTTACAATATATAGGAAGAATGAGAGAGGGAAGAGAGAGGAAATCCAGATCTACCCCAACCACTTCTAGGTTGCATTTAACTCATCTCATTATGGCAGAAGTGGTGAATCCTGGCAAAACGGCAGACTGTCTAGCAGAAACGGTGAACTGTCTGTTGTATTAAAGCTGGTTGTTGAAACGTCACTTCTGTCTATTATTACGTGCCAGAGGAATTTCTCAATTTTCTCTCCAAACTGAACCAAAATGCAATATTGACCCTAGAATCATGTAGAGAATTTCACCAGCTTTCCATTGATATAAAGAACGTGAAAATCTGAGCTCTGAATCGAAAGATATGGCGATCTGAAGATTTAGGGCAAAAACAGGTGAAAAACGGGTCGGCGGGAAAATATTTGAGTTTTTCCCATGCACTGCCACTTGGATGACACGTGTCGAATCTGATTCATCCACGGGTTCATTCTCTGAAAATTCCTTTCGGGCCTTTAAACTTGGACACGTGGCACTCTTTTATTGGTTCGGGCCTGAGGGGCGCACTTAGCAACTTTTCAACCTTCTGACACGTGGCACGTTCTGATTTGTTGGCGGCTCTTTCGGCTTTTCACGTCCTTCGCGTACCTTTGGCCCGGATGTCCCAAACTGTCTGGGACAAATTTCTCCGAACCACCCGATTCGGCTTCCTTGTCCCTATTTGAGGTGAAGACACGTGGCAAGATTTGATTCGCTCTCGCTTTTCTGCTTTTCACGCCCTCGTACCTTTGGCCCGATGTCCCAAACAAATTTCCTCGTTTCATCCGAACCGCCGGAAATGGACCTCCGCGTACTTTTTGTCCTGACTTCCCGCACTGCCCAAAATTTCTCGAACCCCCGATCCGGCGTCTTTTCGCGTAAATTTTGTCTGTCCGATCCCAACCTTGCCCGATGTCCTGCATCACGCGAAACAAGACTTAGGCAATTTTCTTCATTTTTTCGGCCGGTTTGGCTTTTCGCGCCCCACGCGTCCCGATGTCCCAACTGTCCCGGATGCTGCGCAGACCGCCTGGCGGCTTTTCGGCCGATTCGTGCCCCGACATCCCAACTGTCCCAAGTGCTGCCTGGGCTAGGACTTAGCCGATTTTCTCTGTATTTTGGCACCAGCTTGATTTTTTTGCAATTTTTTCACCTTTTCTCAACCTGTTGGGATTTCTTCTTGGACAGGAGAGTTAGAAAGAACCCGAGGGGACCCCAGAAACATGATTTTTGTCTTGAATCAATATACTTTCTTGGGATTGAATAATCTGATGCATGTTATCAAAATTACCCCGGGGTGAATTTTGGATAACAATTTGGTGACTCAGCGGGGTCATCTACCTGCTAGATGAAGTTACCAGTTTCCTGAAGCATCTCATTGGGCATGGAGTCATCAAATATTCTGTTTAGAACCTCAACTGACTTAGAATGTGCAAGGAGGAAGATGGAATATCATCTGATGGAAGCAAGGACTGCAAAACATCTCCATGGATAGCAAGTTTTGCCAAAGCACTTAGGGAAAACAAAACTAACCTACAGCAAAACAATGTGCACAAGCACTTGAGGAATGAAAATCTAATCTAATATTTACAAGGTGGTAAATTTCACTCTAGAAGCAACGCTTGAGATAGATTCCATTGACTAGAATCTGCAGTTTCTTCACCATCCAATGAGGCCAATTGGAAAGCATTGTTGTTCTTGCACTTCATGACCATGTATGGGCCACTCCAAATGGCATCAAATTTTGAATGCCTTCCCGGTTTTGCTCTATCCACATCCCATTTCAACACTAGATCTCCAACTCGGAAGGATCTATCCTTGGCCTTCCTATCAAAGGTCTTCTTGATCAAAGCTTGATCCTTTTCCATTGCTTGGGGATGCCTAATTTCTTGATCTCTTGCAGCTCCATCAACTCGCATACCTCACCTCCATGGGCTCAAACTCTAAAGCAACTCCAGCTGCTTCATGAGTTCCAATGTTGGCAACTCAAGTGACATGGGCAAGATTGCTTCTCTTCCATGACAAGCCTCAAATGGAGAGTTACCTGTGGATCCCTTGGGAGTTATCCTATCAGCCCATAAGGCTGATTTCAGTTTGGTATGCCAAGACCTCTGATTCTCGTCAAGAGTCCTCCTAATGATCCTCAACAAGTTCTTGTTTGTAGACTCGGCCTGCCATTACCTTGAGGGTAATAGTTTGATGAAGTGCTTAGGTAGATCCCGCTTTCTTGACAGCCCACTCACCACCTTAGATCCAATGAATGCCAATGCATTATCATAGATTATTGTAGCAGTACACCAAATCTGGTTGTTATCCCCTCATAAAAGTCTAAGATGCTAGACTCATTTGCCTCTTTGAGTGCTACTGCTTCGTCCATTTGGTGAAATAGTCCGTGGTCACAAAATCCATTTGTGCCCTTGGCTTGAATTGGGATTAATGACTCCAATGAAGTCCAAACCCCATTGCATGAATGGCTGGTCAACTAAGATTGGATGTAATGGAAGGGCAGCAAGTCTCTCTTTCCCGTGAAGAATGCACAATTCTTACACCTCTTGATCCATGCATAGCAATCATCAAGATTTTAGGCCAATAATAACCAGCCTTCATGATTTTTAGAGCTGTCACTCTTGGTGCAAAATGACCACCACCGTCCACCATGGAACTCTTCCAACACCCTTTGAATCTGATTTGTGCTAATGCATCTCAAAGAAGACTCCATTCACATCTTTCTTGAACAAAACTCCATCAACAATGGCATACGGGACAGCCTCGCAATCTGAAGTGTCTCCTTTGGGTCTTGTTCATCTCCGGAGGGCATAGGCCTGTGCCTAGGAAGTGTATAATACCTTGGGTCCAGCAAGGAGTGGGGGCAGCATTGTCTTCTTCTTGATTGCCACTTGGCTCATGGCTGTCCTGGACTGTCAAAACAGCCTCTTCTTCATTGCATACTTCTTTTTGCTTCCCAAAACCAGCTGCTCACACAATCCTTTCCCTCTTACCAGCTTGGTGATCTTGATCTCAATGTCATACTCCATGACACGGGTGATCCAACCTGCCCTTTTCTCATTCAAATCCTTGTTGAGGAGGAAGTCCTTAACCCCAGCATGTGAGACCAGCAACTGGACCTTGTTGTTTGAGACTAAATGCTTGAATTTCTTCAAGCTTCTGATTACTGCAAGTACATGCTTCTCAATAAAAGAGTACCTCACCTCATAGTCATCTAGGCTCCGGCTGAAGAAGGCAATTGGCTGCTCATCATTATCCTTGTTCTGCTGTACCAAGATGGCAAAAATAGTGTCATTACCTCCAAATGCATAGAGGATGAAATCCTTGGAGAAGTCTAGTTGATGAGAGTTGGTGCTTGAGAGATGGCTTCTTTGATTGCTTCAAAACTCTCCTTGCCTTCTGCTGTCCACTTGAAAGCCATGCTCTTCTTTAACATTTTGGTGATGGGCTTGACAAGGGCTGCAAAATCTGGGACAAACCTCCGAACAAAGTTTATCCTTCCCAAGAAACTCTGAAGGGCTTTCTTGTGGCTCGGCAATGGTAGTGCTCTTATGGCTTCAACCCTCTCTAGATCAATTGCTAATCCTTCTTTGGAGACAATATGGCCAAGGAGCTTTCCTTCATGTGCAAGAAAGATACACTTCTTAGGATTCAAAGACACTCCAAATCTCCCCGCACCTCGTGAAGACTTGTCTCAAATGAGAGAGGTGGTCTCACTGCATTTTTGGAAAAAAGCAAGTGATATCATCAAGGTATATCAGCACCACGTTGTTAATCAAACCTTTGAATGCCATGTCCATTGCCCTTTGAAGGTAGCACTAGCGTTGGATAGCCCAAATGGCATTTTCCTGTATGCAAAAATTTCCCCATTTGGTCATGTGAAGGCTATCTTGAACTCGGTCCTCTTCCTTCACCATAATCTGATTGTAGCCTCGAGTAGCCATCAAGTAGTGAAACCTCTCGAGCTAGCCACAACTTGCAAGATTTGCTCCATGGAAGGGAGTGGGTAATGGTCCTTGAGAGAGGCTCTATTCAAGTCTCTGAAGTCAACACACAATCTGATCTCTCCACTCTTCTTTCTGACTGGAACTAAGTTGGCAACCCAACTAGAATGCTTGATTGGGAATATGATCCTTGACTCAATCAGCTTGTCCAATTCTTTCCTCATGAGAGGCTCCATGTGTGGATTGACTGGTCTTTGTTTCTACCTGACAGGCTTAGTATTTGGATCCAATTCGATGGTATGCTGAGCTAAGTTGGGATTGAAACCTTTCAAGTCTTCATAGCTCCAAGAAACACGTCAGGGAACTCTTGACACAGCTGTATGAACTCATACCTTTCTTGTTCAGTTGTCATCCTTCCAATTTGCAATGGTTTGTTCTCTTCTACCAAGATGGATACTGAATCCTCTCTCTTGACCTAATGTTTGCTTTCTCCTTTCTAAACTGATCATTGGGATTAAAAATGGACTCCAAAGTGATAAGTCCCTTGGGCAGCTTGTTAGTTCTCAGCTGTACCACTTGGTCACCATACTGTTGTTCCAATTTTTCTTGATTCTTGGCTAAGAACTCAGCTTCTTCTTGCAAGAAATGGATGATTTGCTGGTCATTTTCAAACACTTGCCAACTGACATTGTTATCCAGCACTGAAGGCCTCACAATCACGTGGATGTTTGGCTATACCTTGTCTTGTTGAATACTTTCCACAATGTCAAAGGCTGCCCCTATCGCTGCAAAGCCTCACAAGCCAGCTTGATTCTCTTTCCTAGGAATGGATTTGATGCCAAAACCTCAAAATCTTCCATGAGGTCCCACACCCTGTTCTCAGTAGCACTTGAGTAGATCATTCTTGGCAACGATGTTGTCCCTTGACCTGATTTACAATCAATTCACTGTCCCCAAAGACTTGCAAGTTCTTTATTTTCTTCTTGATTGCCCAATGCATCCCTTGCACCAAGGCTTCATATTCAGCAGTGTTATTGGAGCATGCAAACTGAAATCTAAAAGCTGAATAGTACTTTACTCCTTGAGGTGAAACAAGCATGGCTCCACCTCCTGCACCTTGTCTACTCCTTGATCCATCAAAAAACAGCTGCCATACCTCATTGTCATCCTTGTGGTTTGGCTTGGTGATGCTAGGAATAGGTTGATTTTCTTCATGTATACAATAGACCCCTAGCTCAGATTCTTCTACTTCTTGATAAGGATCAAATGCATGTATCTTGTTTGCCCATTCATCAAGAGTTAGATCCGGATGCTTCCAACCTTAGTGTCAGCTTCATCAGAGCTTGGGTGATCTTCTTGATCAAATGCTGAGCAATTGGCATTAATCTGACTTGGAGTGTAAGGCTCAATATGGAAGTTTGCAATAGGTTCTGACCTGATTGTAGCTTTAGTTCCATACCTCGTTCTGAACAACATGTGTGACCAATCAAGAAAAATATCCTCCAATCTTGGCTGTGAAGTCCTCTTGACAAACATAGGGCAAAGAGTGGTGGAAGGTCTATGACTGATACATCTTGTAAAACAACAACATTTGGACATGCATGCAAGGTAAGACTCAAGTTTTAATCACTCCAACTGTTGCTACTACTGTCCCATCTAGCTACACTACCCCTTTGGATATTGTTTCATACTAGAGCCCTAGCTGATCAGCTATTTGTTTAGGCATTACTGAGCTACTTGCCCCGGAGTCTATCATGCAATTGTGCACTAGCTGATTTCCAATGATCAATGAAACATAGAAAGGAGGGGGTTTCAACATTTTACCTTGCTGTCCTCCATGATTTCCCTCAGGCTGGGCAGCATTTGTAAGTACCTTCTCTTGCCTTTGGACCTGTTGATTTGAAGTTGACCAGTCCTTCATGGCAGCTTGTAGCAGATCTCTTTGGCCTGGGATAGATAGGGATTCCCACATTGATATATTAACATTTGTCTTCTTCATCTGATCAATGATGTTGAATGGGGATGAAGTATCCTTTTGCTGTCCCTTTTCTTGTACATTCACTCCTTGCACGTGGGCAGCAATAACTGGTATTTGAGTTGGTCTAGGAGTTGTTCTTGGCTGCCCTTGTGCATTTGAAATTGGATTTTGCTTGCCAATCATTTGTGGAGCCATGGAAGGTTGTGGATTGGTTGGGGCTAATGGCTGTTCTTCACCCAAATTCCTCCTTTTTGACCTTGTGTTGGCTGCAACACCTTGAGAAACTACCTGGTTCATGCCACAAAATCCTCTGCTTGCCAATTTACCAATGTGGTGTCATTTGGGGCTGATTGCTGTTGGAATGTTTCTTGTTGTTGGTTGTTTTCTTGACTGCTCTCACCCTCCACACCAGTAGTTGTCACCATTAATGCTTGAGTCAAAGCACCATTGAAGCACATGGATTGATTATGAGGCTCATTGCATGGAAAACACCAATCGTACTCCTGGGCAATGTTGTTTTGTGTTGGCACCAATGCCTTAGAGGCAGATATGACATTTGGATTATAGGGCTGAAATGGTCTATTGGCAGGAGGCCTTGTTTGATTCATATTTGCAGCTGGATTAGGTGGCCTTTGTGGTTGGTATGGCTGCCTTTTAGGCTGAGCTTGGGGTTGATAAGAAGGTCTAAAACCTTGGGCCTGCTGCCTTTTGAGAGTAACCAGCTCATTGCCTAGGTTTTGCAATTGCTTCATGACTTCTTGAAGCTCATTTGGGGCACTTGGAGATGAAGTGGAAGCTTCATTTGAACTCTGATTTCTAGGAGTGGGAGAAGGAGCCAAATTAGGTGCTTGATTGGTGTTTGACTCTCTAAACTTGGAAACAATGGCATGGGAGGTCTAGGGGCAAGTTTGCCACTTGATCAAACAATTTTCAGCCCTAATGGCAATGCTATAAGCCATAGGGATAGTTATGCCTCCCAACATGGACTTGAATCAACATAGAAATATCAAAATTTAGAGCTTTGAGATAGTAGAGAAAAGCACCTTCTGTTGTTGGTCCGACTCCACTAGAATTCTCTCCCAAGTCTTTTGAAATCTGAAGTTGAAATCGGTCACCGCTTCATCATTGGGAGCTCTCTTGATGGTTGTCACTGCTCCAAAAGAGACAAGTTGTCTCCTTTTCTCCAAATTGCTCATGAAGTGCTATACACAAATGATTCCAATTTGTGATAGAACCAGCTCCAAGGCTCTAAACCATCGCAATGCTTTCCCTTTAATGAAGATGCCAAGAATCTTGACAACCACTTGCATCTCATTGATTTCATGGATTGCACAAAGGTTAGCAATGTCTTTAACATGATCACCTGAGTAGTCCGATTTTCTCCAAAGAAGTATGGAATGTTCTTCAAGGCTGCAATAGGAATTGATGTTGTGCATTGAGGGCAAGTGGGCTGCTTCCTCGTGAAGTTGACATAGGGGTTGTTTTGTGCCATTCTAATTGGTCTTAAAACCCTTGTTGATCGAATGAAAGGCCTACCAGTGAGGAGTTGAGAGAGTTCTGTTTGGTGGAGATGGAGACCTTTGAATCCTTCTTCCTCTTTACCTTCTTCTTGAGATAATTGCAGTATTCAAACAACACTTCTTCTTCTCCAACTCTTGACCTTGTGGTGACTCTTCTCATGAGTTTTCAGCCCGCACCGCTGAAACCAGCTGATTCTTCCCTTAGAGTCACCGATATGCAAATAATAGCTCTTTTCAAGCAAGAAAATTGCAGCAGATGCACATCAACTTTGCTGCAATAAAAATGAGACCTCTAAAGTGTCCCACCGGCGTGCCAAAAATCGTTAGTGCAAAATCACAAAGACCCCCGGATGTTGACATCAGGCTTCTAGGTTGATGTTTCTAGCATCCAGCAGTGATTGCATTGCACAACATGGAATCCTTTCTCCAAGTGTGGGACTTGCAAAATGAGAAAGGAATCTCCAGAGAAGGTTGGTTCCTATTCCTCTGTTCAGATGCACACGAAAAATGCAGAGGGTTCACTCAAAACCTAATCTAATCTTGCCAAGGAGACAGGGTAAGAAGATGCATAAAAATAAACCTAAGCTAATAGAGGTGATGCACCGAGGAATGAAGAACACCTATCTTGCCAATAAACACAAACCATTCAAATGTGATGCAAGATCATGCACAGATAACAAAATTTGCAGTGAAAGATCAGGAGGATGCAAATGAACACAGAGAGGGTTGAGAATCATCCACAGACATGCATTACTTGCTCCAAAGATTGATACAATACACTACAAAATTCCAAGAGGCAGAGTCACATTACAGTTTCAAATGGGAGGTTCGAACTCCACAAATTCACCTGATAGAGAGAAGAAGGGAGGAGCAAAACAGAAATGTTCGACCTTTAGAAAGAAGCCCCTCCTTACAATATATAGGAAGAATGAGAGAGGGAAGAGAGAGGAAATCCAGATCTACCCCAACCACTTCTAGGTTGCATTTAACTCATCTCATTATGGCAGAAGCGGTGAATCCTGGCAAAACGGCGGACTGCCTGTTGTATTAAAGCTGGTTGTTGAAACGTTACTTCTGTCTATTATTACGTGCCAGAGGTGTTTCTCAATTTTCTCACTCCAAACTAAACCAAAATGCAATATTGACCCTAGAATCATGTAGAGAATTTCACCAGCTTTCCATTGATATAAAGAACGTGAAAATCCGAGCTCTGAATCGAAAGATATGGCGATCTGAAGATTTAGGGCAAAAACAGTGAAAAACGGGTCGGCGGGAAAATATTTGAGTTTTTCCCACACACTGCCACTTGGATGACACGTGTCGACTCTGATTCATCCACGGGTTCATTCTCTAAAAATTCCTTTCGGCCTTTAAACTTGGACACGTGGCACTCTTTTATTGGTTCGGGCCTGAGGGGCGCACTTAGCAACTTTTCAACCTTCTGACACGTGGCACGTTTTGATTTGTTGGCGCTCTTTTCACGCCTTTGTCCCAAACTTCTGGGACAAATTTCTCCAAACGTACCTTTCGGCCCGGATGTCCCAGGCGAAGACACGAAGATTTGATTCCTGCTCATCCCCCTCACGTACTTTGCGGTTCATGTCCTCCAAACAAAGTTCTTTTGTCCCAACCGCCGGTTCATGTCCTCCGCACTTTTGTCCCAACTACCCTGGACAAAAATTTCTCCGAACCGCCCGAAATGGACTGACTTGCGCCAAACCGGCCGATCCGCGTCTTTCGCGTACTTTTGTCCCAACTGTCCCAGACTACGCGAACAAGACTTAGGCAATTTTCTTCATTTTTTCAGCCGGTTCAGCTTTTTGCGCCCCATGCGTCCCGATGTCCCAACTGTCCCGGATGCTGCGCAGACCGCCTGGCGGCTTTTCGGCCGATTCGCGCCCCGACGTCCCAACTGTCCCAAGTGCTGCCTGGGCTAGGACTTAGCCGATTTTCTCTGTATTTTGGCACCAGCTTGATTTTTTTAATTTTTCACCTTTTCTCAACCTCGTTGGAATTTCTTCTTAGACATGAGAGTTAGAAAGAACCCGAGGGGACCCCTGAAACATGATTTTTGTCTTGAATCAATATACTTTCTCGATTGAATAATCGATGCATGTTATCAAAAATTACCTCGGGGTGAATTTTGGATAATATGTCTTTCACAATTCAAATATATAACTTCATAATCAAATTACATACATCTTTCCTCACAAAATACATATTACAATTTCATCCACAACAAGTGGGAAAGGATTACAAATGAAGTATATCTCTCAAGGGGCTGGAAAAACTACATTTTCCTTGCTCTAGAATAGCAACATGCAAATTTCCTTTTTCTTCTAGTTTGATCACAACAAAAGTGGGGGAAAGGCAATACTCTCCACCCAACCAAGACATCCAATGAAAGGAAAATCCTTCCTTCACCATTGGCCCCCGAGCCCCAACAAAAATACAATAATATATGCAATTCAACTCATGGCAACAATGGCTTCCACAACACATTATTCTTTCAAATATGCACATTTCACTATAAAACATAGTTCAACACAAATTAACAGTTCACAACTGCAATTGAAAACATTCCAATCAAAACTCAAGCTTGATCATGCAAGCCAAAGGAGCAAGGTCTATGGGGAGCACTTATACCTCCCAATTGGGAATTGGGCTTCCACTAGTGATAAACCACCAAAATAATTCATCACATACATATCCTTATGCCCCCACAAATCCCTCCTTATGCCCCCACAGATTTCCTTATGCCCCTAAAAAGTAAGAAATACAAGCTATTTCTTTTCCATGGTGGATCCCAAACCCAAACTCCTCCACAAATTCTCGATGCCAATGGCATTCGCTTATGCCCCCACATGGATTCTCCATAGCCTTCTCCTACACCATTCCTATGGTAGTCTACCCAACCAGCCAATAACTAAAACAAAACAAGCACCATTCATTCTACACAACCAAACATGACAAAGATAAAAGAATAGTTAAATTCCTACCTCTCCACGGTAGCTTTTATTTCCAAACAGTAAGCTTCAAATTCCAAAAACACAGTCCAAAACAAAAATCTCCAAGCATGCAAATTTTCTCCAAAACTCCTTCCAAAATCAAGAGCTCCAACCCTAGAAAACATGCCCCCAAAGAAGTTGCAAAATTATTCAACAACCCCAAAATAGGCAAAGAGTTAGAATTATATAGAAGAGGGAAGAAGAGTGGATGATGTGGATCCATGTAGGATGCCACATCACACATCCTCAAATTCAAACACAAAATAAAAATCCATTCTCCTAAGCACAATAAAGAGGTGGGTGAAAATATGACAAGTTACTTGCACACTCCAAAAAGCCCACACCTCAAGGGAGAGCAAAAATAAATAAAATGTAAGAGAGTGCAATCAAAACAAGGCAATATGATTAAAAAAATTCATTATAAAAGTCACAAATAACTTCTCCAACCATAATTATGGTTGGTAAATTAAATTTAGAGGCATGGGACAAGTTTTACTTGTCCCACAAGCCTCCAAAAATAGCCCCCAAGGACAATTTCAAATTTTTCATGGAGGTGGAGTATTTCATACTCCAAAACTGACTTACACAAACTCTTACACAACTTACACATCCCTTACATATTTAATACAAAAAACCAACAAATTCCATTATTACATTCCCATATCCCAATTTAATTTATTTAAATTTTAACCATATGATTCTTCACATTAATCTACCACATTTTAATTAATTAAAAGAAAGGAACACATTACTAATAAAATACATACAACAATAATAAAAAGAAACACATAATAAAATACACAAACCCATGGTCACATGTAAAGGTGATCCCCCATGGGAATCCCTAACAAAACAACACACAACACAATAAAACAAGTTGCCATGGTGACCTTGTCGAATTCACCTAGAATTCCATTGTGGTTGGTCTCCAATCCCCCGATGTTTTGTTGTGATATTTTTAACCTACAAAATACAAATACCTCCTTCGGCCTCATGGCCATATCAGAACATCCAATATGATACAAATAAAATCACAAAATCATCTAAGTATGTGAACCACAACAACATCAAGGCAATTTAACATTATCACATACAATTTATATCAACAACTATGTCATCAAATAATTTCCATTTTCTAGGTCTACTCAAAATATAAAATATCACATGTCCGAACAACATCTACAATATAACCATGTCCGACAGCATGTCAACATCTATATAAAATGTCTCCAATAATCATCATACATCATATATGAATCAGATTCAATAATAATCTAGGATCGACATCTAACACCATACTAAATCCAAACTATAAGAATGTCCATCATAGAGTCTATAGTATCATGATCAAAATAAAATTTTGAAGGGAGTGGGCACTACAGTTTGGATTCCCATAAGATTCACCGATTTGTACTTTGGTGTGACAACCAAAGTGAAATTCACATTTCTCACACCCCAGTTGAGCACCAAAGGTGGACAAAGCATATTGAGATACACATCCACTTCATTTGTTAGCACATTTAGGATGGATTTATTTTCTTAGAATACATTTCAACTCACCAAAGCAGGAGTTGCGGATATATTTACAAAACCTTTTGCATCACCTCACTATCTTGAGTTGCGTGGAATTCTTTGGGTTTCGGAAGTTGTTCTTGGGGGTGTTCGTGAGAACATCTTCCTTATTCTTCTTCTTCTTCTTCTTTCCCTTTCCTTCTAATAGGATTATTTCCTTCTTTTCGTTTAAGATTTCTTCATGGATATATTGTATATGAGTACCTCATCGATTAGCCTAGTTTTTGGGATTCATATTGTGGACATGCCACTTCTATTTTGGCCCCTAGCTTCAATTGATGGGGGTGCTAGAGTAGGTATTTAACTTATTTTATGTTCACCTAGGTGCTTTATTTACCTTTATTGTATTTATCCTCACCCACTTATGTGTGTGGATATTTATTTTTATTTATTTAGTAATTAGGGGATATTATGTAGTTGTTAGGTATAGTTCTTTCCTTGATCTATGGTATTGACTAGATCTTTGATGTCTAGTTCTCTCATAAATCTATGGTCTTGACTAGTTCTTTTCTTGATTTATGGCTTGATCTATGACCTTGACTAGTTCTTAGATTGTTATTCCTTTCCTATATAAGCAAGGCCCATTATCATTGTATTTCATTGAGTTCCATAATAATATATGATATTGCTGCTCATTTGTTTGCAAAGGTTTATGTAAAGTTATTATGGAGAATTACTTTCATCTTATTGATTGTGGTGTTTGATTATCATCTCGTGTTCTTGGATCCGTATGATCTCAAGTTATCGTTCCTTTTACATTTGGTATCATAGTGGGATAGAAGATCATGTGTGAGAAAAAAGGTGTCCAGAGAGAGTGTAGAAGAGATAAAGAAGACTGGAGAAGAATTTGGAGAGATTTTGTAACCTTCTATAACTTACCAGCCCCATCCCTACATCCCCATAACCTCATGTTCGAGCCCATGTGTTTGAAAAGAAAAAAAAATTCACAGTGCCTCCTGCACCAAGAAATATTTACTACTAGAAGAAATCAGATTAGAATTTTTAAAAATCCTTTCCCCAATTAGGGTTTTCTAAACTAAAGTTAGTTGATACTTTAGTCTCTACTAGAATTAGCAGATTGTGAAATTTGGAGGCTACCAAGCTCTGCACACTTAGTTGTGTTGGCATTTGGGTAGCTCTTCTTGAGCTAGAAGGTGAGTTACATCAAGCGGATCGAGTTGGGTAGTGTTTCATTTGCATTGATAGTCGAGTTGAAAGCAATTGAGCCTTATTTTTCATTAACCAAGCCAAAAAAGCTCCATGTTTGAGAAAACCATCACCTTTTCTTCTATCAACGTTGCGTCCAATTTAAGTTGTTATAACTGACCCCATATCCTTGTTCTTTGTTGAATCTAAGCCACCATGTATTGAGCGAGCTGAATTATTGTTTGTTGGATGTGTTAGGGTGATTCAACATCTTAAAAGGCCACACCATTGACTAGTAGGTCAAGTAGATCCATACCATGACTTTGCAAACAAATCAAAGTTCAAATACAAAACAATGATGTAGAAAATAAGTGGCGAAGGCATAAAGAAAATATTCATTTTTCAAGCGAGTGGTTTTCTTGCAAAACCTAAACCATCCATGCACCTTCATCTGCCACATGGATCATCTAGAAGGGGCCACAACATCATTTTTTAAAGGGTATCCCTCACTAATTATACAATTTAAATATAAATTCCTTCAAATTTTAGTCTATGCGTTATAAGCGCTCTTATGGCCATTAGAGGATTTAGGAGAGTGTGGTATAGGGTTTGAGGCCCTCCAAAGCATTTTTTATTTTAAAATTTATGGAATATTACATTTGGTGGCATTTATATATGAAGCATAAATCTAGCAGCAAAAAACCTCCATTAATCCACTAATAACCAAAACCCCAACCAAATTTAGTGGAGAAAACCCTATAGAAGGGGGAAAAATTATTCTTTTTTGCATATTTTGATGTAATCATATATTTTTAGTGGATTACTACTTTTCAAGTTGTCATATTCAACCACAAACATTGTAATTAAAAAAACGGTAGAGATTTGAAAACAAAAAATAGTGAAATTTGGTAACACTCACGAGATCTTTGGATCTCTTTCATAGCGTTCGGTATATACAGTGCCTCTGGGAAGTGCTTATGGGTAAATTCATCACAAATATTATTTCACTTAATGCCTAGTATAGTTGTAACAACATCATTTGGGCATCATCCCTATAAATTGATGGGGAGAAATAAGGACACAGTGCACACACTTTGAGCCCTCTCATATGTCTATGAACGATTACATGACATAAATCCAAACACTGAAATTATCTGAGTATATAGCGAAGTTACGCATGTGTATGAGGATATTTATTTAAATCGTGTCAATAATTGCACTGCAGACCACTTTCAATATTGTCTTAGTACCATGTATCAAATTATTTCACATACTTTAATGCCTCTTTCATGTACCATCAGGTATTTTGAAAGGGTGAGATTCTTCCATGTACCAATGGGTATATCAAAATGGTGCATATATAGAAAGTTTTGGTATATCATACTGACGAGATATAGATTGGGAGACCTTATACCTAGAGTGATAAGATCCTTACCCTTTGTAATTTGATTCAAAAAATGGGAACCAATGGCCCTAAGTTCTTTCTTCCGCACTCATATTTCCTAAAAGGAGATAATTATGCTCTATTAAAGACAAAGATCAAAACACAACTCAAGTTTGAAGAGATTTAGCCTATTGTGAATGGTACCGTAACTAAATCACTAGATGATACAACCTAACAGAGATAGTTTGACAAGGCCAATCAGAAGGCCAAAGTCATAATCTTGTTCACATTTTTTGATGATGTGTAACCCCACATTCGAGATGCCAAAACATCTAAAGAACTTTGGGATAATTTGATCACTATGTATAAGGCCGAAACAAGAACACAATATTGAATTTGCAGAGTCAGTTACATACACTGAAATTCAATCCAAATGAGAAAACATTATCTATATTTGGAGAAGGCGGTTCAAAGGTCATGCATATCTATATTTGGAGAAGTGAAGACAAGCTAGGAATAGAATGAACACTTTAGTTATCTGTAAGAAAACTATAGATAGTGCACTTGCATGTGTGGCTATAATTGTAAATGGCATGTGGCTATTAATAGCATGCGACCTATTTCTAGGAGTAGTTAAGTGGTGAAGGGAAAGTCCCCACCCTATATATATGATGATTAGGTGCATAGTAAGAGAGAGATCTGTATGTGTGATTATGAATACGTGTATCAGATCCATATGCACTTAGATGAATTGATAGTACTATAAGGAGATTTTATACTTATTAATAGATGGAAGATATTGGCTGAATCTAAGTGTTATTCTATGTAATTGTGTAGTGCATGTTAGTATTTCAATCATGGTTACCATTCAAGCTTATACTTTCATAAATATGTGAGTAGCATGCACTATAGAATGATGGATTAGTTGTGAATCTATATGTTTCCATCTTCATCATGCTAACATCTTATTATAGCAACCCTAAAGAGGAATCTGGTACCTTTGTGTGCTTCGGGTGAGTGCTCAGTCTAGGCTGAGTGATAGGCCAGCGCGACTAGGATGTTATCTTGCAAATTCTAGGCTGCATCATTGGTTTCCATTGCTGGGACCTCTTTTCAATTTTTTTCAGGATGGTTCACGATGAAGACGTACCGACTAACTCTAGAAAGTATTGAGGAATGGATACATGATCTGGAGGAAGAGTATGCACGTTGGTTCAACACTGGATCTGAGTTTAACACATGAACTTGGGTAGAACAAAACCTGTATGACAATTTATATGAGATATTTTTCACTATCTTTCCATTAGAACTATACGAGTGGCTTACGGCTTATGCATCCCAGTGGAATTGGAGATATCATGCACTTGTTTGGACACAAGAAGAATTTCAGGCCCTTTATGATGTTGATCTGATCTAGACTCACGCATGCGGTGGATACGTGGTTCCATGGTGTTCTAAATAGTTATATTCTAGAATATTCAATTTCGACGTACTCTTTCCCAGAGGTAGCTGAATTCCAGTTTTTGAGGTATCCAAGAGGGACATACTTACATGGTATTCCACTTGGCAATCAAGATCTTAATGGTAACTTTGAACCTCGAAAGTAAGCCGATGGCTAGCTAAATTTCACCACATGTGAAGGCAGGAACAGGTTTGGTATTAAGATGGTAGACCTAGCGGCAGAAAAGTAGAGAGAGGAAAGGTGGCTTAAGTATAATGAGGCATGAGAGGGAAATAGAGAAGTAGCATTCCATTGCAGAAAGTATGGCACTTGAGAGAGAGTTGGCTCATGAAGGATTTACGGCTCACATGGAAGACGTGGAGCCAGAGCAATAGGAACTCCCCATCTTGGAAAGCATGATAGAGATCCCTTCTCGGCCTCGCATGGAAGTACGCCAATAGAGACTACTTGGGCCACAAGTGCACATCTTAATCCACCTAGTGACCTAGCTTTTGCACTTGGTTTTCCAGTATCTAGTATGACAAGTAATCAACAAGCTAATTTGGGAAGTAGGAGGACAGAGTAAGTCAGGGATCGAGTACATCAATGGCAGGATAGATGGCTTCAATGTTATTTGGAGGAACCTTTTTAGGCACATCATCTACATAGAATGTGAGCATGCAAAATGTTGGATTCACCTCTGAAGTGGGACTTCCTCACAGACTGTAGGGGTTCTATATAGTACTACTGTCGGAGCACATGGGAGTACATCCACAGGCCCTATTCCAACTACAAGTGGTGGAACAAGAGGTATAGGTGGTTCTAGTTTTGGTGGATCTTGGTGGTTCTGAGGTAGAGGGAACACAGAGGTTCCGGGTTCGGGTGGTCAAGGTCCACAACAACCATAGAATATCTATATGGAGATGTCTCTTCATCTTCTAGAATATAGAGGTATAGAGGATGTTATCGATCATGTGCATATGTGTGAAATTTTGTGGCACACTAAAGGGATTACAGCTGTTGAGTGAAAGGCAAGTCAATTCACTACTACATTACAGGGGCATGTGCACAACTGGTATAGGAAGTTTGACCCTGATCAAACTTGTGTGGATTATGCAACACTAAAGATGCATTCTTAAAAGAGTTCCATATCCCTGAGTTTGAGTAGAAGAGTATAAGTGCACTCAAGGATATCAAGCAAGGCACTACTGAGAGCGTATGTGAGTATGATGCTTTTTAAGACACTTTTATCTAAGTTGTCTTATGATATCCACGCTAGCCAGCATGCACAATGGTTCGTTGGAGGATTGATTACACCTTTTAGGAGGGCACTGTCACATAAGACCTACACGGACCCACATGAAGCACTTGGAAGCAGTAGCTTTGTGTGCATTGAGGCAGTTAGGAGCATTGACACTGGGGTCAGTCCATTCCTAGAGGCAGATCATAGCTATGGCTAAGCAGTTAGAAAATTTGTCAACAAATTCAGCCCATGAAATGCACTCAGAATTTGGTGTACAGATTGTGAAGTGGAAGGTCACACCAAGGACATTTTCCCTCACAGATCTATACGCTCATTACTGTTGGACTATGAAATTTTCCATTTGAATCATGATGCTAGCCACTATCCTTTGTTACAACGCATGTGATAAGGAAGAATGTATCCTACTTTTGCAAGATTTATAGGTCCACGACCCATGATACTAAGGATTGTCAGTTGATTGGTCAGATCCAGGATGCATAGACATTGGAGTATGATAGATAGGTATAACAGATAATTCCAAGGGTAGGAATGAGCACCAGGATCGGGATCATACTCAAACACGCTATGAAAGGAATGAGGGGCATCTTGAAGGGGGTCATGGAAGGGGACATGGATATCGTGGTGGATATGGAGGATGTGGCCATGGTGGAGGAAGAGGGGAGTTTCCTCATGGAACATGTTATACGTGTGGATCTCCTAACCACTACAGTGCATGAATGTCCTCAGAATCATGCATGTTCTTTCTGCGGGAAGAACCATAGCTATGAAGAGTGCCTAGACCTATATGAGCATTTGAGCAAGCAGCATAAGCAAGAAAACAAAGGCACCAAAATGGTTAGAATCCAGCATGCGGTAGGAGACCAATGGATGCCCAAGATAACCAAGGACCTGAGGCATTAATAGTAAAGATCACTACACATGCTGAAGCAAGCAACACGCATGAGAGGCATTGCATCAAAAGCCTACGATTACCAAGGAGGAAGTTTTGCATGTGAGGTACCCAGATCCTGCTCATCAAAAGGAAGTTTACCAGATACCATGGAAGTGCTAAGGAATCTTCAGGGAGAGATACAGTACCTAAAGGAATAGAAGAGAGCCTCGAGATAGTTCAAACTAATATTGATGATCTGCATGGAGGTATGCAAGATGTTGCACTAGGAGAACATTATTCCACTATTGGGGAGTTGGCTGAAAGGGAACACTCCACGCGCAAGTCTTGAGACCGGAAGGTAGATTCTTCATGCCAATCTTCCCCCTGATAGCATTGATTATGACAAAGAAATTACCCTAAATGTTGTTGTGGATGGGTGGTTGTTGAGCAATATATTGATTGATACAGCGCGAAGTAAATGTGCTTGACATTAGATGCTTGGGTACAAATGGGGAGGCCCCCATTGCAGCCATCATCTAATGTGTTGTTTATGGAAAACTAGACTAAGGCCACTCCCATAGGAGTGTTGAAGAATGCATCTATAACTATACAAGGAGCCAAGTTTACTGGGGATTTTGAGGTGTTAGCACTTGCAGAGGTAGATAATTTTCTAGCCTTGCTTGGATGCCCTTGGTGTTATGTGAATAATGCTGACTTGAGATTCAATAAGGGATACATCAGCTTTGAAAACAAGGAGGAAAGGGTTGTGATACCCTTGACAGATGGGAAGTCTACGCCCTATGTAGAGCCTCTAAGTGAGGAGGATTTGAATAGAGTCTATGTACGCACTATTCAGGATCCAGAGGTCAATGAGCCATCAAAAGAAGGCATTCTATGTAGTGGGAAGATTCTCATTCTATTAGTGATACTATGAGTATTGCTTGTGACAATTGGGCTCATGGTACATATGAACTAGTAGGGCATGAGGTGAAAAGCGTGGTTACGCGTGCGAAATAGATCTCACTCAATTCGATGGATCGGTGGCACAATATCTTGGTATATAGGACAGAAGATCTTTCTACCTTTTTGAAGGCTATGGAAACACAGTGGGTAGATCCAGTTAAATGGAGGGATATGTTAGTATATATACACTGCGGATATAGCAGCACACACTAGTGGGTAGTCCACAGAGATAATCTTATAAACTGGGAAGAGATTGGAATAGCTTTATCTACCAGGTTTATAAGGCACAATGCACCTACACAAATATGTACTTATCATGGTAATCAACCTGTTTAGCATCACATTCAGCAGTGTGAGAGACTTTGGACAGCAGACAGAAGCATTACCACCATCACTCTGGTACATAAATTATATTCCACACTCCTAGGATGTACACACGCTTGGTATGTATATGTAGAACTACATAGAGAAACCAGGAACTGGTAAAAATTTTGACTGCAAGTATGACCCAGACCTTTGATTATTTCTCAGCTCAACCTCTGGTAGTAGAGGCATTAAAATTTTTCAAGCGCTTAACTATGGGAGATAGTGCAAAAGTAGAAGGGCATATTCAGAATTGTTTGGCGAGGTCAATTCGAGAGCATGTTTTGCAAAAGAAGAAGAAATAGACTCCTTACTACTTGAGTGTGCTTGCCTTGAGAAAGAGAAAGGGAAGATGGTCTACCTCGTGGACGATGAGGAGGTTGAGAACCTAGATATTGAACATTCACATGGGGTGCATGAGGTCTTGGATAGTGCATAAGGATACACGTGCCTACCATGAACCCATGAAGACAAAGAAGGTGAATATAGGTTTCGGAGGCTGAGCTTAAGGAGGCCATCATTGGAGACTACTAGTTAGACTCGAGGTAGCAAAGATCATCGAGTTACTCCAGGGATTATCAAGACTTATTCCCTAGAGGATATCATGAACTAAAAGGCATGCATAAATCACTTGGGGAAATGAAGATCAAACTTAAGGATGGTGTGTGGCCAGAAGAGGCCTTATAGGATGAATCCTAATTTGCATGAAAAGGTAAAGGAAGAAATTGATAAAATGTTGAAATCTGGAATTATCAAGCCCCTTGATGAGTCGGAATGGGTGATCCCAATGGTGATCAGTATCAAGAAGGATGGGTGGATTAGGATATGTGTGGACTATAGGGAGCTAAATGTTGCATGTGTTACAGATCCTTTCCCTACACCATTCACTGAGGAAATACTAGAAGGAGTTACAGGTGTGAAATCTATTCTTTCACAAATGGATTTTCCGTATCATCAAGTTAGGATCGCATGGGAGGATCAAGAAAAGACAACATTTACAACTGAATGGGGTAGTTTTTCCTATACTTGTGATGCCCTTCGATTGAAAAATGCACCTATTGTATTCTCACGCATAGTTGTTTAGGCATTCAAGGATTTTATTCATAACTTCTTACAGGTATATCTAGATGATTGGATAATATATGGGCTTGTGAAAGATCATTGTGACAATCTGCGCTTAATGTTTGAATGATGCAGACAATTGAGTATCTCTTTGAATATTAAGAAGTGCATATTTTCTATGCCATTCGGGATACTGTTAGGGCATATAATCTGCAAGGAAGGTTTGCTAGTTGATCCAGCCAAGGTTGCGGTCATATTAGGCCTGGAAGCGCCTACCAGTCAAAGTGAGGTGCGCACATTTTTGGGTCATATGGATATTATAGAAAGTTTATAAAAGGATATGCCATAATTGTAGCACCCTTGGAAGAATTGCTGAAAGGAAAAGGTACATTTTATTGGGGAGAACCGCAACATCATCACATTTTGAGGTATTAAAAGAGAGACTTACTACCACACCCATTTTGTGCTTTCCCTCATGGGATAAACCATTTCATGTGCATGTGGATGCTTCTAGTATGGCCATTGGCACTGTGCTAGCTCAACTTGGTGAAGGTATTGTTGATCATCCAATATGTTTACTAGTAGGAAGCTGACTCCTGCTGAAAGGAATTATACAACTACGAGTGCGAAGCTTTGTCAATGATTTATGCACTATACAAGTTTCGATAGTACCTGTTAGCAACACCATTTGTGTTTTATACAGATCACATGGCCTTGAAGTACTTGGTAAATAAGCCAGTTTTACAGGGGGCATATATGTAGGTGGGTGCTCCTATTTCAAGAATTTGATTTCATAGTTGTGGTGAAACCAGGGAAAAGTCAACTCTAGACCAGACCATTTATCTAGGATCAATACAAGAGAGGAGGCACAGACAATTGAAGAGACACTACCGGATGCACAACTATATAGGTTGTAACATGCCCCATGGAACTAGAAGACATTGTTGTCTTTCTATGAATAGGTATGGCCCCAGAGGGAATGACATCATTGGAAAAAAAAAGTAGCTTGTTATACACGTAGCAACCCCATTTATGTTGATCAGTGGTGACCTTTACAAGTTAGGCAGAGATGAGGTATTACGCCATTGTGTGTTGGAGCATGAGCGCAAGGATATCATGGAAGAAGCTCATGGTGGTATTGTAGGAGGCCATTATGCAGGTGATGCAACTGCCCAGAAGATCTTAATTGTTGGATTATGGTGGGAGACACTATATAAAGACTATAAAGACTACTATAAGGCATGTGACCATTGTCAGCACTTGGGAAAACTAGGGTAAAGAGATGAGATGCCTTTGAGACCAATTACTAGTGCTGAACCATTTGAGAAATGGGCCATTGACTTTGTAGGACCTATTTTGCTACCGCGCGGACTAGATCATGCTATATCATTACTTACACAGATTATCTCACATGGTGGGAAGAAGTAGCCCCTACCAAAGACTGTATGGTAGCTACAACAGCTAGGTTTCTATGGGAGAATGTTCTTACATGATATGGATGTCCTCTAAGCTTGACAAGTGATAGAGGTACACATTTTTTGAATGAGACCATCAGATCCTATTGGATGAGTTTATGGTTGCACACCACAAAACTACACCTTACCATCCTCAGGAAAATGGGACTACTGAGGCCTTCAACAAGATTTTGAGCCAGACTTTGACCAAAATATGTGATGTTGGGAGAAAGGATTGGGATGACAAGGTATCAGCTGTGCTTTGGGCATATAGAACAACTTACAAGAGATTGAACAAAGCCACACCATTTTAGTTAGTCTTTGGCATGGAAGTTGTTCTTCCTATAGAATTTATGTTACCTTCTTTACACACATTGCGCACACTTGAGGTCCGGGCTGATGAACAGGATTTAGAAGAATGGATTGAAAAGATGATTCAACTGGATGAGCACCGAGCCATAGCACGGTGGAGTCAGAAGTAGGAAAAGGCCAGGCAGAAAGCATGGCATGATAAAACATAAGAGATAAGAAGTTTGACATTGGACAAATGGTTCTTCTTTATGACTCAAAGTTCTTACATCTAGAAAGCTCAAAGTACATTGGTTGGGGCCGTATGTTATAACTTCTATACTTGACTCAGGTGCATGCCAATTAGATGCACTTGATGGAACACAACTACCCGGTTACTTTAATGGGAGTAGGTTGAAGCCCTACTATAAATAAGTCTTCTTGGTGTTTGTAATAAGGCAGTGTTTCCATTTAGTCTAGGTTTTCAATTCGGTATTTCCTTAATGTATTTCTTTCATTGTCACTATGCTTTGTCAATTTCATTGTTGTTTGGGTAATAAGCGTGCTTTGCACATGAAGCTAATTACTTATATGAAGAATGTTTATGCATAGAGGACTGCACATACTTTTAGTGTGGGGTGGTTGTCGTTATTCAAGAAAAGGACTGAGGGACTTGGAAGGTAAAAGAAATAAGCTGCTACAGGTGTGCTTTAAAGAGGATTGTGTATCAAAAGGTGACCAAGGATGAAGATGGATGAAGGAATAGTATAACGTGAGGTAAGCGTAGGCCATGTTAGCTACTAGGAGAAGGTGCAGTGATGAGGTACTCAGTGCAGGAGCATGCACTGAAGAGAAGTCTGTGACCAAAAGGTAGGAAGGCACTAGAAGGTTATAGCTAGGCGTGAAGATGTACCACATGGAATGAGCGGATTTGGTCAAATAATGAAGGGATATTTGGTAGGTGAGGAGTAATAAATGCATCAAAATTTGAAAAATTATATAAGGAAGGGATGCGGATTCATTTTTACCATTGCAACTAAGAGTATTCATGAGAAGAGCCAAGTACGAAGAGTCGAGTGATCGATTTAAGGTGCGAAGGGTGTGAAGTCAAGCATGGTAACCAGATCTATGTTGTGTTTAAGAAGCTTGTGTCCCCAGTGGTGAAGGGTTTGAGTGAAGCAAGGAGACAAAAGAGAGTTAGGTTACAAGGTTTCCACCTAGGGCAGAGTTGGATCAAGCTAGGGTTTGATTCACGGAGTTACAGGGTTGAAGAAGAAATATTTGCAAGGTAAAAATGGCACCAAAGAAGGCATCTGCAGTACAATAAAAAAAGGAAAGAAAAAGGTAGTTGTTGAGGAAGAAGAAATGGCACCTGAAAGCCATTTCTCATAAATGCAATACCCAGAAGGGGTTATTGTCGACAAGAATGGGATTCACCCATTAGAAAAAGAAAGTGAGCGAATACAACCACAGGACATCGGAAAACAAGAAGGAGCTTGATTCTTTACTGATGACTAGAACAAACAAGCACATGGTAGATGACATGCCAGTATATGATGATGTGGGTGAGAAACTTTTGAAGAGAATTGGGGTATATCAGTTGTATGAGCTGCCATATTTTGGGAAGTATGAACCCTTGTACCAGTGGCTTATGAGCAGGGTACACGAAGACTTCTTCTACTTTGCAGGACGTAGAGTTAGAGTTTCATCTGCACTCATTTCATCAGTAATAGGTCTGAAGGCCATGGGAGAAGATATAAAAAGTGACCTTGTAGATAAAGCCATGATTTTGAAGACCAAACAGGAGTTGGGATACCTGAAGGGTCCACTGCGAATGGACATAGATAAGTTGAAGAACTACCCAGTTGTACAAGTTGCAGCACACTTGGTTACCAAGTTGAATGATCAGGAGCGGTGGTCACAGTAAACACTATGTGGCTGCACATGGCGCAAAGGATGTCGAAGGGACAATCTACAACATTACAGGCTATATTGTAGAGTAGATAGTCAAAGAAGCACACATTGGAGGAAAGATCAGCTTTGGGGTTGTCTTACTGATCACTGGTCTTCATGGAAATTGGAGTACCAGATGGACCAAAAGAGAAGATATGGGAATACCCCATGGACAATAAGTCCCCAACTGAAAGGTTCAGCAAGTACTTATGTAGGGGGCCATGATAGATGAAGTAAGACAAAGGGCAGAGAAGTGGTATGATAGGCTCCACGTGGCATTTGGGGAGGAATGGCACATTCCAAAGGACCTACCAGCAGTGGTAGGAAAACAAGTTTAGTTTGTTGTATACCAGCACTTCTACATCATGCGCTTTCCAATGAAAGATGGAGCCTGGAGCCCTTGGTGCAAGTTTCCTTACGCATTCACCGTGAGGTATTTTCAAGCTTCCATGCATAGGTTTACAGACACGTGAAGACTAAATTTCAATGCAGACAAGGTAGACTGTGACTACCATACATTGTGAAAGAAGTATGTGTATCCTGGCAGAAGCACCTACATAGAAAGAATTATTTTAGAGGTGTTGAACATCAAGCCAATAAGCTTGGTTGTGGCAGATGTGGGGGCGCATGTTAGTATATCTCTAGTTGAAGCCCAAGATGGAAAACAACAAATACGTGGAAGGTGAGTTCACGCTTCCCGCACCACCTAAGGGGAAGCATACAATGGAGAATGTCCCAGTGCCCAAGCCTACATAGAGAAAATCAAGATACAGGATGAGGAGGAAGAGCGCGAAGATAGTGGTGGTTTGGACCATCGGGGTAGGAGACATCCTACAAGTCAGAAAGATGTTGAGCACGCTGTTACACCACCTCAGCCACAAGAAGGGGATGAAGAGGACTTGAGTACAGTCCAAGGGGAGCATAGATTTAAAAGGGTATTCAGGAGAACAAGGACCCAAGGTGCTACCCCGACTACTATGCGTAAATCACCCCGGCTCTCCCCACAGAAGGAAGCAACCGCACAGAGAGAAGGAGGAAGCTGAAGTTGAGTGAGGAGGTGGAAGAATCTGAGGAGAGTGCACCTACATCTCCTACACCCCCAGAGCACACAAGAAGAAAGGGTGAGGCATCAAAGGAGAAGGATGGAGAAGAGAGAAGGCCAGAGGAAACAACTACAGGAGAAACACAGGACATGGAGACGCAAGCTCCAAATTTGGAGGCTAGGGTTCCTAAGAACAGAGGTCTAGAAGGGTGAGTGGAGAGCACATTCCACCAGCCATGGGGTATGCAAAGACATAGGAAATATTATCATGCCCGCTTCCAGAGCACAATCACGCAGAGGATCTGTTTGGCTGGGAGTTGATGGATGAAGATATGGTGACCATGTGAACACGAAAGAAACTATCCTGGTCAATGCACACCCACATGGATGAGCCTAATTTTGATGTATGCAAAGAATCATGCATGTCAAGGTGATTGAAGAAGGCACCTCAGGCTAGACACATGATAGTAAAGCCTACTGTCATGTCGATGAAGCAGGTTAGCAATGCACTAGTAAAAATTTCTACTAAAGTGGCTAGAAGGAACATGGATAAAGCCACCACAATTAGAGCGTTGCTATGTGAAGAGGTAAAGAAAAAAGATGAGGAGATAGCGCATTTAACCTAGGAAAAGGACTTCACACAGAGGAAGAATGACGTCTTTATAAGCATCACAGAGGAGATTGGGGACACTATAATCAAAGCAAGGCCACACTTAGAACCCAAGGTACCACAAACATTTCCTTCAGTGATACACTATGTGGGAAAGTTGGTGGACTTGGTGCTCGAAGATGAAACTCTACGTATGCAAGCGCCAAAACAATCAGAGAAGGATGCAGTGGGAGAAAGCATCTGTGATGTGGAAAATTACATCCTATGAGGGGCTGTTGCAGGCATTACAAGAAGTCTTGAAAAAGGTGGATCAAGCTTTGAATATATGCATAGCTCTAGAGGCACTCATCAACACTAAGACCTTGGAAGAGAATAATGAGGTCCAGAAGGCCATGAAGGATGAGACATTGGGCCACGCAGAAAGGTTGGAAATAGTTAAACAAAAGTGTGAGGCCCTAATAGCAGCACAAGAGCCGCATAAGACTAGGCTTGGAAGAGCTTGGAAAGCTGATTGCATAAGATGGACCTTTTGGAAGGAAGGATGACATCTATGTCTAGTGTTGTGTTGGTTCTACAAAATGAGAAAGGGGAAATTGAGTGGGATGAGTTGGAATCCATTGTTGTGGACATTCCGAGAGAAGCAGAAGAGGCACTCACTGAATGGCAAGATTTAGAGGCAACAATAAAAGAGGAGTATCTAGAGCTGATGCTGACAACTGATACAGAGGAGGTTTCTTGAATAACCTCATATAAATTCTTTATTCTTCCACATTCTTCATTCTTATTCTTTCATTGATATTCTTTACTTCAAATTTTTGGAAATTTCCATTGTCGAGATGACAATGAGACTAGTGTGGGGTAATGTTGATCAAAGAATACTTGGAAAAGATCACACAAGGAGTCCACATGGGATAGAAGGCCAGGATCAAGGCACGGAAAGATAGGAAGGACCCACACATGGAAGGCAAGTTCAGATTTCAAGACTTAGCCAATTTTGAGTTGAAGATCTATATTTAGGAGATGGCATGCGGAACACACCAATGAAGCAGGGACACGCGCACCATGCATTATCTATATTTGGAGAAGTGGTTCAAAGCATCTATGCATGAAGACAAGCTAGGAATAGAATGAACACTTCAGTTATCTAGTAAGAAAACTATAGATAGCACACTTGCATGTGTGGCTATAATTGTAAATGGCATGTGGCTATTAATAGCATGCACCTATTTTGGAGTAGTTAAGTAGTGAAGGGAAAGTCCCACCCTATATATATGATGATTAGGTGCATAGTAAGAGAGAGAGATATGTACATGTGATCCTGATTATTAGATCCATATGCACTTAGTGTATATTGTAATCCATATGCTTACTTAGATGATATTGAAATCTAAGTTTTATTCTATGTAATTGTGTAGTGCATGTTAGTATTTCAATCATGATACCGTTTATACTTATTAATAGATGGAAGATATTGGTGAATCTAAGTGTTTCCATCTTCATCATGTAATTGTGTAGTGCATGTTAGTATTTAGGCAATCATGGTTACTTACAAATTCTAGGTTTATATCTTTCCATAAATCACTGTGAAACACAAAATTTGTACATATGCAGAGTATCACCGTATCATGAATGATGGATTAGTTGTGAATCTATATAGATGTGGGGACTTTCCAAGCATCTTCAAAAATATTGATCCTCCATGTGCACCTATGCGTTTTTTCCCGTACGCCCCATCCTCATGCGCCTTTAATACTTAGGTTATATTTCATCAGCCCAACATTACCC
The DNA here is from genome assembly GCA_018340775.1 of Taxus wallichiana var. yunnanensis. Lineage (NCBI taxonomy): Eukaryota > Viridiplantae > Streptophyta > Pinopsida > Cupressales > Taxaceae > Taxus > Taxus wallichiana. The sequence goes on along the minus strand of CM031235.1, from coordinate 72,637,637 downwards.
CACACTAATTTCATTTTCACCCAATAAATGGGGGATCACACCTTGTCTCTCCACCATCCATACACCGACTATGAGTTTCCCTATTTCTTTTATTTTCTCCTTGTGAGAGTCCTGGGTTGTTGTAAGTGCATCATGCTTTTCTCGCTACTAAAGTAAGCCTCTCCTTGCACCTAAGCATCTTATCATTCTTCGTAGTAAGGAATGCATTATCCTCAATTAAATTTCTTGTCTTGATGATCACCCAAGGGTTTACACATATATTCAATGTTGAATCTGTCATCTTCATTTCATACCTTAGCATCTGAAGTAAAGACTCATACCCAACTATTCTTTGTGCTATCATAGCCTTTTCTTTCTCCCTATGTGCTTCTCTCTTGTTTCCTCTAGACACTTAATCGCTTCTTAATCAATAGTTGAGCACAATCATGGAAGAAGTGTAAGGAGGACTGGTATGTTTTATCCATTTGTTCATCAATATCTAGATGTGCATCAATTACTGCCTTGTCGAGATCCACTGCAAAATATAAAATATTCTATCTTTTCTCCTTATCCTTCTCGCACGCTTTTGTCAACTTTTCCACCTATTATTTTAGGCTCTTGTTCTATTCCACTAGAGCTCTCAACACGGCTGACTTATTAATATTTATTCTTGTTACCTCTCGTTGTTATTTTTTTTCAGCAAATAAGCATTACTTGCTTTCTCATTGGTAAAATCAGATTTACCTTCTAAGATTTACTTCCGAGCCTTTTTCTTCATATTTATCTCAAGCACATGCATCCTCCTTCACATCTAATTTTGGCTCATCAATATGTGTTTACATACTCCAAGATAATCGCTTTCTACGGTGCATAAATTGGCTACTTCAGTTCCATAAGCTCCCATCCATATATCTCCTTAGGTTTCAAAGTACTTTGAAACCTAGCACGAATGATCTTTGTGGGATCATCAACATATCCATATGTAGGAGTCTTATACATTTCTCCTTTATCTCCTCCCGAGCACCTTCCTTTCAAAGACACGCACTCCAAAGATCAAATATTCCCCCTTCACCCGTAGGTGTAACAGCTTGGCTCACCTGATCATTCACCCTTATCTTTTTATTCATTATCACATGTATCTCTCGCATTCCTCAAAGAGCTCTCAGTATCATCCTTCACTTCCTCCTTACGTGGTTCCTCTGCACCTATAGTAATCACAGGGTCTCCTTAATTGTATGTGTGTTGTCATTCGATTTTTCACCCTCACTCTCTGTAGTGGGAATATATTTGTGCCTTTTCTTCTCTAGCTCTTCCTTCACAAGAGAGTTTCTAGGAGAGCTTCTAAATATTTATGAGGGACCCACACCTATGCCTTGTGGCTTTATCCTTCTAAAGACCATTTTGAACTAGTGTTCCTCAGTGCCCTCATCTATCCCTATCTCCATAGTCCTTGTCTCCATTCCCACTTTCTCATTTTATTTTTTCATTGGAGGATTTGTCTCACGCGTTCTCTTCTCTCTTATAGTTGGTTGCCTTCTTCTATCATAGTCTAGGTCACCACCGTCTTCTTTAGTTCTTCCTCCTCCTCTTCTTCTTTCTCATGGGGCAGAGTAGACTCTTCATCCTGTAATGTGCCCACAATATGTTTCCCCTTGGGCAACTCAGGGAGCCTAAATTCATTCTCAATGTACTTTCCATTTTCCAATTTTGGCTTAAGGTAGATGTATACCTTCATTGCTCCAGACTTCCCAATTTCTAAACTCATAGAATTGATGTTGATATCATCTGAAATTAACTTCTCAATGTAAGCATACTTACCTGGGTAAACATATGTCTTCCGGAGTGTATGGTAGTCATAATCCACTTTGTCTGCATTAAAAATCAACTCCGTGCACATTTGATAACATGTGCACCGAGGCATGAAAATATCACATAGTGACGGCATATGGGATCTTTCACCAAGGGTTCCACTTTCCATCCTTCATGCAAAACTCCCTATGCAAAAATGTTGATGCTATCTAATTTTGCACACAAGACAAAATTGGACAACAGGGTCCTATTACGATTGAATTATAGCATTGGTCCCAAGGGCCCAATGTCGGGTCATCACAGAGGTAAAATGATTAAAATAATTAATAATTTGCATATGCGAGCTCACTTAACATTTAACGTTATCAAATTAAGCTCAATTGGCGACAACTTCGGTTGATAGCTAGATGAGAGCTCAATCATCAACTCGGTGCATAGCTCCACGAATAGCTCGATCGAGCTAAGCCTTAAGGATGAGCTCGGTGAGTCTCACCACGATGGCAAGTGAACTCAAAGGACATCTCGGTTGTAGAAATTTTTGTAGCTCAAATGAGAGCTTGGCTAGGAGAAGAATGGCTCGGTCGATATAAAGGAATATCAGATGAATCTGAGTCATGGATTTGACAAGAAGGTCATCTTGATGAAGAGTAACTCACAAGTAACACATGGTGAATAGGCTCAAAGTCATTTGAGCTCATGATCGAGTGAGGCAAAGAAATGTTTAGTTTCTAGGGTAACTCTGGTTCAAGGCAAAAGTCACAAAGTGAGCTCGAATGGTATTGATTTAACCGAGTATAAGAGTATTCATAGCCCAAAGAACATCGTGCATGAACGATAGTATCGGTGACTCGTGAGTTACTCATACATGTAGACATCATCAAGTTATTTCAGCATGCAGAACCAAGGAATAATGAAATATCGACATCAAGCATGAGGAACACAAGCCCGGTACACAAACGTGTGAGTTGGAAGTGGTTTAGAGTCTTTATGCATTAGGTCTCAACAAGGTAGAATCAAGCGGATCAGCTTAGACATACCATTAAATAGATAAGCTTGGTACATGGTTGTATCAGGTGACATAGAGATGGAAGATAGATAGTGAATAGAGCTCATAAGGATTTATTGAATCCATTCAAAGATAATGAGGGATCGATAGATTCGAGTGAGTTCAAATTCAAAATAAATACAAAAAGCTCGTGTAATGGAAATGAACTTTTCATCGATTTAGCAAACCACGCATGATCACAAACAATTGTGGCGTTGATGTAACTCAATGAGCCACTCAAGAGTTTGAAAAAAATGGCATGAGCTCACATGGATGATCTCATAGATATGAAACCAAAGCCAATGCAATTACACATAAGACCTAGCTCACTGTGGAAGGCCAAAGCCAACAATCTCGGGCCTAGTTCTCGCAGTGCTCAGTAAGAAATGACTTGGTGAGTCTTACCTTGGAAGGGAAGCCAAAGTATTCAAACTACAAGGCAAAGGTATTAGTCATGGTAGAAGGGCCAAATAATTGTTCACGAAGCACATTTTTGGTGAGCTTGGAATATAGGTCATAGGATTCAGATCGGTGATAAACGAAGTATGGCTCGATTATGTAGCCATGGTAAGAAAAGTGGCTTGAGGGAATCAAGCAATTTTGTAAGGTAATGAAGCATGGCTTTTCAAAATTAGCTAAGTGAACTAGCCACAAAGGGCTTCAAAGTTTAAACTGGTGGTACATCCGATCCCATAGTCTCAAGCTTGGAACTCATGTCATACAGTCTAAATTATTCAGAGCTCGATGGTGAGTAGCTCGGTCTGATATTTTAACAATCCAAAGATGATCGAGTTGTGTTGAAGGAAATTCGATACATAGAGCTCAATACCGAGCATGATGGAACATCATGTGGGATATCTCAAGTGATAGCTCGGTTTAGAGATCAAATAGGCTGATGTGAAGATAACTCATTCCATGTGGAGGTCATAGAAGGTGATTTCATCCGAAAATGGAGGTGATTTGGTTTTAGACAAAGGAACACCAAGTCAGCCAGTATGAGCTCGGTTGCAATTCACAAGTCAGCTCGGTGGGAGAAGTACAAGCCATGTTGATTTGGGAAGCAAGGGTAGTTTCAGGGAATCCTTAGTCTTTCGTCAGTGAGTAATAAAGATAGGGTTTAAATCACGCATATCAGCATCATTATGGGGATTGTGGAGATTGAAAACCAAATTACCGAGCTTTAAAATGGTGTAGCTTGTGGCAATTTTGAGGTGCATCTAGCCATAGTGAAAATGTCAAGATGACAAATCAAGCCAATAAATCCGCATAGGGAAGTTTGGGAAAACATGGCCAAGTGGGGTATTAATCGTGGAAAACCAAAGATAGGATTTCCACACGAGCAAAGTGAAACAGAGAATCGAGAGAATATTGACAAATCACCACCCAAGTCAGAGTGGCCATAGGAGGATCGAGTCAAATGTTGAGCTACCGGGTGGGAGTTGTTAGATCACGCTGGAGTGGTTGATGTACTTGGTAAATGCATAATGCGGGAGACCCAACCAAGGTGTTCAGCTCAATCGAATCATTCAAATGAGTTAATGTGATGCTATGCGGAGAGTTTAGTGGATAGCCATTAAAGTGAGTTAAATTATTCTACGTAAATATCTCGATCAGTACATATCTAGTGCTGAGATTAATCCAAGTGGCTCACAAAACAAAGGGTGGTCGTAGAAATATGTAAAGGATACCCGCTCAACATGGAGTGTGGAGCTTGGTACTTGGCGCATGATGACTTGTCCACAATGAGCAAGTAGTTGAAAATGGAATGGCTCGTAATCGAACTTGGGAGTCGAAGCGCCAAACATATTGGGAAACAAAGGCAAGCAAGATAACCCATTGGCATGAGGTGAGTCAAGCTTTTTAGTCACATTACATTCAATAGGTGCAGGTCGAGATATAAGTCATCGTAGGTTATCATAGAAAAGGAAGGACTTGCGGTGAGTTCTAACCCAAATCGAGCCGGCAAGGTGATGAAATCGATGTCACATACAAGGTCATAGATGCATCAGGTGGTTGAGCTCAGTCAAGTTAAACAAGTGAAGTGCTCAATTGTTGGAATGTGTAGCATGAAATTCATAAGGCCAAGGTATTCCAATGGTGAGAAACTCGGTGATGGCTCACCTTTCACCTTCGACTCGGCGATGAGGAACTTGTGGAGTAACTCAACGCTTAGCTCGTGACATTTAATGCATATATGAAGGGGAGATCGTTAAGGACCAAGTGATTTGGTGGTGGGTACAACATGGTCAATTTGGTAGTGAGCTCAAGGAAATAATAAAGAGAGCTCAGAGAAGATGATAGATCAATTCTACGTGAGCTCATGTAGAGTTAGAGGTGAGCTCGATTCAAAGTGAGCTCAAAGGCAGCTTAAAAATGAGCTCGGTGGACAGCTTCAAGACATCCCACCATGTGGAGATCCACATATTTGATGAGGATTTAGTCACCAAGAAGATGGAGATTGGTTTGGAGCTCAATTTAGAGCTCGGTGGGTAGCTCATTTTTTGATCTTGACGCGGGAGATCGGTTGTAGATGATGAATGGGGAAGAGTCACTGTGGCGAGTCATTGAACATGGAGATCGACTTTTAATACACATGAAGGTGCTCGATACCAAGTGAGCTCATGCAGAGTCAATGGAGAGCTCGATCCAAAGTGAGCTCATTTACTATTGTTGGGTTTTATATTTGCACTTGGAATGAAACCACACCAAAGGATAAAGCAAGTCCTTCCTCTTTAATGGGAGAGGTTCCCTTATTGAAAGCAAGTAGCAAAACTTATATACAAATGTACAACTTTCAAAGTGTGGATTCCTGATACTTTGAAACATTCATATGCCCAAAGATCATCAATACGAAAGAATGGAAGAAGAAATGAGATGAGAGAGGAAGAAAATAACAATACTTTTAGGTAATATAGATGGCAGAGTATCACCTTATATGTATTAAACCAGGGAGTTGCATAATAGAATCATTTACTTTCATAACCAATATAATTCCACAGATGCAAAGTTCCAGAAATCATATAAACAAGAACACAAAGTTTCCTATTATAAAATATGGATGATTCTCAAGTTTCAGACATGGAAAGAAGAAAAGCAGAGGAAGAAAGGGGAAAACTTTTGTATTGATTACTTCGAATCTATGACCTTTACAGAGTCTCAAGATCCAACCCTTTACAATGAGCCAAGCTCAGATTTTATAGATCAAGCCCCGAGAGAAGAAGAAAAGAAGGCGGAAATCAGATTGGAAATTCAAACGCTAACCATCAGTGCTCCTACAAATTCACCCATAATCTGCCAGATCTAGTTCCCCATGCTTGTTTGTCATGTTAGAGAAGATGGCCGACCAAAATCCATAACCATACTGGTAGTGGAAGCAGTCAAATCCCGCACTAATGGAGTGGAAGATGTTTTTTAGATTTTTACCCATCAAAACCTGCCAAACATAATATTTTATGTTTCCATGGCATGGAGGAGGTTGAGATCTTTCCAATGGTACCAAATTTGTTGAATTTCAAGCACTAGATCGAAAGATGTGCCCATTTGAATATTAGGGTCATGAGTGCGTAATATTTGAAAGAGTCTATCTCAGACCGGTCTACATGGCATCATCGTGCACCTCAAGATTCGATTCTTCCTTACGTTCTTGAAATCGTGTTGGACTAACACGTGGTAGCTTTTGCGAACTCCTTGGGTTCTTTTGTATTTTTCCTGAGTCTCTTTGCTTGGTGGGCCAAAAATCTGACCCTGGACACGTGGAGGGCTGGCGCTTGTCTAGGAACCTTCTCCAAATTTTACTCTTGAAATAGAATTGTGTTGACACTTGGCTTCCACTATTGTCATGTCTCTCGCTTTGACTATTCAACTCCGACCCTTTCCGCTTTTCGCACTGGATACGTGGAAGGCCCACACTCATTTGAAAACCCAATCAAGATTTTACCTTTGAAGGAGCATCAAAGTTGACACGTGGAATCCTCTCGCAGACTCTTGAATTTTTTAATGGCCACTTACTTTTTCGGCCCCGAATACATGGTGAGTCAAGCGCTCGCTTGGTTATCACCTTTTTGATCATGCTTTGAAATTGTGTCGAGTCGACACTTGGCGGCTGTCTCGCTAAGTCAAAGACTTTTCAACACCTAGTGTAACCATTGGGGTTCGACAAGTGGAGGGTCAAGGCACTTGTTTGAGAACTACCCTTGGCTTTGACTCTTGAAGTTTCGCCAATGAGGCATGTGGCACCATCCGCAGTAACCTTCCATACTTATCCGATTTTAGGCTCACCCCGTCTCGCCTTTTGTGACTTTTAACTATTAAATCTGCCCATTTTGTGCCCGGAACACATGGATGGCTGGTGCAAGTTTGATTCCCCACCTTGGGATTTAATCTTTGGAGGTGCGTCTGTTTAGACACTTGGCAACATCCGCTGAATCTCTATACTTAGCCAATTTTTGGGGCTCGTTCTGAATCATTTTAGAGCCCGACGACTTTGAGCCTTCGCCATTTCTTCTCCTTTGAGCCTCTGGTTCTTTGACACTATTTTCTCCTTCCCCGACCCTGCTATTCCATTTTAGAGCCCACCTATAACTTTTTTCTAGATTTGAAGCATGGGTTCATTCGACGAGCCATTTTTTTAATTTCTTCTTGCACGGGGTTGTTTGATCTTTCGCAGGCCCTGCCACTCCATTAGAGTCCCTATGTTTCTTGATTATAGGATTTGAATGTGATTTCTTTGGTTTCTTCTGTGTGGAGTCATGGCTGACCAATTTACTCAGGGGGAAAAATATGGATAACAATACCGACTCAAAACTTTCAAAACCTGACTTCAAAAGAGGGGAATTTTGAGGCTACAATAACTAGCTCTTTCTAGGGATGACTTGACATAGGAACGAGGCAAGATCAAGAACCATAGAAAAGCTCAAGGAAAGCAGACTAGTGCCTTATCCATTAGGAAAATAGATTCAAAGGAAAAACCAATACAAAATAAAACACACACGCAACAGGAAAAGGAAACAAACCAAAAAGGAAAAACAAAGATAAAACAAACACCGCACACAATATATACAAAAGGACTGCCTAACCACCTAGGACTTGAACAACTTCGAATCGCCCCCACTATAAGGAAGCGGAGAGGAGAACCATCCATGTAATCCAAATAGAAAGATTTTTCTCCAAAGAAAGTGTATGATTTTAAAAGGACCAAGCCAAAGGGAATCAAACTTACCATGGCTTCCTCAAGGTTCATGCCTTTTGTCCCATAGCGTAATAATGTATCCCACTTGAAAATCTTTGGTTCGCTTTCTTATCAAAACAACCTTCACCTTCAATTGATGAGTTGATATCTTATCAAAACCTCGAACCTATCTTCATCCAACTTCGGAGATACATGATCCTCTTGTCCAAGGAACCAACAAAACTTGAATCTTCAATAGCCTTCATTAAATGCAAGGTTGGTAATTCCACGGCCACCGTAACTCGGCTTCAACACCATACACTACTTGAAAAGGAGACATCCCAATTTCTCTTTTGGGTGTAATTATATCTCGCCTGCAGAGCATCATAGAGTTTCTTGTGCCAATTGTCCTGAGAATCATTGACAAGCTTCCAAATGATGGTTACCAAATTCTTGTTTGTTGATTTTGCTTTTCCATTCCTCGGGGGTAATAGTCTAAGGAGTTAGCAAGGGAAATTCCATAACCATAGCGGAAATCCATCATCTCAGAAGAGGAAAAATTTGAAGCATTATCACTCACAATCTTGTTTAATACCCCAAACCTTATCAATATGTTCTCCTTGATGAAATTACACACTACCTCAGAAGTAGTGCTTTTAACTGGAATGGTCTCTACCCACTTTGTGAAGTAGTCTATAGTAGTTAACACGTGATTATGCCCAACACTAGAAGGTGGGTTAAGAGTTCCAATGAAATCCAAACCCCACTGTTGAAAAGGCTCATCAATCACTACTAGCTTTAGTGGCAAAGCAGCCAACTTAGGTCTCCCAACAAAATTCTGATAGGCTTCACACTTGCCTACCCATTTGGATGCATCTTTGAACAATGTAGGCCAATAGTACCCAGCATGAAGGATTTTATGAGCAATGGACAATAGAAGATAAATGGCCTCTACAAGCTTGATCATGGAAAGCTGAGAACAACTTCTTCTGTTTCTCTTTGTCCACACACTTCAAGAATCTTCCATCTATGCCTCGCTTGAACAAAGCATTCTCCCATAATACATATTGTGCAGACCTCAGCTTTATAGCTCTCTTTTCCTTGCATCAATTGGGATGAAAACTCTCCATAAGTAAGGAAATGTGTAATATCGGCATACCATTCATCTATTGAACCGAGGAAAAGGACAACGGGAGTATCAACACTTATTTGGACAATTTTGCATCAACTCCTTCAAAGAATAAGCTCACATAAGCCTTTACCCCGACTATCTTATTTGGCTTGATATCTAGGTCATATTCATGGAATTTTTCTACCCAATTGCTTCTCTTAGTTCCAAACTCCGTTGTGTAAGGATAGACTTGATGGTCAGATCGTGCACAAGCACAACAGAGTTAGAATTGAGGATATAAAACCAAAACCGCTGACAGCTTTGACCATTGCAAAAGCATGTTTCTCCATCATAGTGTACTTCAACTCATGAGCTTTTAGAACATAACTCATGAAGGCAATTGGGAGCTCATGGTCTTCATAATACTTATGAGTTAGCACAGCAGCCAAGGTACTCTCTCAGAAGATAGCAATAGATGATAAAGTCCTTATTGAAATTAGAACATGCTAAGATGGGAGTCTTAGCAATGGCTTGCTTGATGCCTTCAAATGCTTCCTTCCCTTCAGAGGACCAACCAAATGTTTTCTTTCCTTTCATCATTTGAGCAATGCTCATAGTCAACTCTACAAAATCAGGAATGAATCTTCTCAGGAAGTTGATCTTACCAAAGAAGGAGTGCACACCCTTTTTACTTGTGGGGAGAGGAATCACTGGATTGCTTGAACCCTCTCTAGATCTATTTTGATTCCTTCCTTGGAAACAATGTGCCCCAGAAATTTACCTTCAGTGACACAAAAGACAAATTTTTTGGGATTTAAAGAGACTCCATGTTCTCTGCACTTTTGGAGGACTGTTTCAAGGTGCTGAAAGTGATCTTCCCTAGTCTTGGAAAACATAGTCAAATCATCAAGGTATACAACAATGCATTTTCCCTTTAGGCTGCCAAAATCTAGGTCCATCTCCTCTCGAAAAGTGGCACCAATGTTGATAAGACCGAAAGGCATCCTCTTGTAGGCAAAGGTGCCCCAAGGTGTAGTAAAAGCAGTCTTATGCTGATCTGCAGTATTGACTTCTACTTGATTATACCTCGAGAATCCATCCAACATAGATAGCATCTCTGAGCCTGTGATAGCTTGCAATACTTGATCCATCATGGGGAGAGGATAGTTGTCTTTCAAGCAGGCCTGATTCAAATTCCTAAAATCAACACAAATTTGAATCTCACCATTCTTCTTCTTGACGCGTACAATGTTGGCAATCCATGTTGAATGGTGTATGGGGAAAATGATCCTTGCCTTCAACAACTTCTGGATCTCTTGGAAAATGGTGTCAGCAATTTTAGGATTGTATTGCCATTTCTTCAGCTTGAAAGGTTTTATCCTAGGTTTCAGAGGGATAAAGTGTTGCATCTCCTTTGGTTGAAAAGCCTTGAGATCATCATATGAATAATCAAGAACATCAAAGATACCTCTTTAGTAGGTTTACTGCTTTCTTCTTCTCTTCTTGAGTGCAGCATTTTCCAATGTTCACCATCTTGGGTTCATCAAGACTCCCAATATTAACCTTTTCACATTCGGCATCATCGTTGAGCTCCTTGAGAAGATTTAGATTTGATGTACCTATCATGCTTATCAAATAGATCTTCCAAGCTTACCATCCCTTTAGGGATCTTGTTACCTTTCAATTTGATGCAGCCATCTTGGTCCATCTCTTCTTTGATATCTCCTTCATTAGAGGATACATACTCTCTAGGAAAAGTATCACTTCCTTCAAAATACAGCTGATCAAAGTTGTCCTTAAGCTCCAAGAATGAGAGCAAGTGTTGATCATCATTGAAAACATGCCACTATTTGCATTATCTGGTACACTGGGCCTATGAATCATCTCAATGGTAAATTTCTCCTGAGAGAAATCTGGGTGAGGAATTAGCAAAGATCCGAGACAGAGCTAGAGAATCAACTCTAGTGTTCTTTTCTCTTGGCATGGCTTCAATGGAGAAAGCATCAAGAAATTCAATGGAATCCCAAACAAGATTCCTATAATGCTTCAATCTCTTGTTCTTGACTTGATAAAGATCTCTGACTTGTTTCACAATCAGCTCTGCATCACCACGAGCACAAATATTCTTCACTCCCATTTCCTTAGCCATATTCAATCCAAGTATGAGAGCTTCGTATTCAGCCGTATTATTTTTATTTTCAAAATGAAGCTTGAAAGAAAATGGATGAATCTTCGCTTCTGGAGAAGTTAGCACCACACCAGGCCCAGAACCAGCTGAAGCGCAGCTTCCATCAAATACCATATTCCAAATGCCATTAGGATCATGAATCACTCCCTTGGGAAGTTTTGCCTCATCTTCAGCTTTTGGATCATGAATTACAACATCAGTTTTTCCCAACAAATTGAACAACGAAGCAAGTGTGTTCACAAATTCACTTGTATGTGACAAATTCGGGATGTTCAGAGAGTTCCTTTCTACCTCACTCGAGACAATGCAAAATTAACGGGGTGTGAGCTAAAACATAGTTTACCTAGGTTAATTTAGCATAGGTAATTTAATTATTATTGTGGTAAGTTGTTATTATTTGGTTATAAACCATATTTCGTTTGTATTTGGGAATAGTATTCCCGTATCATGATTTTGTTCTTATTTGTTTAATAGTGGGTTGTATTACTTCCCATATGGTTTCGGTCAAGTTGCACATGTGTAACTTCTTATTTGTTTGTACTCGGTTGTGCAATATCTATAAATATTGCATCCATCACTATTGTGAGGCTTTTGTCCCTCTTTCATCAATGGAATTGGTTTTTAAAATTATTATGTTTTGTTTTGAACAAATCCAGAGAAATGCATGGGTCATGGACTGATTGAGAAATGGAAAAGAGTTTATAAAAGTTGGGCTCCATTTTAAAAGGCTTTTGACTTTATAGTTAAATGATTGTTTTTGTTCAAGGGAATAATGGAAACCCTAGCTTTGTTAGCTACTTGTGTGTTTTGTTATGGCAAAGTGTTGGTAACCTATGAAGTTTTCTTTTTTAGGAGCGTGGTCTGTGGTGGAGCCAAGCTATTTTTGTTCTTGTTTATTCTTTGATGCATGCATTTTTAACTAAGATTTTATAAAAAGGACCTATCCAGTGGCAAAGTTGAGAGAAAAATGAGAGATTAAACCTCTCCCTATTGGCATGATTTCACTAGTAGAAGTGGGTGTTTGAAGACACAGCTGCCATTATTATTTATAGCATGTTTTTCCTTTCCTTTCCTTGAGTAGTATCTAATAATAAAATGTTTCATTTAGATTTCTTGTTTGGATAGCATAAGCAGATCTTAAAATGCATTTATTTGTCCTAGTTTTGGTAGAATGATTATGGAAGGCATGTATTTTTGTATAATGTTGCATGTGTATAAACAAGGATATGTGATATGATTATCCCTCTTATGCATTTGTTTCGTGTTTATTCATAAGTGTTAAACCCATTTGAGCATATTTGTAATTTTCTCTATCGATCTCTATTTTGGCTATTGTTGAATTCATTAGTGTTGTTTATCTCTATTAACTTAACCTAGTAATGTGGACATGATGGAAAATTCGCTGGAATTTTTCCAAATTGTTGCACGTGGGTTCCTTGTTTGGTTAGCATACGCAGTTTTCAAATGTGTTATTTGCTCCCGGTTATGGTTAAATATTTTTATAAATGTATGCTTCCCTAAATACGCCATTTTATGCATGTGTGCATACACTATTTTATATGGGTAAGTGTATATGGTTAATTGTAATCTTTTCTTCAAATTTTGGGTGATAAGCCCATTTGGCATTATGTGGAGGTTCTCTTTGGCGAGCCCTATTTTCCCAAAGTGGGGGTAAATTGTATGATTTTAAATTCATTGTGTTTCTTCTCTCTAAACTTGAAATCTAAAAAAGTTGGCCACGTCTGCACTATGTTGATATACTTGGAAAAGTTATAATTCTGGAAAAGTTATCATTCCTTCTTCTTAAACCTGTATGATGGCACTCTTGCTAGCATGAAATAGAATGTATTTCTAATCCTAAAATTTGGGCTGTAAAAAAAGAGTATAAAAATATGTGAACACCTTCGTTTATCTTGTTGGAAATACCTTATGCATTATTTAATTGTTAACTATTGCTTATTGAAAGGAAATGAAATTTGTACCATTTTATCTGGAACTGGCCCAATAACTGTTGTAGGTACTTTGAAGTTATAGGAAATAAAGAATGTTAATCTACCCAGAAGAAATTTTCTTTGCCGCAGTGAAAGAAGTTTATGATTTTTAAAAAATTATCATTATCTCTCTATGATTTGTACTTTCCTTAGCTGAAATAGAGAAGGAAATCAGATTTACCTTCTGAGAATTAAATGTTTTTGGTATTGTTCTCCATTCAAAACATTTGAATTTTATTTGTCATGTTGTATATCCGAATGAAATTCAATGACTAAGGTTTTAACCATAGTTACCTGAGACGGGGGGACGGCGGGACGGGGACGGGGTTTCCGGGACGGCAAAAATTTCTAAATTTTGGGGACGGCGGGGGGACGGCTAATTAAAAAATATATAAATATTTAAAATATAAAGATATAGTGACTAAATTATATAAATAAGCTGAAATAAAACCATTTGAGATTTAAATAAGGTGAAACTTGAACTCATAAACATCAAATACATTCCTTAATACTCATGATTCTTTCAGAAGTTTGCAAGAAGTTGCTTGGTCCAAAAAGGTGCAAAAATTGATTTTATGAAAATAAGAAAAATATTGCCATCAATGCATAGAGCTCAAGAAAATATGCACTTTTAGAGAAAACGACACCTGAAACGGAGCCACATAATGAAAGTTATGGCACATGCAAGTTTTTGCTACTACATCTTCCCGGACCCTTTCCAAAAATGGCAAATTTTTTTTTCTCGTGCTTGTGATTTTTTCACCAAAAAAGAAAAAATGCCAAAAAAGGAAATAAAATCATGGGGGACGCCCTGACGCCCCCACCACGCCCCTCCACGCCCCCCACGCTTTCCACGCCCCTCAGACGCTTTCCAACGCTCTTCGACGCTCCCGGACGCTTCTAGAAAAAAAAAAAAAGGAAACGTGGGGAAACGCTTTCCCCACGCCCCGCGCGTCCCGGGGCGTCCCGGGACGCCCTGAAGGGGGACGTCCCTCGCTGCACACCGTCAAAATCAGGGGGACGCGGTTATGCCGCCTGCTATTATTCAACACTATTTTTAATTACATATAAAATGAGTACAACCCCCAATGTTTTTTTGTATCATCCCATTTTGGTGAAAGTTATTTCTTTGTTTGTGTATTGTTAATAATTGTGAGGACTTAGTAGTAGATTGGTTATGCTCGTCTGGAGTATACTATTATTCATATGGATATTGTAATATATTGGATCTATTATTGTCGTTGATTACATATAAAATGAGTACAACCCCCAATGTCTCTTTTATCTACTATTCTCTTTTCGTGGTTGGAAATTGTTAGGCTACTCAAGCCACCTTTTCTAGCTGGAAATAATAGGATTTCTTCTTCCCATAATGAGGAATAAGTATTATGGCATGATGTCTACTTTCGATTGAGGGAAGAATTTTTTTAAATGTTTAATGCAGCCTAAGCACTTACAATCAGTGAATTTACACAATCCCATGACGATCTTAGATTGTGATGTGATATGGTAAAAGGTCTTGACCAATCTTTATTTGTGATTTTAAGATGATGTACTTAAATTGGGCAAGTAAGTGATACCTTTGCTTCTCGTCGACTTATAAACAACTATCATGGGATTTGGACTCCTTGCGGGTTGCATAATGAATTATCTTCATCAGTAGTTTAAATTGGATGCTTACTCTTGAGTCTCTAATCTAATTAAAAATAAACAACTATTGTTTATTTTTGAACTTCAAAATGATGCTGCTTATTGAAAACGACCGACATCCGCCTTATCGCTTCTCGGACCTCTCTGGCATTAAAACTTAGAAGGTTAACATTAACTTGAATCACTTCTATGTGCAAAATTCTTTCTAAATCAATTTGAATTCTTGTAAGCAAATAAATTTTCCCTAACATGTACGTGAAAGAGGGAACTGTTGGTAAATAAGTAATCGATTCTTTAAATTTTTATTGTGTTAATTACGACACTATTGGTTGACCTTCTCTTCCAAGTCATTATTCCTAGGAGTTATGTAAGAAATACTTGACAAATTTGGAAACTCCTTGCTATTTTTAGGTGTGCTCCAAGGTTTTATCAAACCAAAGGTTAATTAAAAGGAAGATATTGATCCTAAATTTTACGTATAATACAATTCTTTAATTTGATACAAAATTTTTGGGTACAACGGAATGGGGGAAAATAAATTATACTTGGTTCAAGTAACATTTTTATGGAATAATATTGATTAATTATAATTGTTGATATAACGCATCGTTAACCTATCTACATGAAGTTCTTGAAGTATAAAACAAATTTCTTATAATGGTTAAGTCTATATAAGTTTCAATACAAATTTTGGAATAGTTGAGTGAACATCTCAGCTTCAAGATTTTAGATAATGTCATTGCATTAGTTAACAAACCCAATAGTAAATTAAGTGACATTTTGGGAAGTACCATAACTCATCATGACCAAAGTTCATTTTGGGTAATAAGAAATGGAATGAAGCTTGTCATGATTATAAGGAAATGAAAGTAAACTAATTTTCTTTCCAACATGGCGAACATGCCTACCATATTATGAGGGTACAAAAGAGACATGAAATTTGTTATAAATAGTAAAGGAATTGTAATTAACATGTAACCTTGAGTAGTTAATTGAGAACAAACACATACTATACATATGATGATACTAGTAAGGGTTGTGAGTAAATGAGAATATGTATTTATGTCAATTTTAAATGTACATCATCCTTGAATTGTTTGTAATGAGGGTGGTAGCATTTTCTTTTTCCTTCGAACCTATAGTATTTGTTTCTTTCGACCTAAATATCGTGTTGAAATGGGATAGCCATTGTTGAAGAATATAAAACATAAATGTCATTATGTAATACGATATGAAACTGACTAGAGGAATAAATGAAAAGAATGAACTAACCAAATTTCTAATGTGATATCATGTTTGTAACTTTTACCCTGGTTGTTAAATTACCCATTAGCGGAAGTGCCTAATAAACATAATTAATTTACTTTAGTGAAAATAAGGACATGGTTAGTTTTATACTTTTTTTTTGGGTTCATGTTTTATGTTAATAAGAGGTCACACATAGGTGATCATGTTTTACCTAACATATTTGATAGATAACATGATAATCATGTTACATTCACATTCCATTGTATTCGAGTAGTAATGTTTTATTCTTGTTTGATACTCTTCATCTATTAAAAAAATAAACACAAATTTTATGAGGATATTTGTTTGCTCGTATGGAAATTTTGGGTCAACCTATTATGGGAATTACAATACTATATACCTGCTACCACTCAATATAATGTCTAACAATGATACAAAATTTATTGGTCATTTCTAGCAAACGTTGTGGAAGACATTGAAAACCAATTTGTAATTTAGTTCAACATACCATCCATAAATTGATGGATAAATAAAAGTTGTAAACATAATCTTTGAAGATTTTCTCATAATTTGGTCTAAAATAAGCCAGAACTAGGGATTTGGATTTAGTGTAAGAAAAAATTTCTTATGACAATTTAGTAAATAGGAGTAGATAGAAAATACATTAGAAATTGTATATGGGAGAAGCCCAAGAGGATTTGTAGAATTGAGAAACTTACTACGTAAATCGGAAGGAGTACTCAAGAAGGAAATTTTGTAAAAATATGAAGGAAGTGTACCAATAAGTGAGTAATAAATTATAACTAAGGAATTCCCAATACAAATCATGCATAGATAAGAAACAAATAGAATTTGAATATCGATTCGGGAAATGGTCTTAGCATACTTACAAAAGGAAAGGTTTCCTAAAGGGACATACAATAAGCATCCGCATGTCCGAAGAAGAAGGTTTTCAAAGTGAGAAAGGTGTTACAATTGAATGTAATGATCCTCATTTCTCTGCAAGTTTATAACTTGTTGCACCTTTGGAAGATTGCAGAGAATCACCAAGAACATCTTTAGTTGTTGCATTTAGTCAAATGGAGTTTCATGGAAATGAGGAAGAAGAAAATGAGAATCCAAGAGTGGAAACAGAGTTATTTGCACAAGAAGAAGTAGAATAGAATTCAGATCATCTTGCAAACATCCACCATGAAGAGGAAAGTGTCTCTAGTAGCTCCATTTATGGAGTTGAATGCAAAGAAGATGGGCAAATTCAAAGGATCGGTTCATTGGCTCAAATAAATATATGTCCAATCAAATACCTGAATGGTTTAGAGCCAAAAATATAGTTATAACCATTCAAGCTCACTTCAAAGCATGAGGAATAACTTCAAAGCATCAAAGTTTAGCTTAAATACCTCATGAACCCAAATGCATAGAAACTCGAAGAGGTAAACACTATTTTCTTTGCTAATAATTTTTGCAACAAGAAAGTGTGGGCCACACTTTCACTCCCATAATGTGAATTAGCTGAAAAAATGATCACATGGCCACATTTTGTAAGAAAGGGGAGCTACTTTTCCTAACTTGTATCGATTTTTTTAGCTTGCTTCTATTTGGTTAGACTAGGATTAGTTTAGGTTTCTTATTGCAAAAAAATCACTTGTGCACACTATGCATGTTTCCACTTGGAACATTTATGATTTTCATTCTTTGTATATAGTTTTTGTTCCCTTTTTGGCTTTGCACATGTATAGTATAGTTCGTTGTTTCATACAAATTCATGGTTTAGTTTCAAAAGGTTAAGATCATTTTTCAAGGTATATGCTTGACTCCATGCCCAATGGATGCTTCAAGGCTACTAGTATTCATCATCTAGTATGCATATTTTCCCTAGAGGTCACTTTAAAAATGTCCAAAATTTATCCCCTTGCAATTTTGAACAAAGCATCCAAGTTGTAACTTAGGCACTTTTTCTTAGGAAAGTCGCAAAACACCGACTCAAAATTTCATGAAATGTTTGAATGTAGTATTCCACAAGTTTTCCTAACCCGCATAACAAAATAATTGGAGATCAAGACTTAGGCATATTTTTTATGGATTTATTACTTTACAAATGCTAAAGTTAGATGTTAAACCTTTGTTGTATTAGTAAAGGAATTAGCCTTCTCGAAAAATGAAGAAATCGAGAATCCAGTGTCCCACGATAGGGTAAAACTATTTAGTACTTTGCGGCTATGAAGTTACAATGTTAAGCGGACATGAAAAAATGGAGTTTAAATGAGTTGATTAACTCCGCATGAAGCAAAGGAAAAATTTTGTGAGAAGGGACAATGCATGGAAATTGTCGCGAGACACCACGAGGAATAGGCAAGCAAGTTCGGATACAACTAAGGTTGGAAGCCATGGAACATGAACTATCTGTTATGGATTATTAAGTGTAGTGTTCTATAGATTTCAAAATCAGCATAACAAAGGGACATTATCGCAAGGATAAAACCCATGAGGTGAAGAAATTGAACACCTGCAGCAGTAGGTGGGATGAATGTAAAGTGTGGTGTAAAGGTTACACAAGTTCAAAAGTTATGATGCAGCCGGGAAGAAAGGTGAAAGTTACAGGACATGACAGAGGACGTAGAGCTTGAAAAGCTACTAAATGAAATAAGAAAGAAGTGAATCAAAGTAGAATCATCTAAAAAATTAGGCATGAAAAATTCACACTTGTTTTGAACCGAGATGATCAAATACCTCAATGACCAGAATTTAATAAAGTATGGGTGTCATCCTCCTACATTGGCGATCTGATGGAATCGAAGCAATGTCATATGATTTTTCTATCCTCCCCTCTTCTTCTATCTCTTATGTTCTATAAAGAGGAAACTCATTCATTTGGTAAAGGATCCCTCTTTTGATTGTAATGACACCATGTCAAAATGGTGGTCGACTTCCCACAAGTTTCAAACCTCGTATTTGAGTGTATGTGGAGCATTTAATTCCTTCTAAGAATTTGTAATGGACTATGCATCTCCCATCAATGATTTAATGAATATTGTGGCTCATTTCTACCCTTCTCCTTGCATTGTGTCTTCTTTCCTCTCCTTTCATGTGTTTTATGTTATGTATGGATTCTACCCATGGATTCTTAATTTTTATGTGTTGTTAGAATGTAGAAGGGAATGGCTAGGAAATTTTTTGGTCTGTGGCACATGTTTTCCCTCTTGATTAAGCTAAATGTGAATTTATATGCCTAATCGATTGATTTGGGCAAAAGAGTAAATGAATAAATAGCTAATTACGAAATTAAGCCAAGAAAACTAAGATGAAAAGTATGAAACCCTAAGTGCAAAGAGAGGGTAAAAATCCTTATATGATTCACACAGATCTCGAAGACGCACGTGAGCTGGAAAAGCTGGAAGATCTAGAGCATGGGCTGTCGCAACGAAGCTCGATAAAATGCAGAGATGGAGGAATATAATGGATTGGGGCACCTTGTAACGCCCACATTTAACACACACAAATACAACACACATAATAACAAGATAAAAAAATTGGCTTACATTGCTTGATACATAACATCACATAGGCTCACTTAGGATAGTGTATAACACATGAGACATTTGTGTAACCATGGACCCACATATATAACATAAAACACAAGATGCACATCAAATCCACATGTCCAAAAATGAAAAGGTACAACAACAACCCACAATAAGATACACTTACAGGAATTTCCCACAACACGTCGTTATTCATGGTGAAATATTTATTTCAATCCTATTTTTATTAGTTGACTATCATTTTCTAAAGAAAACAGAACATGGGACTCTTCATTTCTTTACAACTAGGTTGCATGTTTTTGGTTTAACATTTCACCTATAGTGGTTCCTTTAGAATTTGCTCATTTCTCTTGTGGAAATAACTTTATATAGCATGATTGTGATTAGGAACGTACGTACACACATGCATCTTCTAATATTTGACTTAAGGATTTGTTTGAGAGATCCATGTTTACTTGGTTTGGAAAAATACTCTCGTTATAAGGAGGAAAATTCACAAGAAGAAAAAGGAAGGTTACTAGATCAATAGAAAACCTATCCCGAGTTCATTTCATAGCATTGTTTAATACTAACAATACACTCTTTTAATCTTCAAGTTATTACAACCAACTATGTAGGTTAACTAATTAAGTTGTATCATTCTTGATTCACAATCTGTTGCTCCAATTAGGAATTCATATTTTCACAATCATATTACGCATGGAAGGGTACATTACACTTATTTTCCCGTTATAGAGATTTTTCCTTGAATTTAAATGACGAATTTCACATTTCAAACTACTTTTGTTTCATCATCTTAAGGATTTACTCTTAATAACAACTAGTTAATTACATGTTTCAACCATAAATTCTACTTCCTGAGTGATTCTAGGTTTAATATATTCCTATCTACGCCAAGGGTTTTACTAACTTTTACAAGTCCAACTAGAATGCAATTTCCTTAACTCATGAGACCTTGGCTACAAGAAGCTATCCCATTCTCAAGGCTGCAATTTATTATTTGATTAGCATCATTATTTAATCCACATTTATGCAAACAAAGCATGTGATCATGCATCATATTTGGTTTTTCTGATTTATTAGGTTGTTGTATTAGTCGTGAAGCTCTACTTTATTACATTCATTTTATGATCACATTTGACATTTTAGTTGGTTTTGACATCATTCAATGGCATACCATTTTTCGTAGTGGTCATTTCTTAGTTTAATCTTATTTACCCTTTTACTAACTACATTTACACGGTTACTTTGGTCTTGTATTAACATCATTTTGGAACAAATGTAATTCCTATAACACTTACATATATTCAATGTTTAAATTTACCTTTTCTAGACAAGGGGAACTATGGTGAGATCAAGGAAGGAATTATTAGGATTTAAGGGTGATTTAGATTCAAGATACCTCTTCCCATAAACATCCTTCCATCATAGTACCCTATTTTTCTTGTTACAGTTTTTTATAATTCAACAGATTAGTTTAAGTAGATTTAACATTTACATGTCATAAACTATTTTTGTCATATAAGAGTTTGTGTTGGCTGAAATGCTTGATTTCTCTAAGAACAATTCATTTTTTTTTCTTAACAACATGAGAATGCCTAAATCAATTATGAAGACTTCAAGCATAACTTTATTCCTAAACAATATCTTATATAATACTCTTGTTTCCCATTACTCTTACATGGTTAATTTGGACTCTTATGGGCGTTGTTTTAGAACAATTGTAAATCAAATAACACATAATTTACACTTAGGGATTTAAGACTACAAGGAGTACGACCTCGCACAAGACAACTCATTTCATTTCTCTTAGACACACAAGTATTTAGTGTATATTGGAAGAGAGATATCACAAATAATCTTATGCATTAAAAAAACCTCCTAAGCACCTATTTCTATTTTTGGGTAAATACGCAAGTAATTCGAAACGTAGTCTCCACTCACATAAGTTAGATCTCCCAAGAGATCAATTGTAGGTACAACCACCTATTATCGTGTAAGGCTTTGGCCACCCACTAGGGTACCAAGGGAATTACGCACAAGGTGGTTAACTTATTCCTGATATGGTTAGACCTACAACACCTAGACATGATCACCTCACTCATCCCAATATGATAGGTTTCACAACACAAAATCACCACCTCCAAAAATATTCAGGTAAAAGGTCCTTAATAAGACGTCTTAGGTGTAAAGCATGAAAATGATTAATGAGATTAGAGTATTTTATTAACACGGTCAATGTTTTATACCCTAGAAAAAGACTCAAATGGGGGAGGAAGGAAAATAGGCTTTATAATTCATTCTTTTAATTTCGTTACTTCGATGACAGAGATTCTACCTAGCATTATTGGTGTTAAGGAAATAAACCAATAATTAACATAACAAAAGATTAGTTTAATATATTTATAACATAGGTACAACATTGAGCACAACTTCACATCTAATTTGACACTATAAAATATATCCACATTGGTATTCCCTTTTCAAAATATACAAAAAAAATTCTTTGAAAAACAATACATATCATTATTCTATGGTAATACATGTATTACAAGATTAATATAACGTTACAATGAAAACTCATTAAATGCAACATATCACATCCCGAATTCCTCTTGTTCAAAGTACCTACAACCAATGTTGCGTCAATCCTAGGACTGAGTATGGAAATCCCTTACACTCAAGCACGAAATAACACATTCATCATTTCAAGTAATTCAAAGCAAAGCAGGTAAGAGCTAGAAATAGGTAGAGAGTGAGAGAGGTCATTTCATCACACATTCACATTCCTTTGTACTTTTTTTTCGATTCTAGAGAGAGTAAGGAAGAGAGAGGAAGTCTAGAATTCATTTTATTTTCTATTTACCATATCATAACTACATGCATAACACATCCATTTTCATTTCATTTCAAATTCATATACACTTTCAACCCATCTACATATTCAAATCATTTACGTTTTCAAGATCAACCAACATTCCATATTATTTCTAGAGAGAGAAGAGGGAGGAGAGAGAAAACATTATAAATTACTAAATCCATTCATAGAAATCTATTTGATTAAAGTATACTTTACACAACCATGAAACTATATGAAAAGGGTTCACAAGTATAAACAAGTCAAATGGGAGCCTCGTGAGGAATATCTAGCTCAAGTTGCGAGTTTACGAAAATTACCCAAATACAACTAAAGTGCCTACAATATGGGACTGGAAAACACTCATTTTTAAGTTCAAACATAATTTCAATGATTCCTATTTACTCCCTTATATACAAAGAACTCAACGGATTTGATGGAAGTCGATTATGACAAACAAGTCTCAAAATAGAAAGGTGACTCGAGACCAATTGTCGTAAACATGTCAAAAACCACTATTGTAAAACGACCAGGTGGGCTCCAAAACCCACTTGAAACTCTAACTTACGAAATCAATTTTTTTGCAAAATTGAGAGTTGCTTTCAATTCTCTGAACGAGTTCTAGAGGTACATAGGGTTAGTTTTCAATTTAGCCAAATTGATACGGCAACCGTAAGACAAAAAAATCACATTTTCTTAAAAATGGGAGTGTCACTCCAAGTGAATGAGATATAAATTCAGAATCAAACTCGTCTCTCCAAGGCATCAAATTGAGTTTTATCAATTATATTTATGGCCTTCATGGTGTCCTATACCATTAGGAATAATACTAGAGTTCTAGGTTGGTAAAATGATTTTCTTTGGCACACCATGCGCGCACTGTATGGGATATGGAATGTTTTTATTTTTAATAATATGAGCAGGTAAGAGTTTCATTTTTAATTTTAATTTCATCCTCTATTGTTCTAAAGAAATTAGGAACCAAACAAGAAACAATAAAATGCAAAATTTTAGTGCGAGGAAGATAAATCCATACCTTTTACACAAAAATCGTGATCCCCGCATTCAACGAGACCACATCAGCTTTCCACATTCACCAAGCGCAAACCACGAGACTAAGCATGATGAGCTCCACAAAACTGACAACTGGCCATAGTGTCACTAGAGTCACATATGAGATATAATAAAAATTAGCATTTCCTTCAAATAACCAAACCCGACACCGAGGCATACATATGGTCCTTTCAACTGCTCTAATGCATTATTTAGACAAAACCAATGAGGTACTAGGAAAATGAAACTGATTTTTTGGGCAATCTACCCTAGCCTTTAATTCAAAGTTTGTTGAGCCTCAAAACCACAACCATTTTTCTTGTCAATCCAAAGTGATTAATACACTCCACAGACCACTCCTCTTTGTTATGTGCCAAATCCCAACTCTTTGTAATATTTTTATGCCCACTTACAACATTTTTATAGTCGTTAACTAGCATACCATTTAAACTTATATACTACACAAACCATTTTTAGCTATAACTCGCCATTGAGCAGCCCAAAGCTAAAAACAAGTTTGACTAGGTAGAGCATTCAAGGTGAATATAGCTGGTGTTCTCAGACTCAGACTCACAATAGGAAACAATGCAAATAAGGTTGGATATTGGTCTACTATGGTACAATTACTACAAGAATGACATGACTTCAAAGGGAAAAACATTGGAAAGTTGAATAGCTTTAAATATTATTGACTGCATTAGATGGAGGTTTCTAAATCATTGTCAATAAATTCCTTTTGATTTCTTATACATGCCTAAACGTTTCTCTATCCTCCATTAATAGCATCTTACAAGAAAAAACAAGTTATTCCAAGTGGAGGAAGGGTAAGGGAGGTAAATCATGTAGACACATAAGTGGGAAATCGGAAAGCACTTTCAACACCGTGATCTATAAAACAACTACTCAAAATAAAAGGAAAAAGGCAAGGAAACAATGTGGTAGCCATTGTCCACCTAGAGAATGGTGATGCCCAACTTATAGTACGTGTAGCACATGTGCACGAAGCGAGAAGAAGAAAAATCAATACAGGTAGACCTTATTCCCGAGTGCACTCGCTTCTAATCCTCAATCTTCTTCCTTTTTTCAGCATATTAAAAAAACAAAACCATGGCAGGGGAAAAAATCTCTTTTGAAAGACAAAATATCTTGTTTCAGACGCATATACAGATCCATATCAGTCAAATTTGTGAATAGTAATGTGAGGAGATATTCGGTTTTGCTTTATTAGCATGTGCAGGACTGATTAAACCCATCGTGGTACAAATTGAAGGATGAATACAGCTAGGAATGCATTTGCAAAGTTCCCTTTACATTCTAAATTCGTTGAACTAACCAATTATAGCTAGATTTACAACGTTAACCTGGGTTTCGCCTTTATTCAAGCCTTGGATCCCAAATAAAGTGCTTGCATCATTATCGAAGGAGAATGACAGTCTGAAAAGGTGTTTAGGAAGTGATTCCCTTCACAGATGCCCACAGGTCACATCTTCACTTTTAAATTTTAGTCAACCGTGTCACATGAAAATTTAAATTTTTATTTTTTTGTTTCACCAAAAATATTATCACTAAAATTTGACATCTAACTAGGAGAGAGGGCACTACACACCTAGAGAGGGACAAGGGCACTTTTGTGTGCCCTAGGCCTCTTTTTGGGCACTTGTGTCTATGAAAATGCTCGAAAACCTCTTCTAAGTGGTTGCAATTAGTTTGCTACTCTTCACCTTTGTTCGCTAGTATGTAGCACAATGATCACCAAAGTCGGTAGAAACTGTTGTTTCACCTTTTTCTTTACTTTTTTTAATGATGAAACAGATAAGGGTAAGGGCTAGGAGGAATACCTATTAAATGGGATAGTTGATGGTTGTTGCATGCATTCTGACTTCTTGATCTAGTGTTGATTGTGAGAGCTTCCTTTTGGCTAGGAGGAACTACCTATAATAGAAAATAAGACCACAAAAGAGAAGTTAAATGATATATGATAGTGGACTACCTAGCATATGCTAGTTCTAGGAAGTGTGATACTTCCTAGATGGTTGTCAATCCACTATTTAAAACAAATTAATGCGAGAAATAAGTAAATTCCTATTGTAGTTGATATGATTTAGGTATCTCATTCAAGTACAATAAGAAAATCCAATCACAACAGGTTAGGCTATAGTTGGATCTAAAGGATGAGGTGTCTGTCAAGGTACTGGGACTGGTTAAGATCTGATTCTAGGTTGTTTAGGTCAACTGGTAGGAGGTTGTTTGGCTTTGTTCTTGGGCGTGGTATAAAATACAGAGACCGATGTCAGTTGGGTATACCCGACGACGGTTAAGGGGGACTAACTACGCTTATGGGTAACCGATGTCGAGACAAAGAGGGTGACAGTAATTCAATGAAAACCTTATTATAGAGGCTAGGTGAGGTTAGATGGGGCTAAAGGAGGAGATGGCGAGGTATGTGGGAATACTGAGAACACTTAGAGAGGTGGAAGGGCCAAGATAGGTGATCTGACAAGTGGGTGGGTGATATTTTTGGGTTTTTCAGAAAGAAGGCTATAGAGGAATGGGAATATTAATAGAAGAATGATAATAGAAATGATAACAACTCTATGAACAGAATAGCAATGGAAATGATTAATGATAAAACACTTACCAATGTTACAGGTCCAATGGTTGGGTGGTGGTGATGATTGGTTGATGGAATGGATCTTGGTGCAATAGTGATGCTTCCCGAATGTTACCGTGAGTGTCAAATGCTTCGCATCTATCCCGGTGTCAAGCCATGGATGTCCGGGTGTGTGATAATGCTTTGGTTACCTTTGCATGCAGCTCTCTTCTCCTCTTCTTGCTCTTAGAATGTGTCAACCCAAGAACAAGGTTACTTAGGTGAATAAATGGTAACCGACGATGGTTCTGGTTGACCGGCGTCGGTTAGGGGTGACCGCGCGTCGATTAAGGCAGATTCCCTAGGTTTACTAAAATTGGTAGATCTCACCTCTTTTAACTCAGGTTCATTCCTTGATCCGCAGATTTGGAACGGACATTACATTTTTATGAGTGGGAAGGTGGTTAGAGGGATAGTAGGCATTGATTTTTAGGGTTAAACTAAGTCTTAGCTCATTAAGGTAAGTGGGACTAAGTCTTAGTTGGTTATGGAAACATGCCAAGAATAGGTCTAGGGTGAGGTGGCTAGGTGAGGTGTCTAAGTGAGGTGGAAATTAGCTTAATTAGAATAATTAAGTAATGTATATTGTGAGGGTGGGGATTAATTTAATTAAGTTAATTAAATTAATATTAATGTGGGTGAAAGGGGCCATGGTTAGGTGAATATGTTTGAGTTGGTTATTCGATGGGAGGCCAAGGGGAGTGTGACCCAATTTTGGTGTCTACACCCGCAATGAAAGAATGACTTGAAAAACCCTCAAAGAGACATAGAAAGATGCGAATGAGTGGTAATACTATCTTCAACTATCACAATGGTGATCATATGACTAAGCATTGCACTACATCTCATACCTAATGTAGTTATATGTGTGTGCAAGCACTATGCCCTAAGTGGCTTTTGTACGTGTCTCACTTGATAGCGAGAAAATAAGATAGATGTAAAGAAATGCAATAGATGTGTGCATAGAATAGAATGAACTTCTATCCTATGAAGTGTATGCAGGATAACCAACACTTGTGTATCCCTAATGGTGTTATATGGATGCAAAGGAGCTCTTAGATGATTGATGGATGCAACCTTCGGTGGTGATAGCTAATGCTTAGTGTTTGGTCCTTTAGTATGATCACATAACTTTATATTTATATGATTCATTTGCTTTAATTTTTTAATTAACCCTGAAAATGCTAACTACCAAAAAGATAAGATGCTCAAATAGCTAGAAAGGACCCAAAAGATGTGAACAAATTATACTTAGGTCGGGCGCCCGAGGGGACGAGGGCACCCGGACCTCAAGGCCCGTCTGGCGGGGTGTTGGTCCCAAGATGATAAATGTTGGGCTATAAAAAGGAATATTGGGAAAGTAAGGGTACAAGACCAAAAATGGAAATAGAAAGCAAAGAAACGTGGCCAAAGACATGGCTTAATTAATACTTTTCTTACTAAGGAATCATATGAATAGTAGTATGTAATCATGATTAAATAGATATCTAAAGTGCATGATTTTCTATCTACATTTTCTCCAAATTTATGTTGTTGAGAGAAATCTTGATAACATAAAGTAGATAGAGATGCATACCTGATAACCATGTATGTCGGTGACGAAAGCATATCGAGGGACAAGGTAAAGCATGGAGTGATAAAGTGTGAAGCATGGATGTTAAGGAGGAAAAAGTACAAAAAGTGAAGATGAAAATGACCCTAGGGTGGAAACGCATGTGTAGATATCATGATGTGCCTATTGTTGATGTCGATTGTTGTTGTTGATGATTTTTGATGTTGTTGATGTTGACTACCACTTCCCATAAGGATGAACCTGCAAAAGAGAAGAATGAACAAGTAGTCAAATATGCATGTATATGATCAAAATATATAAAAATTATGTAAGGAAAGTATGAAAATGTGAAAAAGGAACATGTGCACCTAATCCATGATGAGGAAATATTGTAGAAAGGATCTTATATATGTTATAGAAGAACGATTTTTAGGCGATCTCACGCTAGTTGTTTTGCCACGAGTTTTGGGGCAATCTCACACCAAGTCATGGAAGAAGTGTAGGGATAAAATTCCAGTGTTATCCTCTAACCTTTAACTACTTCCCACAATGTAGAACACCACTGCAGATGGTGTGTAAAAATTTGAACAATTTGATCCAATGTGAAAGTAAAAAGTGTTGTGTAGTGCATGCATGTCAAGTGCTAAGGATTGTGTGCCTTAGTAAAATATGTTATTTTGAGTTTTGTATAGTATACTTGAACTTCCAAATGTTGTGTAACTTCCCCTAGTCATAAGTGTCCAAGAAGGGTCAAGGGTGCTCAGTGCTACTATCCTATTCTAGGCGCTAATATATGTGTCCTATTCTCAAAAGCTAATGTATGTGTTTTGCTAAGGACCCAAGTCTATTTTGAGCCATGTCTGATATTGACGATTGTGTTGTAATGGTATTGTGTTGTGTTGAACAACAAAGTGATCGCATAACGTTGTATGGGGTGAATGATTCACCCAAATGATTCCCCCTCATTTGGGGTGCATGCGACATAGTTAAAGGAGTATGTGGCCCAAATTATGACCTAATGTTGTGTTGAAACTGTGCCCTGTAGGGGAAGGGAATGTGCTTAGTAGAAACCAAGGCACACACAAACAAGGTGGATGCGAGACAAGTCTTAGTACAAGAAAAGACAAACATGCAAGTAAAATAAAAGTTCATACAATTTGTAAGCTAAGACGCAAGACTATAATGTAAACATGCAAGAAAACAATGTAGACCATGAAATGTAGATTGCAAATATGGGACACCACTCATGATGTTGCAGTAAGACAATCAAGGCCGAAAAATCCAAAAGCGATAAAGCAGTGTGCACATAAGACCAAGGAAAAGCCCATAAACAAGAGCATACAAATAGAAAGCAATGACAATTAATGTACTACATAACCATGGAAGTAAATAGCCCTGCATAATAAATGTTGCACATAAAGCACCCATTAACATGTTAGAAATATAAAAAGTATGTCAAAGCGTGTATAATCTGATATAATAGTGTGCTATGAAACAATAACACTTATAGTGTACAAATTTGGATGCCCCCAAGAGCCGTTGTGGGACTAGTAATAGGTACCATGCTAAGCATCCATGTTGTGTGTATGGATCTATAGAATTTGTGATCACAAATAGAAAGAAATTCTATTCTACCTAGCATAGTTTTCCTTTCTATACTTGGCCAAATAATTAAAAAATAGATGAATTTACGACAAGATCGGTCAAATCATCCTTTGGCGAGATAGGGGAACTATTTCTATGTTCCTTATGTTTTTGGATAAGCGAATCGGTCATGAGGTATGGTGCCCATTCCTTCTCCTACAAGTAAAGTATCATGGGAAATGGTCTTGGAAGGGTGCCCATGCCTATTTTCAAACATTCAATGCATGTTGTTGATGGTTGAAGGTAAAAATTCGAGTTTCCCTCTTTTTCCTCTCTCTCTCTCTCTCTCTCTCCCATCTTCTATAAATTGTAAAATGATGCTCATTTGTAAAGGTTGGACCCTCTTGGATGTTAATGCATCCTTTTACAAGTGATGCATGTGTATTTTTGAGTTACGTAGCCTCATATCCGGACTTTTACAGGGTGATTCTTGCCTTCTTCCTTCATTGTAATGGATTATGCATCTCTTTGAAGGTAATAAAATTCATGTTTTGTGGCTATTTTCTACCCTAAGCTTGTGTTTATTGCATTATCTTGCCTCTTCATTACATTTTGTATGTGTTGTATATGTTTATTATCCTTTTGCAGGTTTATTTTTGTTGTGCTCCATGGAAATGAGAGTTTGAATGTTTTTTTGGACTATGTGGCACTCATGTCTTCCCTCTCTTCCTTCATTTTCCCATTTTCACTCATCTGAGAGTGTATTTCCCCTTTTCTTGGTGTTATCACCTCTCTTTAGCTTAGGATTTCCATTTTTATGCATTTCTCTCTCTCCTTGGTCCCTTGGATTGTTAGATTAGGATTAGATAGTTGTATTTCCTAGTTGTAGGAGTAGTTTAGCATTAGGAATAGGTAGAGGAACCAACCTTCTCTGGAGGTTTGTCTCAAGTAAAAGTCCCACAACTTGGAGACAATCCCATGTTACCCAAAAACATTGATTGCTTCATCATTCATGATAAATCATAGGGTGTTGTTTTTTTGGTGATAATAGTTATGGCACGCCCAGTGGGACATCTTGATATTTTCTTGTTATTTCACTAAGTTTTGGTGTGTATCTTGGTGAATTTTAGCCTTTTGGAGGCTTTGCAAACACATCTGGAAACTCCAAGCACTATATCTTATGGTTTCATGTAGTTAAAGTGCCTCATTTCATGAGAAGAATTCACAAACAGACAAAGAACAACAAGAGAAGATCCTTTTGACTACTTGTAGTATCACCAAGAAGAAGAAGAAGAGGTAGATCAGTTCAAAGATCACCATCACCACCAAACAGAGTCCTCTCTACTCCTCCTCTCGGTAGGCCCTTCTTGTTTTTCTTCTAGAGTTTTAAGACCCATTCCATTCATGGCTCTTCAAAGAAATTTTCCCTTTTTAGCTTTTTCAATGGTGGTAGTCCTTTAGCTCTCAATGCACAACATGATATACCAATGTTCTACACTTAAAAGTATCCCTTTCTTCAC
The DNA here is from genome assembly GCA_018340775.1 of Taxus wallichiana var. yunnanensis. Lineage (NCBI taxonomy): Eukaryota > Viridiplantae > Streptophyta > Pinopsida > Cupressales > Taxaceae > Taxus > Taxus wallichiana. Next base: position 72,606,691 of record CM031235.1, on the reverse strand, counting down.
TGGTGAAAAACCATACTACCCCAGCTGACCATATCCAAGATGTTGTTAATGTTTTTTAGTCCATTTTATTATTAAGAAGATGATGTAGTAGTTAGACTCTTGGCTTCATCATTCAAAGGAAAATCCCTTCAATGGTATAGAGATTTTGAGACCTACTTCCATTCACAAATTGGGATGAACTTGGCACAACCTTTGCAATCATTTTGAGGATAAATCAGATCACTGTCTTTGATAGAGAAACTGACCACAACAACAAAGAGAGCCCCAAATGAATAATGATTGATTTTAACATCATATTTCAAAGGACTTGGGACCGAATTCCTCAAGTGGTAAGACCTACACCCCAATATGCATTTCTTTATTATCTAAAGGCTTTGAATAGTGATATTTTAGTCATGATTCATTCTATGGGGGTAGAACATTACTAGATGCTTATGACATTGCTATTAGGGATGAGAATAGCCTTATTTAGGTGGGAAACTTTCTCCTAGACCTCCAATGCCTATATTCCCAGAGATTGAGACACCTACTTCTCATCAAACTCCTAAATTAGCTCCCATTCCAACCCCAAGAAATCAAAGTTCTAGTCAAGCATCTACTTCCTCAAGTACCTCAATTGAGTTGCAAGAAGGTAATGAAACAATTGTAAAATTTTGGGAATGAGTTGGTATCCATTAAAGAGGCAAACAAGCCCAAAATTTCAGACCTTATCAACCTCCATACCAACCTAACAAGTCCCCTTATCAACCAAAAAAACCTTCATTCCAAGTTGTTCCTCAAAATCAAAATCATTTTCCTCTATAAGACCATTTCAACCATATAATCCAAATGTGGCTAGTTCATCTCAAGCTTTGGTTCCTGTTCAAAATAACCTTGTGCAAGATTATGAGTGGTGTTTCCTTTTCATCTTCCACACAACCAAGCAACATGCCCCAATGGAATTTTGAACCAAGATTTGATGGTGCAAAATGCATTTATTCCTCAAGATGCACCTATAAAAGAAAATCAGCAGCAGATAGTCACTCAAGAGAGACACCACCAAGTGATACTTCACTTGTAAATTGGAAAATGGATGACTTTTGTGGAATAAATCAAACCTTCCTCAAGGTGTGGCTATAATACTAGATCTAAGAAAGAGCTATGGAAGAGGGAAATCAAAAAATGTAGTCCTTCCCAACCTTCTTTGACACTCTTTGACACACTCCAAAATGGAGAAATGGAAATTCAAACATAGCTCCAAATGTGCAAAACCAGCCCAAGGGTCCTTCATATCATCTCAAATGCAAGAAAAGGTTGTTGTAAAGTAAGGTGCAACAAAAAGATAATTCAACTCCTTTCAACATCCTTGAACAAATGAAGAAGACCAATGTGAGTATATCAATGTGGGAATCATTAGCAATTCCAGGACAAAGAGATCTCTTGCAAGCAAGCTATGGCCAATCTCTCTATCCCAAGTGAGTCATCCAAGAACAAGAAAAAAGGTTGTTCTTACTAATGCACCTACAAAAAAAAAGATGGATCATCCAAGTAAGGATATGAAACCTCCACCCTTTATATGTATCTTTGATCATCGGAAATCATTTAGTTCACAATTGTATGATTGATTCTAGAAGCAAGTAGTTTTGTCATGCCCAAACAAATGACCAACTAGGTCTCAAATATGAATCTCTTTCTAAAGGGTGTGGTATAACTAGATGGAACAACAATAGAACTATTGGGGTTATCAAAGGTTAAACCTCACATTGCATGCATGCCCCAATTTCTATTCCCTCAAGATATTTTCATAATTGATCTACCTCCACTCTTTTCTCTATGTCTATCCAAGAGACTTCACTACCAAAATTGGAGGATATTATCAACTTGATTGGTCTCATATGTTTTCAGAGACCAGGTATGGCACTAAGGCTACCATCAAGTCTAAACCAATTGCTACATATCATATAGAACCTTATGTTCCCAACCCCATCAATGCAAATTGTACCATCTTTGATCAAGAAGATTGTCCAAGTACCAAGAGATGTAAATACTCAAATTGAAGGCATTCCTTGATTTACTACTTGATGAGTGGGGAAATGAATGTTATGGTTTTGATCCATATCAACATGTTGAAGAAATGGTCTTGGTATTTATTTTCTGCATGAGGAGAATTCACCTTTTCCTAGTATTGTTAAATCAAATGATCCAAGAGAAGAATGGTATTTGGAAAATGTTTTTGATGGATCAAGAAGTAGACAAGGAGCAGGAGGAGGTGTAGTCCTTGTGTCTCCTACTAGGTATGAAGTATTACTCCTCTTTCATATTTCAATTTAGTTCTCCAACAACACAAAGAATATATGAGTCCTCATCCATGGCTTATAATGGGAAAGAAAGAAGAACATCAAAAAATTACAGACCTTTGGGGATAGTGAATTGATTGTGAATCAAATCAGAGGATCAAATGCAACCAAGAATGACTTGCTAAAGGCCTACAAGCATAGAGTTTGGGATCTTTTAGAGGATTTTGAAGCTTTTAATATCCATGTCCATTCCAAGAAAAGAAAATGAAGTTATGACATAGGTTGGCTGTAGTTGGAGAAAAGTTTGATGTTGTTGAGAACATTAAGAGAGAAAAAAAACCACATATCAAGGTAGTAGTAGTGAGGCTACTATACTATAAAAAATGACACAATTGGCAAGTGTTTGAAAATGATCAACAAATTGTTCATTTTATTCAAGAAGAGGCTGAGTTTTCTTCAAGAAATCAAGATAAGTTGGAGAAGCAATATGGAGACCAAGTTGTCCAACTCATCAAATAAATTTCCCAAGGGCCTAGTGACCTTGGAATCCATTTTCAACCCCAATGACCAGTTTAGAAAAGAAAAGGAAAACATAACAGTTAAGGGTGAAGATTCAGAACCCATCTCAATTGGTGAAGGAAAATTGCTTCAAATTGGTAAAGTAAGCACTCCACAAGAAAAAAAATATGCTTTTGTAGAACTTTTCCAAGAATTTTTGATATTTTTTTGCATGGAGCTATGAAGACCTTAGAGGTTTTGATCCTAGTTTAGCTCAACACACCATTGAGTTGGATTCAACTACCAAGCCTATCAGAAAAAAAAAGAGACTGTTAATCCACATATTGAGCCCTTTGATGAAGAAGGAATTGAACAAGTTGATTGAGGAAAACATCATTTTTCCCATCAAGCATTCATCTTGGGTAGCTAATTAGTTCCTAGTGTGGAAAAGGAATGGAGAAATCAGATTATGTGTTGATTTTAGGATTTAAATAAGGCATTCTTTAAAGGATCATTACCCACTTTACCTTTATGGAACAAATCTTACAAATGGTGGTAGGTTCTAAAAGGTTTTCTCTTCTAGATGGTTACTCCAGGTACAATCATCATGGTAAAGGAAGAAGATCAATTCAAGACAACTTTTACCACAAAATGGGGAACCTATGCCTATAGGAAAATGCCATTTGGTTTATCTAATGTGGAGAAACATTTTCAAAGAGCCATGGATATGGCAATTCAAGGGACTGATCAACAACATTGTTTTTTTGTGTATCTGATGATATCACAATGTTTTCTCTAAATGTAATTGATCATCTTCTCCATCTCAGACAGGTATTTGAGAGGTGTAGGCAAGTTTGGTCTTTCTCTCAATCCTAAAAATGTATCTTCCTAGCTCATGAAGGTAAACTCCTTGGCCATATTGTCTCTAAAGAAGGATTAACCATTGATCCAGAAGAGTTAGTGTCATCCTTGCATTTTCATTTCCCAGTCATAAGAAAAGCACTCCAAAGCTTCTTAGGGAAGAATCAACTTTTCGTTAGGAGGTTTGTCCCAAAATTTTTCCAACCTTGTCAAGTCATTGACATTAATGTTAAAGAAGAGTATGGCTTTTCAAATGGACCACTGAAGGAAAAAATAGATTTTGAATCCATAAAGCAAGAATTACACAGCCCCAACTCTCATTAATCCTGATTTTACAAAATATTTCACCTTGTATGCTTTTGGTGGCACAAAACAATATCCATATATTGTACAGTAAATGAAGAAGGCTTGGAACAACCTGTTGCATTTTTTAGCCAAAGTCTAGAGGATTATGAGGTGAGATATTCATTTATTGAAAACATGCCTTGGTTGTTATAAGAAGTTTGAAGAAATTCAGGCATTTGATATCCAACAACAAGATCCATCTACTAGTTTCACATGGGTGTGAAATACTTCCTTTTGAACAAGGACTAAATGAGAAAAGAGTTGGTTGGATAACCAAAGTAATGGAATATGATGTTGATATCAAGGTAACTAAGTTGGTTAGTTTGAGGGAAAGGGATTTGTGTGAGAAACTAGTTTCAAACCAACATATTGATGAAGAATCCATCTTCATGCTTCAACATGATCAAGAAAACAACCAATGATGTCTTACCTACTCCTTGTTGGACTCATGATGTAGTCAACTTTCTCCAAATAGGCCAATGCCCCAAGGTTTGAAAATCCAAAAGGAGGTATTTCAGACTTCAGTCCATTCCCTTTGTGCTTATTGATGGAATCCTATTTAGGAAAGATGTGAATGGTGTTCTCTTGAGATGCATTAAAATAATCAAATAGAGAAAGTGTTGCATGAGTTTCATGATGGAGAAGCGGAGGACACTTTTCTCCAAGGAAAAAACTCTCAGATCATGAAAGTTGGTTATTATTGCCTACCTTTTCAATGATTTCTATGCATGGATTAAGAAATGTAAAAATGTGCATTCTTTATAGGGAAAAGAAAGGTTAACAGCCCTTCCACTCCACCCCATCTCTATAAATCAACCATTCATGCAATGGGGATTGGATTTTATTGGAGTGATCAATCCACATTCAAGCTTGGGTCACAAGTGGATCCTCACAACCATTGACTATTTCACCAAATGGATAGAGGTAGTTGCATTGAAGGAAGCAAATGAGGCTAACATTTGGACTTCTATGAAGGTATTGTGACTAGGTTTGGTGTTCCTTCCACCATCATTTTTTCTATAATGCTTTGCATTCCTTGGCACAAAAATCTCTATTGGGATGTCAAAAATGGAATCTACTTGAGCACCTCTTCAAACTATTATCCCCAAGGTAATGGGTAGGATGAATCCACAAACAAGAATCTTTTGAGGATCATAAGGAGGACCTTGGATGAAAATCAAAGACTTGGCACACAAAATTAAAATCAGCCTTGTGGGCTGATAGAATCACTCCCAAAAGATCAACTGGTAGCTCCCCTTAAAATTGGTTTATGGTAAAGAAGCAAGGCTACAATATCTCTTGAATTTCTAACAACATTAGAGCTCATCAAAAAAATGGAAATGTTTTTGAATTTGAGGCCATGGAAGTTAGATATGCAAAGCTCATGGAGCTAGAAGAGTTGAGAAACCAAGCAATGCAAACAATGGAAAAAGATCAAGCTCAGATTAAGAAGTGTTTTGACAAGAAAGAAATGGCCAGGAATTTCCAAGAAGGAGATCTAGTCCTAAAGTGGGATGCAAGACAGAGCTAAACCAGGAAGGACACTCAAAGTTTGATGTAATATGGAGTGGCCCCTACATGATTTCAAGTTGTAAGTCAAACAATGCTTTCCAATTATCAAAATTGATGGAGAAGAGAGCTACAATCCCAGTCAATGGGATCTATCTCAAGCATTTTTATTGAAGCAAAGACCTCCCTTGTACATAGTAGTTTAGTTTTTAATTCCTCCAAGTGTTTTTCAACACATTGTCTTTGTTGGTAGTGTAGTTTCCTTTCCCTAAGTGCTTTGCACAATGTTTTTGTTGTTTTTGATGGCATGGTTTTGTTACAATGGTTCATGGAGGATTCCAAGAAGATATGTTTCAAGAAGAGTTGAAAGTGAAATTTGATTTTAAAAGCAAATTTCACTCTCATAAAACTTAATTCAAATAATTTTTATAATGAGAATGATCAGATTCAAGCATTGATGTATTATTCATGGCTTCTTCAGGTAAAGAATTCAAGGTAAAGGGGAAATTCAAATTTCATTTCAAGACAATTTTTCACTCTCATTAAATTTTATTTTGAACAAATCTCATGATGGGAACAATCATCTAGTATAGTAGGTCAATGTTGAGTCTAAGTTCAAGTGAGTTCATGAATTTTATCAAGGGGTTGATATTTTAAAATTTAGATCAATTTCCAAGTTTTCAAGTTGACTCCATGCCCAATGGATGCTTTTCAAGGCCATTGATCTCTTCATCTATAGGTATTTTCCTCCCCATTGAGTCACCAAATTGTTATCCAAAATACCCCCTCAGGGTTATTTTGATAACTTACAACTCAATTTGGACTTGGGCATGTATAAATTAATCAAAATGGAGAGAACCAGGTGTTAGGACATTCCTTCTCCTCTCTTGTTCCCAGTTTCCCTCCATTCCATATTTAGCCAAAAAAATTTAGGAAAATGGATGAAATGGGGACGATTGGCCAAATGGGCTAAATTGGAAATTGGGGAACAAGAGGTGTTCCTTTTTCACTTTATTCCTCATCGGGACTTGGAGTGGATGAAATGAAGTGAGGGGGGCAACTTGGAATGGGAAGATTGATATGTGGTTGAGGTCTTTCGATAGATGAATGAAACATGATAATAGTTCTATGGAGGAATCCATTATCAGTTCCAATTCCCGAAAAGTCGAGCAACATAATCGATTTGAGGGGAATGTGGAATTGTGAAGAGAAGAATCAAGAAGGAAAAGTAATAAGACATGCCTACATAAATAGAGTCCCAGTGCACAAAAGTGTCCACCCTTCCTCCCGGTTCCTTCCTCTAGTGATTCATCTTTTTCCCCAACAAAAATTTTAAAGAGGTTTGTTAGACCCACATGGGAACCCCATCAAGTTTCCTCCCAAGCTCCTAAACTTTAGAAAATGACCATAATTTTCCCCTACACTCCAAATTTCACAAAATTGGACTTGTTGGAAAGGTCTCATCATGTACTTCACTATGAAAACAAGAAATCTATAATTTTGGTGGGGTTAGGTGGGTGAAAAGAGAAAAAATGTCCCAACATTAAAGGATACATTCTAGGTAGCTCAACCACCATATTTGATGAGGTATGGTGCCCATTCCTTCTCCTACAAGAAAAGTATCATGGGAATGGTCTTGGCAAGGGTGCCCATGCCTATTTTTAGACATTCAATGCATGTTGTTGGTGGTTGAAGGTAAAATATGATTTTCCTCTTTTTTCCTCCTCTCTCTTCTCCCCATCTTCTATATATTGTAAAATGATGCTCATTTGTAAAGGTTGGACCCTCTTGGAATGTTGGTGCATCATTCTACAAGTGTTGCATGTGTATTTTGAGTTGTAGGCCTCATATTTGACTTTTGCACTAGGTGATTCTTTCCTTCTTCCTTCATTATAATGGATTGTGCATCTTCTTTAAAGCAATAAAATTCATGTTTTTTGGCTATTCTCTACCCTAGCTTGTGTTTATTGCATTATATTTCCTCTCTATTGCATTTGTGGTGTATTGTGCATGTTTTATTTCTCCTTTTAGGGTTTATTTTTGTTGTGCTCCATGGAAATGAGAGTTTAAATGTTGTTTTTATGTGGCACTCATGTCTACCCTCCTCCTTCTTTTCCTCTCCATTTTCCTCATCTAAGAGTGTCTTTCCCCTCTTCTTGGTGTTATCACCTCTCTTTAGCTTAGGATTTCCCTTTTATGCATTTCTCTCTCTCCCTTGGTCCATGTGGATGTTAGATTAGGATTAGATAGTTGTATTTCCAATTGTAGGAGTAGTTTAGCATTAGGAATAGGTCTCTCGAAGGTTTGTCTTGTCTCAAGCAAAGCAAGTCCCACACTTGGAGACAGAATCTCATGTTACCCAAAAACATTGATTGTTCACTCATGATAAATCAAAGGGTGTTATTTTTCGGCTACTTTTGGGTTGAGTGACCTCCTAGAGGAGCGTGGTGACCCCTTATGGGGATTGTTTGCAGGTATTTCAAGCCAAGCATTCAATGTTAGAGCTTTTTTAAGATCTTAATGTCCTAGGACAGCCTCTTCAGCCTTTCTTCCTTCAATTCTAGCAACATATGGTCAGTTGTTTTACTGTTGTATTTCCAGTTGCAAAAAAAAATAAAATAAATTCAGACTTTGGTGGGAAAAATTATTTGTTTGCATATTCATGTTCCTAGAGTATTTCTAGACGTTTTGCCCCTTGTGGTATTTCTTGTTTGATGATATTTGAGGAATAATTGAAGATTTCAGTTTGTTGTTTTTTGTAAGGGTTTTTAAATTAAAAAATCAGATTGTTGTTATATGTCTGTATAAGGGTTTGTGAATAACCAAAATTTTAGAGATCTTTCCTATAAGGGATATTTCATAAACAATGACTAAATGACTAAAATAAAAAGGTGATTTACATCGAATGTTGTAAGAAACCCAAAAAAATGACTACAAAATGATTCATGATTTTTTTGATCTATTTTGACTAATATGTAAATCACGTAGCAATCACAAGCCAATCACCTAGGAAAATAAGACCTATACATTTTTTTACAAAATATGATTGCATGCGCTATAGTTGTCCTCTACATTTGTCTTCACCTTTACAAAACCTATGAACAAACAAACACATTTTTGAAGAGTGAAAGTCTAGGAGGAAGAAGGGACCAAAGATCTTCTTTTATAGATTTTAGAGATGCTAGTAAGTGGCTTTAATTATTGCTTTGTAGAGTGTGCTTGCATTTTTGTATCTTTTATTATTTTTAAGAGTTTTATTGATTTTGAAGATTTGTATAATGTTCGATGATTTTTTAATTGTTTTAGATGTGTTTTATTGTTTTTATAGGGTTTTAGGAATTCATGGTGATTTTCTATTTTATCATGTCTAAGGTTTTTATAATATGACCTTACATGAAAAGTGTGTTTGTTAGTGTCTTCATGTTGCCTCTTTTTGAGATGCATCTTACAACACATAGGATGCAATGCAAAAACTATAGATGAGATGGGCTTTTTGGTACCCTATGACAAGTATTTTCACGTATATGGGCTTGGATTAATGATTAGATAGATAGGGCTTTGGAAATGTTTATCAATGGGACATATTAGTGGACTTTTTGAAGGGATCGATAAGCTAAATTTTCAAGGTGATTATTATTTTGATTTGTTTATAATGATAGATTGATTGTCATAGAATTGAAGAGCGAAGGATTCAGATTTAAAATCCCCTTTAAGTGAAATTTTTGGCCACATCCTACCTCAACTAAGTACGGAGACGAAAAAGTGGCAATTATAATGCTAGACTAGAAGATGACCATGGGATAAGGAAATAGATTAGCATGTGGGGAGTATTACCTCAACTTGATGTACGGTAGAAAGTGACAATGGAAAATGATAGAAACGAACCATGCTAGATTGTTAGGGATGATAGAGCTTCCCAACAAAAAATGAGAATGGGAAAAGATAGAGATAGATTGTTAAAAGGTTTGTCGTAAGTTATATAGGATGAGAAATGATGGGTATGGAAAGTGTTAAGGAATCATCACATACCCACAAATGTTCTTTCAAGATAATAGGGAGGTAGACGAAAAAAAAAGGTAATGACATGGTTGTGTATAGACATGGCCTAAAACAAGCTTGTTGGCGGTTATTTCAAGAAGAATGAAAGCACATAGTATAAGACGAGATAAACTACAATAGGGGATTGAACAAGATCTAGAACCTCGCTTTGGCAACATACTAGCCATGTTTCTAATTAAGGTCCAGTATGTGTGCAAGTTTGAATTAATTACCACTTGAGGTAAAGACTTGGAGGACAAAAGTACACATAGACTAGCCAATGTGTAGGATGTGATTTTGACAATTTATGGTGAATGATGGTGTGTGGAAGGGTAAATGGGCAGCCATATATTGCTCCACTACCAACTAGACATCTATATTTCTAATTAAGGTCCAAAGATGTGTGCAAGTTTGAATTAATTACCACTTGAGGTAAAGACTTGGAGGACAAAAGTACACATAGACTAGCCAATGTGTAGGATGTGATTTTGACAATTTATGGTGAATGATGGTGTGTGGAGGGTAAATGGGCAGCCATATATTGCTCCACTACCAACTAGACATCTATATCCCCGATGGAGATGCATTTGGTTCTAGTCGAAGCATTTTTCTACTTAGACTTAGGTGTTTATAGCCCCAATAAAGATACTTGAAAGACTATGAAAGAGATTTCTTGTTATTATTATTTTTACTTTGCTTTTGTTTTTTTGTTTTTTAAAAGGCTATTGAAATTATTTCTCTCCATTGTTTTGAGGGGTTAAGGACCACTTTGGTGATTAAGCTTAAGGAGTGGTAAATGGAGGTGTGGAGATGACATTGGCTAGTGTTTGCATTTGTGTCTTTTGATATTCACAAGTATTTAAATATTTTATAGTGCTTTGACATTGGTGAGAAAAAACATTCTTAAATTCACCAGGACGGTAGAGAAAAGGTGCAAACGGTTCTTGCAGAGCAATTTGACTCATAAGACATGCCAAACAACTTGGAGAGAGATCATTGAAATTTATGTTTCAAATTAGGACATCGAATGTGAATGAATTGTGTGTGGTGGAAAAAAAAACATATAAGGGTGATGAACAATTAGGAAAGAACATCCACATATACAAGAGATGCTTTGGATTTTTAAGATTTTTGTTGTTATTTTTATGATTTTTTTGGTAGATTTTATGATGTTAATGTTAACAAGATGGGACATATGGGGAATCAAGACATGTTTCAAAGTTAAGATGGACAAACTAGAGAGGAATGTGCCCCTTGTTGACAAGTTGAGAGTGGAGACATATACGAGTCCCCCGAGTCTTGTGAGTGATAAAGTGAATGTCGGATGTGAGATGACGAACAAGTTGGAGAATGAGTTGTAAAATGCCATGGTGTCTCGATGATGTGGGTGAAAAGTGTAGCAAAGATGTCAAGTATTGTGTGAAAGAGGGCGGTGATTGGTATGCATTCTTGGGGAGAGATGCGACAATTAAGATTGGATGAGAATTGGGAGGTGGAAAAATAAGAACATAGAGAAGTGTATGTGAGACAATATTAAGTGGAAGAGGACTTGAAAACACATATTTGTCAAGAGAAAGCATGAGAACAAGTGTTGTGGACTTGTGAGGAAGATTTGTTGTAACAAAGATGAATGTGTATAATAGTCATGTTGTAACGGTTCGATAGGATGAAGCTTATGTAAGACAATGTGGGGAGGGCAGAGAATTGAGAACATGTCGATGTTCGTAGAAATCCTATGGCCAAGCGTTGAAGAAGCGTGAGGAAGACAAGTGGTAAGAAAACGAATGTGTTCGATAGGAGCAAGTGTAGGTAAGACTTGTGATGTCTAAATGGGTTCCTTGATAATGATGGATGAGATATGGTCTTACAACTCATGATTGGGCAACATGGCCATGTTTGTAAGAATCATGTGTTGAAGTTGTGAGGAAGCGAGAGGAAAGACATGGTAAGAGGATGAAAGTGTTTGATAGGGTCGGGTTCTTTGTGGTTTGACAAGTGAAAGTTTGTGTAAGTCATGTGGTTCAAGAGGATGAATGTGATCAAATATTGGCAAATTGTTCGAAAGAGGTGTGATAATAGGATGTGTGGAGAAAATAGATGTGTCTTGTGAGAATGTATGATGAGAAAGGGGAGCAAGGGACTCTTGATCGGAGTTGGAGGTGAAGATTAACTAAAATCCTTCACAAAAGAGGTAACTTCGACAAAAGGAAGATGGCATTGGACATGGAGTTTGCCCACACATATAGAATGGAGAAAAACTAGGATATTAGCCTTCGCACACGCTTGTAGCAACTTCCGAGAAGTGAAATTAATTGACAACTAATTAGTGTTTACTTTAGATGGGGGAATGGTGGACTTGGAAGAAGGGTTGATTCCCAAGTAGATGATGTTCTAAGTGAGGAAGGAGATTATGGGATTAGTGAAATGATATGTAGCTTTGGATTTGATGAAGATAAAGATGTGATGTCGAGTGATTTGATTGATGTGGTAATAGGAAGGAGGAGTGTGGAAGCTAGCAATGATGATGATGATGATGATGTGACCAAAGGGGGGATGACAAGAGTGGTAGACTGATAAATTGTTCTCGGACTTGATGATGATGATGACGATGTGTGGGTAGATTATGATGGTGAGGATGATAGTTGTTAGGATAGAGATGGTGAATTTGACTTGAGGACGAGGATGATGGAATAGGGGTTCGTATGAGAGTTGAGAATGATGAGGATGTTGGACTTGATGAAAATAAAAACGATGACACTAGATTGAATGAAAAGTAAAGATGATGTTTGACTAGATGGAGATAAGGATGATGGCGCTAGAGGAGTGTGAGTCGAAGGGCGGGATGGGATGATGACAGACTTGTGTATGTGAGGAATGACGTTAGTCGAGATATGAGGAGAAAGGGGTGTGATGAGAGATGAAATGATAGCAACATGGATGACAAGCCCTCTATAGAAGACTTTTTGTTGGATGCACAAAAAGAAATACAGATGGATGTAGTACTACAACAAAAGTGTAAGAGAACGAAAGAGAGACAGAATCTTAACAAGCCAACATCAAAGGAAAGACACCAACACAATCATGGTGTTACCTCAAGGAGAAAGTAGGAGAGTTCTTCACGCATATCCTCGATCACCGAGTGGGACCAAAAACTTCCCATAATAGACATATGTGATCCATGAGCATAGAAAAAAGCAAACATCTACATCATTCAACCAGAGAGCAAGTTATGGTCAATAAACAAGAGTCAAATTGAGTATTGTAAACAAGAGTCAAAGTGAATATTTCTTGTACGATGATGAAATCCCCTTTGCTCACATGGGCATTTATGTAAAAACCGGTTGTCTTAAGGGGCAATTGCATAACTACTAGTCTTTGCTAACAACTTTTTCATAACCATCAATTAACACAACAACTATGTAACCACCAATGGTATTGAAATTGTTGGTCTACTTAAAGCAACAGCTTTCACTTGCATCATTATTATGGATAGATTTACAATAAAAAGATGGTTTGTGTTCAATATTAGGACAATTGAGAACCCTTTAAAGGACACTCTTGGAGTTCGATAAGAATGAACAAATCCATCGAAATACATGTGTGAGTGATAAAGTTGATGTTCTATTGGTTAAAGAAAGAGGAAGAAATATTGCAACTAGGAGTCAAGTGAGCTCCATCTTGAGGTTTTCTACATCAAAAGTCTTGAGTCCAACTTAACCGCCAAACTTATGCACCTACAAAGTCACCCCTCCTCGTGTATTAGTTATCACAACCAAGTGTTCAATGAAAATGTTAGTTTCGCATCCAACTTCACTATTATTTCTCTTCTTCAATAATTTGAGGTTGTGAATTAAGGAAACATAAACAATATCCGGAGACACTTTTCTTGTTGTTCATAACTCTTACCTGATTTTCACCCAAGCTAAAGAATTTTATCTTGAACTTTTTAATCTTTTTAACGTAGATCCTCTACAATCACATATCTCGTTGTCTCTTGCGAGAGGATTTTATTTACTTTGATAGCACTAGAAAGATGAATACTCCACTAATACTTTGAAACCATCCAATAGTGTTCTTCCAAATTATTCACAATGTACATTTTGTATGATACATATATGTTAAAAAGATTACCAAACTATGCATTTGATCAAGGTGGATCCTCCAAGAACAACTACAACATTACCTATATGTCCATGTTTATAGTTTATGCTAATGATAATTATTGTTCAATGCTTTGGGGTACTCTAAACCACATTTAGAGGTTTGTTGTTTCTCCAAGATCACTAATGTATTTTTCTACATGTCACATACTTTTTTACAATGGTGTAACGTAATTTGAGAAGATCGAACATGGCACCATTCCCATGCATGGTAAATCTTATGTGATCTTCACCATGGCTTCTTCAAAGTCCCACACACCACGAAGGTTAATTCACACAACATGTCATTGGTTTTATGCAGCTCTTTATGCTTTCTTGATTGTCTATATACACATATGTGTAGCATTAGTTGGTAACCATGTAGTAGAAGATGAGCAACCATACATCTTCCCCCAAAGAATGTTATGTACAAAACATCACATATTAATATAATTTTTTGTTCAAGTTTTTATGTATTTATGCTAATTGAAAACATAGCAAAAAAAAATTAATAATTGGAGCATGCAAACCAAAATGAATTGTCGACAAATCTAAGAGTCAACATATAAACAGGATGTCTCATAGAAATAATAAAACATGCACAAAAAATAAGGCCACAAACAACAAATATTGAACAAGGTACTAAAGCCCTTTTCACTCACTATGACTTAGCAAGTATCAATCTTAATTGCTCCACTAACAATAATCAGGATACATGATACAGAAGTAGACTTAGTATTTAATACTAATAACTCTTAGGACTCCTACCGAAATAACAATCCTTGTAACAAAATAGCTCGTACACACAATATGAACAATATGTGGTATCTAATTGCCCCAACGGGTTTTGTTGGGTGTAATGACAAAAGTGTTGCCCAAGTTTCAAATCCCTTCAATGAAGCCATTGAAATATCCATGTGAAGTAATTGGTTCTTGTAAACATGATTCAAAGCCCGTTTCAAGATGCTACAGTAGAACAGCGATACACCTGAAGTGTTGCATGAGATAAAAGAAATGCTGAAAAATTATTTTATAAAGGCATAGGCATTCCTACGATTCATTTTATAGACATACATGTAAAAATCACCTAGATAAAACTTGTAGAAATCATGACTACAATTAAACGGCATTCACATGACATGGTTTACAGTTCCTACTGCAAAGCATCTTCTTAATTAAGTATACAAACTTAATGTTTAGTAGAGCCAAAATTGTGTGAACTTTGATTTCATTTGAAAATACAACTGATACAAAACATTCTTCAAGGACAATTATCACTTCAGCAGCATGTTAGGTGCTAGTCTTTTTCCCGCTCTGTCCGAAATAGCTATGACCAATGCTCACAAGGGAATCAATTAGTCTTAATATACATATTTGTCCAGATTAAATAACCCAAACACTCAATAATAAATTTCAAGGACTACCATTTGCATTGCAAGAATGGAGTTTTTAGCCTGTCATTTATGCACGTTCATGTTAATGCCCTTTTCTCTCTTTGGACAATGACGGTGAAATTGCAAGAGATACTAAAGCAGATGGTGCACGACTGAGTATTCAACAATACAGTTCAATGTTTGAAATAATGATTAACTGGTGTATATCAAATTTAGTTATAACAACATATCGATTGACATCTTGGGACTACATTTCTAACAATATTGATGGTTTGTGACATTAACTTATATCTTTTTCCATTTCAAATTTGAATTGAATGAAAAAAAGTACAAGCTCAAGCAAATGAATCACCCCTTCTTTTAACAAACAAAGACAAAATCTACATCAATTTTATCTAAAAGAGATGGCCGCCAGTACTCGGCAGATGTTACAACCACCACCACAAGTGATATTGAAGCAATGGTGTCAGGGATCCTTATTACCACAAGTAACATATTCTCAGGTTTGTCAATAGCCTCCGTCAACAATTGAATTTATTTTTGATTAAATTAGGAGACCACAGTGATTATAAATAATCAAATTAGTATCAGTGAGCAGTTAAATACATCTGCAAAACATCACAAAATATCTGATGCTTAGCAATTTGCAATATTATTATTGTAGTTTGCAGTTTAGCATGTTAATCCTCTACAGTTACCTGTATTGTACAATCCGTTTCTGACCTCAAGAGCATCATGGAAGTTACCTGGCTTTCTCAGACAGATAATGTGTTAACAACAAAGGCCAATGTGGCCTTATCTTTCACATGGTACACATTTCAATTCATTTGGGAACAGTGAAAAGCGGTACTGGCATGATTTGGCTCTGAGTACCAGAAAATTCCCCCTAAGGTCCCAAATATGGAAAAACATACAGCTCAGAGAGATTGGACAGAAACTGAGAAGGCTAGTTATACAGCCTTAAATTCCTGCACATCAACAGTACAATTATATAACTGATATTGAACACAATTTTCTAGTTTAACTCGGAAGTAAGTTGGAATTATAAAAGCATAGAATTAATGTACATCACAGACAGGTCATACTGCTATCCAGATGACTTCTCATGTTGGATTCTGGCTCTGGACTTACCAGATAATTTACAGATGCAAAAGGAGGTAAAAGCCTTGCAGTTTGCAACCTACATCACAAACAATACAGCATATCAAATGCTTGAATACAAAGGCACAGGAATACAAATGGGCATAAAATGATAAAAACGTACAAAGCCAAAAAGACCTACCACAGAGAAATGATACACTAAGAGATGTTTTGCTTAGCCATTCATATTATATATTCCAGCATTACAGGAAGGCTACAATTGATCCTCAATATCATCCGGTACATGCAGCTTCTCAATAGCAGACTGTCACACAAATCCCATAAACTGAGTGAGGAAATTAAATAAATCAATCCTAAAATGTTTGAAATATTCAAAATGCAGCGTGTCATGACATCAGAATAGCATAAAGTGTGATGGGTGCAACCTTTATTATAGCAACATCTGCAGTTGATGGCTTCAAATCCAAAGCAAGACCAAAATAGTACATTGCTCGTTCTGGCACATTTAACCGCTTGTATATTTTACCAATCAAGGAATACACACTGCTTTCACGGGTGCAACCTCCTTTAGTAGCTCCAGCTCCTGAAGCGCATCATTGTATCTTTCATTGCTTACTAACACATTTGCCTTCTGATAGATAGGTAGAGGATTCTTTGGATCAGCAAAGATTGCTTCATCTAGCATTTGAAGGGCTTCCTCATTTTTCTTCAAGACAAAAAGATGCATTTAGCATTAATGAACAAAGCCTGAAACTCATAGCTACTTCAATCGCGTTAGCAGGATGCCTTTTCATTATCAAAGCATATATACTTGAAAGCATTGTTAACGATCTAGCAAAATAAAGGCTGAGCTGAAGATGCACCAGTAAAACAGCAGCATAACTAATTTTTCCACGGGCTAAGAAAGTGATGACAGGTGAACATTTGCATCTTATACATGTGACTTGCTGGACACCAATACCCAACCTTGTATATGCAAAAATTGACCATAATCAACAAAATAAAATAAATGCATATTTTGTTGCTGGATCCAGGCAATATTAAGCACAAACATTTCTTTTGTATATCCATAACAGGATTATCCTCAGATGGAAAGACAATCAGAACAAGTAACAATTTTAGAAAACAGATAATAACTTCAACCTTTAGAGCATGAAGAGCCATTCCAAGGTAGCACATAAGAACAGAGGAACGGGGATTTATAACACGAGCTGTTCGAAAATGATGCTCTGCAAAATTGTACTTTTCCTGCCGAAGATATATCGTTCCCAGGCCATACCTGCCAGGGAGAAGAGCACTAGTAAAAATCTAGTGGTTTAAGTCCCTAACTACACACAGCATAAAAGATAACACAAATAAAGTTCATATAGCAATTTCAAGTCATTCAGTTGATTATAAAAGCAATCTGGACGATCAAATTACCAGGCATTATAATGCCGAGGGTCAATTCGCAGTGCACTTCGATAACAATTGATACCATTTTCAAACTCCTCCATAGCAACGTATCTGCAAAACAAGAAAGTGACCAATGATTTATTTTCTCCATATAATGAATATTTAATCCAAAAATATTCATGTAAACAAGTAATTTGTTCCAGACATACTCATGGCCACAAAGTGTATGTGCATAAGTAAAACGAGAATCAATCTGTATGGCCCGTTGAAATGTTTTCAAGGCAGTCTCATGATCTTTTTGTAAACTATAGCAATTGCCTAAGGCACACCTGCAAAAGATTATTCTCATCAACTAAAAGATCAAACCAACTTTGCCATTGTATATCTATAAGCAGCTTACAATACTTAAAAGAATAAGAAAATAGGATTTAGCAGCATAACCAAGGCGCATTCATCTCAGTCCTAAAGCACTGAACATTATGTAGATAATAACCCTAAGATTATAAAGGACAGATGATCCTCAAGCACTTAACATATGTACATGATAAACCTAAATTTATAAAGGAAGTTCAATAAACTTGGCTACAAAATTTTCAAAACAATAAAATAGAACATACCAAGCCTGAGGAGATAAACGATCAATTGCATTCAATTCCAGAGCTAAGTAACTCAACTTCATCTCGTCCTTCATATGCTGCAAATACAAGCAGATTATGCTAGTTGAGAAAAAAATGCCATGTAAGTGACATTCACTATTAATTACTTTGCATCTCCACAACTGTAACCTTAATATGAAATGAAAACATAAATATGCTTGAAGGAGAGGACTGAGGATGATAAACATCTACATTTTTTTCCCAAATGGTCATTTTGCATTTGCACAAAAGAAAGGAAAACGTTCAGAGGCCCTCGTGTTCTTAACAATGAAAATAAAACTTAAATAGCATAACTTACTGCTAATGTACATCAGAAAAGAACACAATAGGGTCTAAACACTTTAGAAGTTATAAAAGCACTTAACAATGAACACACCAAATATATAGGACTTTTTCTACCAAGGACATTTAACCAACATCATTTGATTTCTTCAAGGGATGTATTCCACCAGTAACCAAGGTGATTGTCATAATCCTAAGAAACTTTGTATCCATATCATCAATAATCTCAACGCCTAAGAACCTCGGTATGCATAATCCTAGGACTCCAGTCAAGAAAAAGTAAGAGTATATATGAGGTTGCAAAACAAAGCAAACTATTTTAAATCCATTCAAATGACAGAGCGGCAAAACTGGAAAATTATAAGCGGTTATGAGATTGATGATAATTAAATAAAAAACACCGTGTTCGCATGAATGTACATGTGTCTTAGAGATGTGTTTGGGAACATAACCATTTATATTTTTTCCTAGCAGCTTCCAGCACTGTGCTGTAGATTCATAAGCATGATGTTGTAAACACTCAAATTTGGTAATTTGCACTTTGGCAACTCTTGATTTGACTATGCACTCTTGCTATGATAAATACAACTTCTCCATTCCCGCTTAGCACTTTCCAAGGTCCATTGTTTAGCTTGTTTATCCTTACACACTAACATGTCGACACATTTTGAGAATACAATGCACAAAATCAATAGAAAAACATCAATTGACAGGTCCCAAACCTCACTTTGCATATTTTCTGCTCCCAATCAAGGCCGTACAATTTGGTCAGGAATTTATATCTGGTCCTGACCCATCTATACGCCGACATGTCTTCCAACTGCACTTTCAAATTAATATCTTTCGTTGGGTCTTATACTTCATCTGGGTCAGCCTTTCTTAGAAAAATCATCTACAAAACCCTATATAAGCAAGTAAACACTACCTCATTTGCTAACCTGGAACTCCTAAGGCAATGCACTAGAGAACTCACTTCATACACTTGCAAAAGGCATCCAAAGCTCCCTAAATCTCGCACTATCACATTTGAAGTCATTAGGGCAGCACCCACATTAGGTCTAAAGCTACAAACCAAGTCAAGGCAACCATATCTCTCATCCACAAGCATTCAAACATCCTCTCTCCAAGTATTTTAACAAGAGCGAAGTCAAAGCAAATGCCAAATCTAATTGATCTATCTAGATATCACATGCTAGGTGGAGAACGACATGCGGTTTGAGGCCTCTTCAAAGTAGTGCCAACATTGGCGATGCATGGGGGTGCCCATAACCCTTCTAATGTTTGTTTTGTAGGATTCTTCATCCATGGCTAAGGTTTGAGATGATGATCAATCCATACAGAGAGTCTCATCGTATGTGTGACTAGGGTTTGACAATCACAAACAATTCCAAGAAGGTGAGCACCCCAGAAATTTACAGGAGCTGAATTAGAGCAGATCCAAGACCGTACAATTTGGTCATGATTATAAGGTACAATTATGGCAGTTTGGTACGGCCCTGTCCCAAGTAGAGTCACAGTCACAGTTTCAATTCTGAAGGTCATTCAGGTTCAAATCACCCATTTCCAGCAATGTACAGTCCCAAATATCTCCAGAAGTCATTTGTAATCAACTAAGTGCCTCTATACATCCGTTTTGAGCTTTCAATTGCATGTTAGGTTGATTGGTATATGCTATATTCTTTTTATTTGATCTAAGTTACAAATCTAAGTTATTATTTATGTTGTAACATCTTTGTAAGATTTGTAATCAACTCTAATCTAATCTAAACCTAATTAAATTGACCTAAAATTTAATTAAGGGTTAAACGGATGTACATTGCTAAATATCAAATATTGGACTACTCCAACTTATGAGAACCTGACCAATAGAAACTTTCATCCAAAATGACATTCAATTTGAGTCACAAGTATAAAGTTATGCACATTGAATAAAGCAGCATTAGGGAGGGAATGACATTGCCAAAAATAGAGACTTGCATTTGAGAGGATATTAACCAGTTTATTTGCGTCTTGAGGCGTAGGTACAACTTGTAATCAGTGTTTATCAGTATGTCTAAAATTGAAATTATAATTGACCTCCATAACTTTTATGATAGATATCATAGAACACAGGAATTAACCCTAGAATCAGTGATGGTACTTTTCCTAGTCCTTGTTTTGGGAACCTTAGGTATGTGACAACTAGTGATGATGTGATATTTGTTTTACTTAAAAGTGTAAATAAACCTTATTATCCCTTTAGAACTTGTAAAATTTTTGCTCTCCATTTTATTCTTCAACTCTCTCATATTTGTAAGTACTTGCCCCTTTCCTAATACTTACCCTAGGAGGAACTTGTAATCTTACGACACTTTGATGCAATTCTCATCTTAGAAAGTTTGAAAATTCGGTTACAAATCGAAATCGTTGTTGTTGTTCGAAGGTTTGTAGGCTTGTGGTTCCATTGTGTAGGAAAATATCATGTGGTGTGTGGAGGTTACAAAAGAAGTGAGCTAAAGTCCTAACATTGGATTACTAATGAATATCAAGTAGCACTAATCATATGCTCTATTGGCATAAAGAAATATAGCAATTGTATCAGTGCTAACTAAATCTGCCCTTGTTTGACATTCAAAAACATCTATAAAACATCTTACTGGCAACCATTGTCCCATTGATGCAAATCTTACATAGGCCAAAAATCTATCATCTTATAGGAAGGAGAGTACTTAATGAAAATTAATTCCACCATAGAGAAATGTCACCGTAGTAACAATCACAAGCTAAACATGGTCCGCTGGGTATGAAACAAAAGCACCGACAACATTAGTACCGACAAGAGGGAGAATGCTAACATCAACCTAGAGACTTGCACCCCAAAGCTTGTTGCCTAAATGGAAAAGTTTTTGGAGCGGATAATACTTTATAAACCACCTCTTTCACACAATTAATATCCTAGAGGGACTATTCACAACACACACACACACACACACACACACACACATACCCAATGCACACAATAAGGGAGTGTTTGATCCACACCACAGGGGCCCATGATGCCGATGTGGGGGACAACCATGTAACTTGGCTAGCAAACTACAAATTATAGAACCTACAACGGAGAACTATAAAAATAAATCAAAAAGTTAAAACAAATTCGAATATGGAAGTACTTAGTATTTGCATAATAGTACAACTTCTAATCAATTATAAAAGCCAATGTAGAGTACAATGGTGTACAATATTCAACAACATTGAGAATGAGGATTCCCATGATCAGAATGAGGTAGACACTTTGTATTGATTTTCCTACACTAGAATGTGGATACAAACCCGCATGTAATGCTAGATACTATAGGCATGACATATTACTATATGATCTATAGTCGTTGTCCCTTAGGTTCGAATGATATATATATAGGAGACGATTATGACACATGGCAAGAAGATGACAGTTTGAAATGGTTCTTCTTCCCAAGTAATGGCTCTTCTTCATGCAAGTGTGGCGGATGGATTTCCAACATCATGGTATGTTGATGAGAGCTCTAACAAGTCACGACCTAGGAAAATACAACTTGGCATGCCAAGAAGCAGCGTGGGGCTTCCACAAGGAAGTGGAGTTCATGGCGTCCTACATGGCAGTAGAGTGTTATGTAGTATGCCAAAAGGCATTGCACGTGCACACTAGGATACTATGAGGTTGTGCGTGTAGCATGAGGTGCCACGGGACTAAAAAGCTCAAAATCCTCAAGAGAAGCACGTGGATTGTTACACCTACGCTTGGATTGTGTCTTCAGTCAGCTATGGAAATTGACCCTCAAATTGTTGAAGGTTGTACCACTTGACTTGATTAGTGAATTGCCCCGCCTTGACCACTTAAAACAATTGATGTGTGCCTTGGTGGGAGCGTGTTGTTGTGACCAATTTGATCCTTTAGTGTTGTTTGAAAGTGGTCAAGATCCGAATTTGAATGATGCTTAGTTGTTGGCTCAAGCAACAATGGGAAGTATGGCATACGGGCTCCACATTGAATGATGGATGTAGACCCAACAATTGTCACGACCAATGACAAATGTGTTCTCTCCAATTATGTGTAGTATGGTCTAAAGACCATAAGAGAGGTTTAATCTTTTCTTATGAGGACCCTTGAGGCATTCCTTCAAAAGATACGACCAGATTTAATCACCTAGTTGAACCCATGAGGTGTATGATGCGTGTCATGGCAATCTTTGCATTTTTGTTATTGGCACAAGAGTATTTGCCGAACTAGTTGTTGACCAATTTGTATGTGTTTCACAAGCGCAAGTGCTTGTCCATTTCCCTTTTTGCATACACGACTTTGTGTCAAGAGGCGTGTGGTAGGATATGTCAAGGGGTGCCACTTGAAGACATTTTGGAATGGACTATGCCCCAAAGAACTGTGCAGATCTTTGTTGTTGTAGGCATGTTGGATGTAAAGCAAATTGTCATCCCAAGTGCACGTGCATGCACTATTGTACATGCAGAATAGATAAACAAGAACGTAGTTCATAACTTTTGTTTACCCAAATGTCGACACAATAGATGTTTGTAGTGCAAACCTGGACACAAACATGGTTAAAAATGGGCCCTCAATTTTCTACTCGTGGATGTTCTTCATCCAAGTAACCATGATGGCCATATTTGAAAACCTATCCACTAAAACGAACACAATCGTTTTGGTGCTTCGTAATAGGTAGTCCAATCATGAAATCCATGTTGATAGACTCCCAAGCCCGGATGGAACCAACAAAGGTGCGTAAAGTTTTTTCATCCTATTCCTAGGCCTAGCGATGTAACAAAGCATGCAAGACTTGATGTGGCACTTAATACCTGCGAATGTGAGGCCAATATAAATGTTGTAGCACTGCAAGTGTCTTGGTAATGTCGAAGTATCATGTTGTCTTGGATTAGTGCACCACCCAAAGCGCCTTTCGTAAAGTGCACCATTAGGAACACAAAGGTGTCTAAGGTTGTAGAGAAGCTTGTCGTACATGTTGAATTCAAGAACATACTTACCTCATGCAAGGGTAGTATAAGCTTTTACAAGTCACAATCTGGTGCGTGGAGAGTTCCCAAGTCAAATTAGTAGTTATGTATTAAGCATTGTGTATGCAAAAGCTTAAGCGGCATATGATCGAGAATGGATGATTGTCCCCTTATCCAAAATGTAATGACACCATTTTTGATCACTTACAAAATGGCATACAACTCTTTTTCAAAGGCGGAGTAGTGTTTAAGCTCGTGTCACTTTGAATGTTTTAGAGTGATATGCTACCACATATCCACATATATGAATACCGTACCAAGTGCATAGTCAAATGCATCTTTTGAAGCTCAAAGGGTTGCACATAGACAAAATGAGTGTTGCACAAAGACGTTCAAGCTCCTCAAAGGCATGTTGTTCCATTGCTGTCCAATGGAATGTTGGTTTAGTGAGCATGATTTGGCTAAAGGACTACAATATGTGCAAAAACTAAGGATAATCCTGCACTAAAAGTTAGCAAATCCAAGAAAACTCAACGCGATGAGATTGCACAAAGTTGGCCAATCTTCGTTGACTTTGATCTTCTTTGGATCTGCATGGATGCATGCACAATCGATGATATAGCCTAGATAATAAATGTATGGCGGTGTATGTACACTTGACTAAGTTAACTTGCAACTTGTGTTCTTGCAATGTATCCATGACGTATAGGACGTGTTCCACATGCTCCTCCCAAGTCTTATTGTAGATGAGGATGTCACCCAAGTAGACAATGATAAAGGAGTTGGCGAAGAGCCAAAATGTGTCATTCATAAGGGGCATGACTGTTGTTGATCCTTTGTTAAGCCAAAGGCATAACCAACTGTACATACAATCTGTCCTTTGTCTTGAATGATGTCTTCAAGATGAACTTGTATCTGACTTTAGGTTGATCCATGATGTCATCAATGCACAAGCACCATGTACCATCTTTCTTTGGTGTGTGGACTATTGGGCTGCCATAAGGAGATGAGCTTGGTCTGATCTTAGCTTGATCAAAGAGCTCTTGTTTCTGGTGCCAGACTTCATCATTCTCCCAAATGGAAATGCAGTACAGTGGAAAGTTTGCAAGAGCGGATCCAGGAACCCAATCACTCTGATGTCTTAGGCACAATGTGTTGGAGGGCCTTTCAGTTCTTCTAAGATATCTCTATATTGCTGCAGTAATTTGTCGTGTTGTTGGCGCAACGATGATTGTGTGGATTGGCACACCACCAATACTCTCTTGCTCAACTACACTAGTACTTCTGAACAGACTATGAGGAGTATTAACTTGTGTGTGGAAAAAGAGCTTCAAGCATTATTTGGCTGAAATCAAAGTGAGTTTGATCACACATTAATTGCTTCTAAAGCTGGTGTCAAAAATCCCCATGGCACAAAAATGAGCACAGATGTTTATCCCCAAATTCCACAAGGAAACGATTCAAATACGTGCAACTGAGATAAAATGGCCGCCTTCACCTTGAAATACAGTTTTGAGACCCTCAATTTACCCAACCTATGACTATATCAACATGCCAAACCATTAATTCAAATACAAAAAGCATAGAACACATAATTCAGGATACTTATGACCTTAGCTCTTGGTTCAGCCTTGAACAAGGAGAATTAGACCACTGTGGCCAGAAAGTTCTGTCTGGCTTTTTCTAGGGCATTACTTCAGCATGTCTGTAGCTCAGCAGCTACTAGCAAATATATGCAACTGTTATGGTACAGAAAAAAAGAGTCAACATTCCTCCCTCTCGAAATCAGGCAAAAGTATAGTCTTCTTATGAGGAAGACCAGCAGGGCCTGTGGAAAATCACACATGAAGATTTGATACGAAAGAAAACAAGTTCACCATTCCTAATGCTTTAGAAATCTTGTAAAAATTGGTGGGAGGAGCATATAATCCTCGATCATCTTCCTCCAACATGGGAGCTATGCATTTGAAAATGACACCACAAACCCCTGCAGAAAATAAACTATGAAAAGCGTTATTTGCAAATCATTACTAATGTTGATTATTTATAAAAAGACCCTAGGCTATATAGATAAGAATTGCTAGTATTTGCAAAATAGCTTTCGATGCCGCTACCAAGAAATATAAGTATAACTATACCCAACAATATCTTCATTGGTTTGACATGCAGCTTTAGAACTGAGTAGCTGTTTCAACATGACATGAAAATTAATGAAGCACAAGAGGTTAAGGGTGTGCATAGGCAAATGTTTTGTTGTTCCAGATCGAAGTTAGGGATGGAGACTTGAAAATTTTCTTTGAGGCCTTGTAAGCCAAGCATTATGCTGAGAAAATCCTAGCAATCCAAATAGCATACAAGATGCATTATGAGCCACCCTAAATTTATGTCTCTTAAGGGCACATATATTAGGACAAATTTATATGTGATGTTTGCGAAGTGACATGGAATTTTGTAGGCTATGATATTCTTGAATCTTAAGAGCGCGAAGAAGTGCCTACACACTAAGGTATGAAATTATATGATACTCTTTCCAATATGACCAAATGCAAATCAAATTTTGTTTATTGATGCTTTTGTATTCTCACAATCAACAAGATGTAATGGAAGAGTTTTGGCCTTCTATGGGTATACACCTAAATTTCCACTTTTAATGACATTGGTTCTTCGCAGACACTATTGGCTCATTGGCTTCTTTGAAGCAATGTCATCACCGACATTGTCGGGAGTGGGAGTAACAAGAAATGGTTGCATCAAAATGGTCAATAGTGATACTTATGAGAGGGCCTTGATGCGACACCCTAGATGCTTTATATACCTCTATAGTCCTTTTGTAGTCCCTCTACAACATTGCCTTACCATCCTCTTACAATTGCATCCATATCTACATTCAGCACACACATACCTTCATCATGCCACCTTTTAGCAACTCCAAAATCTTCCTCCATCACCCAAGACTTCCTTTAGGACCCCTTGAAACATTGCCTACACCCACGATATCGACCATGGTTGAGGTTGTCTCGGCTTACAAGCTTTTAAAATTCGACAAAGATCGATCACACTTCTATCGTCGGGTAGTAAAGACTACAATGCTCAATCATGACCCCTACATATACACAACATTTATTCGGCTTGTTGGCACTCACCAATCTGCCTTTGAGATCTTAAAGGTCTTGAAGTTAGTCTTACTTATCTTTTAGGGTCTACACTTGGAGCATTGGGTACTTAGGATTCCCAAACATAGGAGTTGCACTTATGATGTTCTACCCACCCTTCGAAGTCTTTGGAATGTTCAACACGTGGCTTATCTAGGTCTTCACTTCTTTTTTGTTATCTCGCCACGTCAACTCTCTTATAAGGTGTTGTTAACCATAGGGAAGTTAATGCATCAATGGTGTTTGCAATCAGATAAGTATCTCTAGCCTCTCATTTCCCTTATGCTTTTTCGAGTTGATAGATTGTTTGATTGGTCGTGCATAAAATAGAGTAGAGTAGTATAGCCTTAATCTATTGCATTATTATCTATTGGTGCTTACCTTACAATCCACCCTTTGGGTTTTACAATCCTTTACAACCTATCAATCATTACAATCCAAGTTTACAAACCTAGCATAAGAATCTCTCTTGTAACGACCTTCTTATTATCAATCTATTGTTGGGAACTAGTTAGATGGCACTCCCTATCCTAAATCTAGGCTTTGGAACCCTATATCTTTCATAGAGTGTGGATTATCGTCTTTCTAAATCCACATCTTTAGCAACCTACAACCCTATTCTACGAAACTTTAGTATGGCCCCTTTTTAACGTAGTCTAGATTACACACAAAGAGAGGACATTTATTAGGCCATTCTTTATTTGAATACACTCGGGTGAACCCAACATTAATCTTATTCTCTCTTCCAATAGAGTACCCTTCACATTTATTTTATCTCTTACCCTTCACATTTATTATGATCATGTCATCACCTCTTAGGGCTTTTTTAGCAAGTCTCAACACATTTAGATTTTATACGGGGTGCTCCTTTCTCCCTCCAGTGCCCACCATTGATGTTAATCATTCATGGTGCACTTTTTCACAATTTCAACCTCATCCAACTATCCAATTTAACATGGACAAAGATCCACAAGATGATCTTCCCGTATTTGATATATATACGTACAAAGATCCACAAGATGATCTTCCCTTTCTCTATCAAACTTTCATGGATAAGATTCACAAGAGGATCTTCTCATCTCTTCTCATCCTCCCACGGTTGAATATCCACAAGACAATCTACTCATCTATTATCCATTTGAACATACCACCTTTTACCTTAATATTGGCGATAATCTCTCAATCCTTTACCCTCGCACC
Organism: Taxus wallichiana var. yunnanensis; assembly: GCA_018340775.1. Taxonomy (NCBI): domain Eukaryota; kingdom Viridiplantae; phylum Streptophyta; class Pinopsida; order Cupressales; family Taxaceae; genus Taxus; species Taxus wallichiana. Next base: position 72,578,859 of record CM031235.1, on the reverse strand, counting down.
CACCCTAATTGGAGAACACCGCTTGGGTCCTTCAACAAATTTTCAATTGCTTCTCTCACCTTACAAAATCGAGACATATTTAACAACTGCCCACTCGGCAAAAAAGTTTAATGCCGTTTTGTAAAATTCAAACCCACACAACCGCATCGGCCACCCCGATTTTTCTATCATGGCCAATGTCATTCCGATGCCCACACTTCCCTCCTTTCATGCTTTGCGGCATATTTCGATGCTTACATTTGCTTCTTAGAACTATTAGTCACTTCATATTTTAACTATTTTCTTACCTTTGCGACATCTTACGATGCCTACTCTCATTCATCCTCTAGCTTGGGGGCATCTTATGATGCTTTCCATCATCCTACATCTTACATTCCAACCAAAAACCTTATAATCATTACTACTTGCACTCTCCCACGAGACGGATTACTGACCTTCTTTTTGGTTCTACCCATTGATTGGAGGAACTAAATGGCGAGCCATTTTGACCCGATTCTGATGCATAGATCAATTCGTCCATGGTTAGACCTTCACATCTCCCCCGGTCACCACCAGTAGGCTCGGCCGCACACTCGTACCAGAGGGCAGCCCAACTCCACCCGTCTCCTTGGGCGTCGTTTTAGTCTCAAATCTCAGCGGGGAGGGGGCCCTTGCCCCCTCTTCAGATTGTCATTCCATCAGGAGCTTCTTTTCGTCGGCCTCAAATGTTAGGAGGGATGTGGCTACCATTTTTGAGTAGACTACTAGTCCTTGTTTGCCCCCTCCTTCATTCCCTTCTTTGCTTCTCCCTGTTTGTTTCATTGCCCCTGTCTGTGGGGTTTGGCTACGAGGTTCTTGTTTGTTTGGTTTTTTTCCTTCTCTTTTTGAAACTCATTTTGAGTTTTCCCCACTCGCACTTTGTATATTGTTTCGGTTCTGAATCCCATTGACCTACTTTTGTGGTTATTCGTTGGACATTAATATATTTATCTTTACCTTTATCTGCTTTTGTCGCATGTGTCTATCTCTACTACCTTATCTTACACCAATATTTCTCACATTTCCTAGACACCTTTTATTTCTTCTCTTGTTGTACTTAGATATGTTTATCATAATTTTTCATTTAGCATGTTTTTATTATGATTTTATGTACTAACATCTTATGTTTCTTCTTATAGTATCTTATATATATCCTTATGTATCTATGCTTCATCTTTGTATTTATTGTTAGTTTGGTTGAGCCTTGTATCCCTTCTAGCACCTTACATCCTTTATTATCCTACTTACAAGTTAATTAGTCGACACTCTCAACTACCCATTTACATCTTGTATTTACAACGAACTAGTTAGGTTGAGCCCTAGTCTCCCAACTAGTCCCTTACATCCTATCTTACTACATTTAAATGCCAATTAATTAAGTTGTGCTCTAGTCTCCCAATTAGTCCCTTACATCCTTATTATCCTAAATTTTTGCAAACCGATTAGTCTAGCATTCTCAACTACCCCTTTCCATCCTATAGGCCTATTAGTTAAGATAATACCTTTTCTCGGATAATACCTTACATCCTTATCTTTCCCATTAGTATTGTCTACCTAGGTTCACAGATTTACAACCTAATTTTTCCTATCTTTTGGTTTTTTGATGCGATCATGCATTTTTACACATTAAATATTACTACCTACCTTATGATATATATTGTCATATCATCCAATTCTTAGTCTGTGAGTTTGAATGGTAAGACCTTCAGGCCCTCACAATATTGGTTACCTTGAACTCCCTACCTTAGCTAAGCATCTTCTTAGAAAGGAATAGGAACAATCAATAGTATCATTTTGTTTCCTCAAGTCAATTGTGCTTCTTGTAGCTCAACTCTTGCAATCTATCTATTTGTTTGTCTTTCATCCACATTCCACCTATAAAAAGTATCAAATTTATCCATCATTGTATCATCCCTTTTTACATCATGCTTAGGGCAACCCAAGGAATAGCTCAATATATACATTTTATCTCACACTTACTATCACGCCCACCAAGGTCATTATCGAGATGGCACTCTTTTCTAAGGTGCATTTGTAGTAGTATCTAAGCGCCATGTCTTTGTATAGGCTCTCTTGTCTTAGTCTTTCTTACACAACCATTTGAACTACCTTCCGAATCCATATAGAGTAGAACAATAGAAAAAGCCAAAAGAAAAGATAAAAGCCATATTATCAAAGAAAAATCAAGCAAAAGACAATAGAAAAAGGCGATTATAAGCAATAAAAGTCAATCAAAAACAAAAAAGACATGATGTAATCATATCATATATGGCAATCTCTTATCATAATTGAAATCTCAAATCCATAGTTGGCTTCGTTCACAGCTTGAGGTCCTTTAGGGTGCGGTAGGTTTTTCTAACTAGGGTAAAAGGTCTCAGATCTATCATTCAGTGCCCTTCTCTTTTCGCACCAATACCTAATCCTCATAGTAGGCCTATAACTCCTTAAGTGAGGGCTCGAGGAATAGGGAAAAAGCGACATGGGAAGGATGCATCATTTACTATCCGAGCATCTCATAGTTGACTTGGGATATATTTATACTTCACTAGTTTTCATTACCAATACCTACATACCTCTGACTTCGGGTTCTCTAGTTTTTCTAGTTTTACTAATATGATTGGTGTGTCTTGATTTTGGTAAAGAACTTCATTTTGCCTAAGTGGCACCCAATTTTCCTTCTTTTATATCATTATATCCCTTTGTTGGACAAGCTAGATTCTAAGTCTTTCCGATCTTCTCTCCATCCTTTTTTCATCTCTTTTTCAAACATGTTGAGAAGCATTAGGGTTTAAGGACATTCCCTTATTCCATCCCTACTTGAGCATCTCTCTGCTTTCACGATGTTATCTTGTGATCATTGTTATCTTCTCTCTTGACTCTCTCCTAGCTACCTTCAGATTCTAAGTGTTACATCCTAGTGACATTATTTACAAGACTATTGGTTTGGTTGACTCATTTTCTCAGCTAACACCTTACATCCTATTTATGTTTATAGGTCGGTTAGTCGACATTCTCATTACCCCCTTACATTTATCTACTATCTATTTACAATCCTCGTGCCTATTATTTCGCTCGATACTTTTTCCATAATACCTTACATCCTTTATATTTGCAGCGCTTAGTCTAAGTATTTTGACTACCCCTTTACATCATATATTACCTCTAGGCCTACTAGATTAGTTGATTAGTTACCCTATTAGCACCTTATTATCCCCTATAAGCTTTCTTCCCCTATTTTTTTATCTCTACTTATCATTTACCTATCTTTAGGATTACTTAGCGGATCAATGCCCCACCATGGTCAAGATGAAGTAACATGCACCCCCGGTTTTGGAAAGGTAAGAATGAGGTATGTAGATTTCATTTGGGTTGAGCTCATGTTATTATCAATTAAGTTCATATTAATATCACTTATGTATTGCTATTTCATTTCAGATCATTTTAATTTTGGTGTTGCATTTTCTTTTCCCAAAAACCATATCATGTACACTAGTGACATGCGATGATCTTTGATTGGGGCATATGTATACACCTAGTTTTTCACTTTTACTAACTATGGTTCTTCACAAAGTCTTATCGGTGCATTGTCTTCTCTAAAGCGTTGTTCTCGGGAACATTCACAAGAGCAGGGGGTAACCAACAATGGTTGCATTAGGCTGGTTAGCAGTGGTACTTATGAGAGGGCCTTGATGTGCAGTCCATGTTATGACAACTTAGATGCTTTTTATACCTCTATAATTCTTTTTGCAATCTCCCTACAACATCAACTTGCCATTGTGTTACACTCGCCTCCATATCTACTTTCACACACATACCTTCGTCATGTCACCTTTCAGCAGCTCCAAAGTCTTCTTCCATCACCCCGGACTTCCCTTAGCATCCCTTGAAGAAGCATTGCCTACAACCGATAGTATCAACCATGGTCAATGCCCTAAGGCTTGCAGTTTTTAATACCGTCGGCTAGCATAGACTTTCGTGCCCAAATTTGAAGAATTTGGATTTTCCCCAAACCCTAATGGAACATTGCCGAAATGATGACAACCACATGTAAAGAATCTGATTTTTATGACAACAATCTGATTTTATGCAATTCAGATTTTTGCCTTTTCCACAAACAAATTTTCAGAAATTCATCAACAACATGAAACCCTTGATGAAGTCATGCAAAATAAATGCTTCAACCATAAATTATAGACTACTGGAATTAATTAATGCTCAAAAACAGCTGAAACTTCAAAATTTCATATCTTCATAAATACTTGGAGAAAAAATGCAAATGATAGCTCAAAATGATCACAAAAATAGCAGCTATCCAATAAAATTAGAATCAAATTTTTCCAACCACAAAAACCCACTGAAAAGTGATCCCAAAATCTCCAAATGGGTAGATCAAGCTGGAAATGAATGTGGCAGCCCCAAAAAGGCGTGCCCTAGATGGAATTTGTGCCCTAGCACTGATGGAAACCCTTTTCGTTCTGAAATTTTGAATTTTGAAGCCCAAATCTGATTCCCGATGAAGCCACGGTTTTTGTCTCCAAGTGTTGTGATTGTTGAGGGTTTTCGTCCCTAATAGGATCCAATAAGACTTTTCGTCCTCCAGGGGAGAAAATGAGAGCTCAATGCTCCAATTTCTAAAAGGAAGTATAATTCCCAAGATGATGATGCACAAATGAACCAAGCGAACCCCTTATATAGCTCATATGTGGTGCCAAATCTCTAAAACATGATCCCCATGAGGACCGACCTCCTTGGGAGATATGTTTCTCCTTTATCTTCAAGCATGCACTCCAAAGACTAACCTCTTTATGAAAATATAAGTTTCTTTTTCCCATTCCATCTCCTTTTTATTTTTTATCCTTTTTGCCGACAAAAGAAATGAGTATTAAAAATACCTTTATATTAATAATAATATTAAGTTGCCCCTAAAATGGAGAATTGACCGGGCCCAACTTAAAATATTATTAATTATTTTATTTTAGAAAAGGGGACATTACATCATGGCATTTGAATGCTCTTTTCATCGCATCATTATCATTCATTCGGTCTATTGACACTAGTCATTTTGTCTTTGAGGTCTTAAAGGTCTTCGGTTTATATCGTTAACTAGTAGAGACTACAACACTTAATCATCACCCCCATATATACATGGCATTTGAGTACTCTTTCCATCACATCATCATCATTCATTCAATTTGTTGGCGCTTTCCAATCTGCCCTTGAAGTCTTAAAGGTCTTGAAGTTAGTCTTGCTTATTTTTGGAGTCCACACTTGAAGCCTTGGGTACTTGGGATTCTTGAGCATAGGAGAGTTGCACTTACCATGGTCAGCCTAGCCTTTGGAGCCTTCAACAAGTGGTTTATCTAGGTCAACTCTTATTCATTTGTGATTCCCCACATCAATTATCTCATAAAGTGTTGCTAACCCCGGAGGAGTTAATGTGCCATGATGTTCGCATTCAAGTAAGTATCTCTAACCTCTCATTTCCTTTATGTTATTTCAGATTTGATTGATTGTTTGATTGGTCATGCATAGATTAGAGTAGAGTAACATATTCTTAATCTATTGCATTATTTATCTATCAGTCCTTACCTTACAATCCACCCTTTGGGATTTACAATCCTTTACAACCTATCGATCCTTATAATCCAAGTTTACAACCCTAGCATAAGAATCTTTATCTTATTACAACCTTGTTATTATCAATCTACTATCGAGACCCAATTAGACGCCACTTTTATATCCTAGATTTAGGCTTTGGAACCCTATACCTTTCATAGAGTGTGGACTATCACCATTCTAGATCCATGTCTTCAAAGAACCTAGAACCCTATTGTGTGTAACTTTAGTATGGACCCTTTCATTATGCTAGTCTAGATTACCCAAAAACAAAGAGGACATTTTATTAGGCCATTCTTTATTTGCATACACTAGGTTCATTAAACAAGTTTCCAAGCTAGCTCTAACACACAAGCAACTTGTTGTGGAAGCATTTACCTATTTTCTTAGGCCAATATTGGTGGGTGTGGAAATGGAAAATGGAAAAGCTCTTTCTCCAATATAAACTTGGGAATGTAGCGGTTGACCCATACTCCCATTTATGATTAAAGAAAAATCACAAATGGAATCTACTCTTTTTGTTAGGTCTTTAAAGAATTCTTTATCTTCGCTTTTTAATTTTCATTAATAATGTCAAAGGATTAGAATTGATATTTTGTACTTGATCTCAAAACATCAAAATACAATCCTAAGCATTTTCAAGAGATTTCACATGGGTCATAAAATTTGTCATTTCAACTTTGGCCACACAAATTCAATGCCAAACCGACTAATGTGATTATGGAGCAAAAAACTTTTGACGCAGCTTATTGCAAATTGAGCAAAAAAATGTCGTTTGATTTGGCAAGTCCCATAATGATTCCATTGCAAGCAATGTTTTAAAACCAAGTCGCGACTTTGAAACCAAAACCGGTCGTTTTGACTGGTTCATTCTTTTTTGGCAAACCGTTCATGAACCGAACTAGTGACCAATTTTGTACGGAACCGATCAAATCATTTAGTTTTGTATTGAATGGTCTAAACCAGATTTGGCGGGATTTGCCTTATAAAACTTTTTTCTTTATCTTACTTTTAAATGTCTTTCTTTCAACCCTAACCCTAAAGTGATGTTATATAGAACCCCCCCATCTCTATTTGTCTCACATCTCTCTCATTGAGCATTTGTGAGCATTTGGAATTTGGAATTTGTGGAGTTGCATTGAAGAGTTATAATTTGGAGTGGCCTTGGAGCGGATGAGTACAACATACAAGGATAGAATAGCAAAGTATGGGCCTATATGGAAGATCATTGATAACATATGGAATAATCAACTCCATCATCCTATACATGCAATAGGGTATTTCTTAAACCCAAGGCATCATTACAAAGCTCAACTTGGAGATGATCAAACTAGGATGTCAAAGATGGATTGTACAAATGCCTAGAGCGCATGGTCCTCGATGAGAATCAATTGTTGGAAATACACCAACAAATCAGTGCTTTCAGTAGAGCCACGGGTACCTTTGGCAAAAACCTAGCAAAGATTGCAAGAGAAGTGGACCAACCAGGTAAGCAATTCCAAAGTTTTTTAAGTTCAGTTGTTTAAACTTTAAAAACTTGAATTTTTAGCATAAGTCACAATCTAATTTGTTGAATTAACTAATTTAATTTTTTTCCTAGTTTAATCATTTATTGCAGCACATTGGTGGGAGTCATTTGGTAGCCAGTGTCCTCAACTACAAAAGTTTGCAATTCGGATCCTAAGTCAAACTTGCAGTGCTTCCGAGTGTGAGTGCAATTGGTTTTTTTAGAGCATTCACACAAAGAAGAGAAATCGTTAAATGATATCCATCTTCGTGTAATATAACCTCTGCTAAGGCGCAACCAATTATTGAATAGAAGACCGAATACAGATCCCATTGTCTTGGATGATATTGATCCAACCTCATAATGGGTAGAGGAGAGGCACTCGGCGAGTTTGAACTCGATGACTTGGGGTGAATGGCATTGAATGATGAACCACTAGTAGCACCACACGTCACTAGCCGTGCTACTACGAGACGTCCCTAGTAGAACCATTGGGTGAATGGCGGGCACTAGCCGTGCTTCTACTGAGACGCCCGAGGAGTCCGACAAGTTCAAACGAGGAGAACATGTTGACATTGATGAGGATGAGGACCCCATTATTAGCAATGGTGTTGAGTTTGATGATTGATATCAAATATGTAGTAGCTTGTAGCATATTGTTTTTGGACTCTATAAGCCATTTAGAGCCTTGTTTATGTATTTTGTTTCGGATATGTAGTGCACTTGGTGCCATTTTGCCATATTTACACTTACATGGTATATACATTGATGCAAGAGCATCAATGTAAAGACATCAATTTTGTCATTTTGTGTTGATAAGGAGTGTGGTAGGCCTTAGAGGTCTTATTAGTGGTCATATAACCCCTACATGGTGTTTCAAGATCCTCCTTGTGTGTTAGGGGAGTTAACTTAAGTTTCCCTCCAAAACTAGAAATTCAAAAATTCAAATGTTTGTGTATGGTTCCTAAGGTGTAAGTCCTTGGTTAGGGGTTATAAAGTGTTTAGGAGTCATTAATTAGGTGTTTTAAAGGGTTATAAATGTTCACACTTGACTATGTTGAGTCAAGGTTGAACTAGGGAGTCTAAACCATGGTCATGAGAGGAGTTGGTTGTAACTAATTCTCATTGTTTGAAAACAAAAGGAGGTATTCAAATGAAAGAGGGAGAGAACAATCAGAAGGAGAGAATAGCGAGTGTGTAGCAAAGCTTCATAGTTGGAGAAGCTTGGAATCCATGATGTCAATAATGAAGAGCTTCTTGAAGCAAACTGTGTATTATGCATTTGATTGCTTGAAAGTGAATAATAAGGGTTGTAAATGCATCATTCCTGTGTTTGAATGAATCTTTAAATTGTGGATACCTATGCAAGTTTAAGAAAGGCGTGCATTTAGTGTAAAGATGTTACAATGAATGTGAAGATCATCCAGAGTAGCTGAGGAATAAGGTAAGCTTGAAAACTACAGGAAAACAGTCTTTTCATTATATATTTGATTGACTATGAATCTTCATAATGGCAAGACTATAAAAGTGGAATGTTCTGATAGTGTCAAGATCAAGTAAGGGTTTAGACCCTTGGAGAATTCTTGTGACATTTGAAATCCTTAAACTCTGCTCACTGTTCAATGCTCTGTTTTAGTGTTCTCAAGCATGGAAATTTGTGCATATTCCTATTTGCTAACCATGAGATATGATCATAGGGAGTTAAGAAGGTGTAAAGGGTTGAAGCAGAGCTTTTGAGTTTAAAAGAGAGCTTTGAAACAAGGGTTTGTATAAAATTTACTAAAAACTACCCTCTCGGGTTGTGTCACGGTGGTGAGGGTTTGAACTCAGGAAAAGAGCATGAATCAAGTTTTAATCATTAAAATCTGAGGAGCCTTGGATCTCATATGTTGTTGTATGCAAGGTGGAAACATTAGATAAATGTTGTGATCATTGAGGGAGTATTGTCAAACTTAAGGGTAAACTCAGTTTCTCAGCCTTTCTCTGTGATGGATACCTTGGTTGGGGTTTGTAATCAAGGTTGATCAAGGAAAAGGACTACAACTATATTGTCTCGGTGACCTTACTCGAGTATAAGGTTGAATCAGAGTAAGTTTAGAGTGTGTAAAGAGTTTTTGGAGTTATTTGAATAAGTGTTATAGACTTGAATGAAAATTCTCATTGACTCCACAGTCTGCTTACCCTGTTCCAAGGGTTTGTAATCAAATTCAAGACATAGAATCAGGAAGAAGTCCTTTGTTCTACTGTTGATAAAAGCTTAACATGATAAGGAGGATGATCAATGTAAGTGGAAGTCAATTAGTCCATGCATAAGAGGGATCAAGAATAAGAAAGTCAGGTTTGAAGGTAATCAGTGAAGATATAGATTGACTGTGCATGCACAGAATCTTAAGGGTTTGTTCAATATTTCTTGGCATAAAACCTCTTGTTCTTGGCCTTGAAAGACTAATATGAATGTTGTAGAACAAAATGGAAAGGGTAAGAAGCCAAAGTGCTTAAAAAGTCGGTGAAAGTCATAATATGCAGTAAGAATGGATAACACAGTCCCTTGATAAACCTGAGATTATCTCCATTTGAAGAATTACAGTGGTTTGTGGTAAGGTGTTGAGGGTAATGTGGTTTTGATAGGTCTTACTAAGCATAAAAAGATTGAATTCAAACCTTCTAAGTCTCAGGAGGAAACCTTAGTGTGACCTAACTGTTGAAAGGAGACAAATTGCTTGGTAACTGTGAACTGAGTACTGAGGGACAGCCAAAGGAGTTGAAAGAAAGGCAAATATCATGTCATTTAACCACCTATGGTAAGTGGTAAATCCACCATGAAGGCAAGGCCATTATGAGTCTACAGTATAATTTTGGAGCTTCAAGTCAATCCATAGTGAAAATTATTGCATAATCTGGCTTCTCGGGTTTCTCAGAAGTGTACATTAGCACTGAGCTAGGGCATGAGATATGAAGCCTCAAATGGAGGAATTTTTGCATGAAATTTTATACTAATAATCCTGAGGAAGTGTATTAAGAGATTCAACAAGAAAATTCAATTTTCATTGGAAGAATTATGAGCAATTTTGACAGTTTGTAGGTAACCTGAAAAGACAGTGAAAGGCCTAGTTTGGAAGATTGAATTACAAAGGAACTATCCTTTTTCCTTGGGATCAGCTCATAAAACTTGTAGGGAGTGTCAATGGGCTTAAAGGGTGCTCCAAAATACCTTCATTGAGTATCAAGACCCCTGAGCAGAGAGGTATTCATGACAGTGGGTTTAGGAAGACCTAGTGAGGTCTAGGAAACAAAAACACAAACGGGAGGGCATAGAGAGTTGTAGAGGGAGTTGGAACTTAAGATTTTGAGAGCATATCAAGATAGATAAAAGTGAACCAATGATGTCTTGAAAACCTTTTGGATAGCTGTGGAAGTGTAAAAGTACGATCGGAACAAGGAGCATGATCTTAAGGGAGTGTGAGGACAGTTTTGCAAAATGAAGAAAGAATGATGAAATTGTTTGTCTTGAATGCACTTTGGAGGTATTCTAACCTTACTTTCATGGACCACACGGTGTAAGCAAATGAAGAATCCATCAGAGGCTAAAGAAACCTATTCTTGCTTTTGAGAGCTAGAGCACAAAGAGCTAGTGAAGGGTGCTTGAAGGAAAAATAGAGAAGTGAATGTGAAAGGGAAAATTGATCATTTTCAATGGTTGAATAGAAACACAAAGAAGGTAGTTAGGCAGAGTATGGCATAATAGATAAGATGATATATTGTGAGCAAGAACAAAATTTACAACTTAAGTTAACCTTGAACCTAGAAGTTCAATCTTCCAAAATAAGAAATTAGGCTCATTGAATGTAATTGAAAGTTGCTAACTTGTGGATTGCATGAAAGGGTGTGGTGCACTACATCATACATGTGCAAACTTTGCATATGTTAGCAGAAGAAAACTCAGAAAGAAATGAGAACAAATCTGCACTACCCAGAATGGACGTGTCAGAGTATATTTATTATAGAGAGCTGGTTACAATCAGTTTTCAGTTTTCATTCAGAGACAATTCTTAATTGTCTCCTGATGGCCTTTAGCATAAATATTCAACATCACCAAACTCTCATAGTTCCTCCCAAGATATGTAACCTAAACCCTATGAATTTAATTAATAAAATATTGTGTTTAAGTGGATATTCTTTACTTTGATTATTTATTCAAATATAATCTTTCTATAAGCAAGTCATATTAATTACTCATTATGCTTTATAAAAGATTAATTTAATGTTACACGAATCTAGGGTTTTTCGGCTAAGTTAATTACAATTATTCCACATAATATAGATATCCTTCTCCTAAAATAACATTAAGTTTGTCACAAAACTTTACAAATAATAAAAGGCCAAGGGGTTTAGTCATTAGATCGGCAGGTCGCTACTAAGGACAGAAATGAAGAAAACATCACCCGAATGAACCAATTGTAAGATATAGTGATGATGGATTTCAATATGCTTAGTGCGAACAAGGTATATAGGGTTCTTTACCATTTTTAAGACATCTTGATTATCACAAAAAAATAAAAAGGTGTAGCAAAGTAGCTTAAGGAAGATGAAAATCAATTTGAATCCTACGAAGCCATACTTTAGCTTCGCAACTAGCACTAATAGTTGCCTTGTATTCTGCTTCAGTGGAAGAGATGGCTACAGTGGGATGAAGCTTACTCTTCCAAGAAACAACTCCTAAACCAAAAGGGAAGATATAGTCGGTGGTGGATCTCCGAGTATGTGGGTCTCCGAGTATCCACCGATCCTCCCCAATCGAATCGGTATACAATCAATTTGAAGTCTCGACTCTCTAATACAAAATGCCAAATTCAAGAGTTCCTTTGACATATCTTAGAACTCGTTTGTTGCTCCATGATGAATGAGTTTTTGTTTAGGAAAAAACCGAGAAAGTAGCTAACAACAAAATATAGATCCAATTCGTAGTTGTGAGGTAGATTGGGCTACCCACCAACTATTTGTACAATGATTTGTTGATCGGTGATGAATCATCATGAGCTAAAAGTTTCAGCTTGACCTCCATAGGTGTAAAAGAAGAATTGCAATTATACATTTGAAATTTTTGTAAGAGGTTCATGGCATACTTGAGAAATGAAAACCAAGTGAGCACGTTGACAAAATTCTACACCAACAGAATAGTGAAGGAGGCTTAAATCAGTCATCTCAAAAGCCGCACATAATTCTGATTTTACCTTATGAATCACAACATCTCGATCACTGTGATGGTAAGGTCTTCAACATACACAATACGAATCAAAATGTCATCACCATTGCTTTTGACATAGAGATTCAGATCGAATGACTTCGTTTGAAGCCCGAATCTCTAAGATGTTTATCTATTTTGATATACTAGGCTCAAGGAGCCTGTTTAAGTCCATACAAGGACTTAATCAACCTACATACAAGATGCTCACGACCACAAGCCCGAAAACCCTCAGGCTGTCTCATATAAGCCTCTTCCTCCAAATCGTCATTTAGAAAAGCACTTTTGACATCCATCTGATATACTTTCCAACCAAACCGAGCTACACAAGAAAGAAGTAATCAAAAGTGACCATCTTTGTAGTAGGAGCAAAAGTCTCCTCAATAGTCTATCACCTTCATTACAAAAATCCATTCGCGACAAGCCGAGCCTTGTACTTATCCAAAGTATCATCTAATTTACACTTAATTTTATACACCCATTTAAAACCAATGGGATGTTTCTTCGGAGGCAACGATACCATCTTCAAGGTATTGTTTTTAATCAAGGCACTCTAGTTGCATGGCGGTTTCCCATTCTGGTATGTCTCGTTCTTCAAAGTATTTTTGTGGCTCATGAATATGAAGAAGATCATAATCAAGAGCAAACAGAGCATCTAAGAGAGGAAACAATTCTTCCTTCCGTAAATCCCAAATAGTGGAGTAAAACCACTTAGGCCACGCTTAAATTGAGGATGTGGGATCCGGTTATGGTGCCTCCGAGGCGAAACCAACACAAGTTGATTTCCTGAAGACTCAAAACTCTTAGTGGTAGAGTGCTTAGACTTTACCGAAGTCTGTGGAGTATGAGGACCAAACTCGTCATTTGGCAAGGAAAGAGAACCAATCTCCATTACTACCCCTCGCTAGTCCCCTTGCTGATTACATAACCAAAGAAAGGTTGTTTCTTTTACATCAACATCCCGATTAACAATGCTTTTATTAGTGGAGGTATCAATCACTCTATAGGCTTTACAATGATCAATACAACCAGCAAAGAAATATCTAGAACATTTGGAATCTAACTTACTCCTCTTACGATCAAGAACCAAAGTATAAGCAGCTAAACCAAAAACACGAAATGTTGATACCTCAGGTTTGATTTTGGACCAAGCCTCTTCCGATGTGAGCTCTTGCAAGGCTTTGCAAGGACTCCAATTGAGAATATATACCGTTGTGTTAACGAATTCTCCGCAGTACTTATATAGCACTCCTCGATTGTGCATCATGCACCTTGCCATCTCCATGATGTGTTTGTTCCACCTCTCTACCACCCCATTATGTTGTGGGGTGCATGGGGTTGTCAATCAGTGACCCACCTTCCTATAACTTGACAGAGAAGAGCATTATGTTCAAGAATAAAACTTGGCCCTTCTCTAATGTTTGAATTTTTTCTTTCGAGACTTGTCCACAACATGCTCGCCATGCCAAGGCATTTCCTCCGTTATCATATCATCTGACACCGACAACTTGAGAAGTAATAGAGCCTCTTTATGACGTTTGTCATAATCAGTGAAGTTTGTTGTTGGTCAACCTTCGCTACCCATGATTATCTTATCACAATCACGAAATTCTGCAAGTGTTAGAATTTTATGGCTCCAAACATTGAAATTTGTGCCTGTTAACTTTTGCGAGTCCGACAAAATCACATTCAATATTAAAAAAGTATTAGCCCTCTCAAATGATGAGTTTAGATAAATATGTTATTACCAAAGAGACTATAATGACGCAATTTTATGCCCTAGTCGCGAATCGATAGAAAATAGATAGACAATACCCTAGAAACTCGAATTCGCAATGTGAAAAATGTCACCAAAATTGGCATGTTGGAAATCGCGACTATGAAAAACATTAAAAATGCCTTTTGCCCTCGCTTTTCCCCTTGCGACTGTATTTTCTTTTGATTACCTCTGATGTGTCTTCAAAAAAAGGCTTTAAACTTCTAGTGCATGCATTAAATATAGGGGACGCATCCCCCGTGAAAACCAGACGTCCCAAACATTCTAGGGACGACGGACGGGATGGAAACGTCCCCACTTTTCCTGAAAAGGCAGAAAAAAAAGGGGACATCCTCGAATATCAAGGGATGTTTTGGGGGCGCCCCATTTTTTGGGGACGTTTCGTGGACTTCTGGGTTTCTTCTTTTAAATAATTGTTTTTTAATTAATTTCTCTGATGTTTTCTCTTTAAAAACATTTACCAATTAACCATACTCGACTGTGTTGCATTACAAAGACATATTAAGAATCAAGAGTGATATATGAATACAGAAATTTTCGGCACAAACCCAACTGTATTGCATTATAGAGACATTAAGAATCACGAGTGAGATATGAATAAAAAAAAATTCAAGCATAAATGGACATGATGGTCTGTCACAACATACTATTAAAATCAGCAGCATACATATGAATATTAAAAGTTATATGGACAGATAACATTAGTATAGCAATATGTATGTTGTTGAGTTTTTAATATGGATGTCTAGACGTGGACTGTATGCACATGGTGGACTGATATATAAATATGAACTGTTATTCATAAAATTTCTAAAATTTATCTATATATTTTTAATATTTATAATTTTATATATTATTTTAATATTCATCCCCCATCATCCCGAAATTTTGGAATTTTTTTGTCGTCCCAAAAACTCTGTCTACACGTCCCATCATCTCGAAGTCTTAGGTAACATTGTTAAATACCCGAAACCGACAATGTTTTTTCTCAAACGCAGTTGTATATATGATTCGCTCTTTGCCCTTGCAACTGAAGACAAACTGTAAAACCCACTACTATATATATATATACACACTTGTATTGACTTCAAAATAAAACACGCAACTGTATATACATTGGATTTCTTAAAACATGAATGCATCAGACATCTTTGCAACAGACATTATCCCTTCTCGTGAATCTTCTTCAACAAGTGATGAATGACTACTTCAATTTGTGCCCTATCAGGGCTTCCTCAAAAATTGTGCCAATCTTCTGTACCCTTCAAGGGCTTCCTCGGGCAAATCACTTTGATTCCACTGTTAGCAGAAGAAAACTGAGAAAGAAATGAGAACAAATCTACACTACTACCCAGAATGGACGAGACAAAGTATATTTATTATAGAGAGGTGGTTAGAATCAGTTTTCAGTTTTCCTTCAGTTAGAGGTAGTTTCTAATTGTCTAATTGATGGCTTTTAGTATAAAATATTCAATAGCATATTTTGTCTCTAATTGTTTGTAGTCATGGTTTGGAATCTTTAAAATATATTGTTTTCATTAAAATTGTAATATTTTATGTAATTTTTAGTAAACCGGTTCATAAAATTTAAACTGGTTGGGTTCCAGTCCGACGCTCAGTCGATTTCGAGCTTGGTTCCGATTTTTAAAACATTGATTGCAAGATCTAGGCAGAAAAAGGAGTTGATTACAAGGTCAACAATTGTTGTATAATTCAAAATTGGCCATACAAAATTCAGTGCCAAACAGACTGTAGTGATTATGGAGTAAAAGCTTTTGAAGTGATTATGGAATAAAAGCTTTTGAAGCAGAGCATATTTCAAATTCCATCACACGATCTACACAGCCAAAAGGGAATCAATCACATGAGTTAACAAGTATTTTCTAATTTTCCATTTGGCCCTATAGATTCAATGCCAAACAAACTAAAGTAATGGAGTAAAAGAAGTTGGCACGGCTTATTTCACAGCCAAAAGGGAGTTATCACCAGACCTATCGGCAGAAGTCCCTTATAGTCATTAGAGCAATGGGCCACATACACTTATGCCTACCAAATCTGTTTAGTTTGCTTCACCAGCAAGTAAACTTACCCTGAATATTCAGATTGGTCTATCTCTTTGCCTCATAGCCCAAAGATTAAACACCAACAGATCCATTCTTCTTGATGCTCACAGCTCAAGTTGGTTCTATGTCGAAGATACCCTAGAACTATTTGTATCTAAAAGCAAAAGTAGGCCAATTACAAGCACTGGATTCTAGAAGCCCGTGTGGTACTATCACTAAAAAATTAGAAACAACACCCACTCACAATATTTTAAAACAATATCGAAAATTCTGAGGTAAAACTAGTTGTTAAGCCCAAACTGCAATCTTATCCAAAAATTAAAAAGTCAAAATAAAATAGGCTCAAATATTACACTAAATTTTTTATTTTATTATGATATTTTTCCATGTTGCCAAGAAACGCGAACGGGTAGTGCGGGTCCTAAACGCTGAAATTCCGATTTTCAAAAACCTCGAGTACGAAATGTTACGAAAACATCCGTACAATATAATATTAAAAATTTAAAAATTTAAATTTATAAGTATGTAGTATGTGTGTATGTATAGTACTCGATTCAAAAAATTAGTCCATGGACTATAAGAGTTAAAGCACTCAAAATATTTTGTATTCATTGAAGTTCTAAAGATTCATCATTCAACATGGTTACAATTTCAATGTTTCATATATACATGATTATAATCTAGATTCTAGAATATATCATCTAGATTTTCCTCATAATCATCTCCATGAATACCACTGACAGCTCCACTCCCACTAGCTCCACTATCCATCCCTTGTGTAGAACTTCCCGGATCTTCATCATCAATACCAAGTAATGAAAGTTGGCCAAGAGTAGTAGCAGAAACATCAAAGTCACTAACCTCGGGATTAATAGCCCGGTTTGTTGGGACCTCTAATATAGCCTTCAGTCTTGTGTAATAGGATATGCAAATTGGAATGTACATACACTAAATCCTCGGCCTTCTTGGATGCTAACTTGTTTTGTTTGGTTGAGTGGATGAAGGTATATGTACTCCAATTTTGCTCAGCTGAAAAATTACCAGCCACCTCTTACAAAAAAAGGTTGTTAGAAATTTCCAATTAATAATAATATTAATTTACTAAGAACATAAATTTTTAATTAATAAACAACAAACTTTTGATTTCATTTTAATATTTTATACCTGTGAGAGGATTTTAATGGCAACAGTCGTAGGTACTTAGCATCATGGCCATGTATATACCACCATATGACTAGGGTCATGTTGTACTTGTCACATAATGCCTCCATTTCACCCATGCTACCACTAGCTTGTAGAGACAAAGATCCCCAATTCATAGCAAACCGCACTAGCTACATGACTAGATCAGGAAAAACCCTCTAGAATGTTGTCTTATTTCCATTTGCAACTTCTTGGTCATTATATGGTGGTTGTCTATCAGGTAGCCCATGTGTTTCATTGCTATAATACTTGGGATTCATGGCATAGGCAAGGAGATGCAATGGGGTGGTCATTTTATTCCACTTTCTCATGATCGCGCTTTTAACTTGATTGTAAAAGTTTTCTTCAGGATCTTGCTCTTTATTTTGTATGATGTCTCTAATGTTTTCAAGCATAGAGTCAATGCCATCGTAGATTTCCCCTATACAAGCGTGAACTTTGTCTTGCATATCTAATCATGGATAAAATAGGCTCAATAAAACTGAGCAAGTATTCAATCTTTGCCCACCAATCATCATCAAGTATCAATGATTTTATCTTGATGGCCCGTTTTGTGTTTCCTTGCCTCCACACGGACCAAACATCATCAATCACCATATTGCTTAAGACTTGTTTTACCTTCACAAGTCTCAAAACGAGCGTGCGAGAGGCAAATTTTGTTTCAACAAACTATTAAAATAAATTAAAACAAGTTAATAAAGTATAAAATTAAAATTAAAAGAAATTAAAATGATAATTTCGTAGAAAATTAGAAAAGAAAATTAGAAACTAGTAAATTGCTCCCTTATCTTCAACAATTCCAACCTTGAGAACCTCCTAAATATAGCCTGGGGCATATGATGATTTGTGACAAACTTATGACTCTCATTTACCTCTGTATAAATCTCCTTTATCCATGGAATTTTGCCAATCTTCTGCAGCATCAAATTCAAGAAGTCCAAAATATGTGCTCGTCTCCCCTCTACAATCAACCATGTTGCTCTACAATTTTTTGCATTGTTCGTGATGACTTGGAAAACTTTTTGAGGGCCCGCCGACTCAATGGCCTCAATCAAAATATTAGCAATAAATTGTGCATCTTTCACTTCACCCTCACAATCAATGACCTTTAAGAACATTACCCCTTTAGGGCACACTACAACAATGTTTGTTAGGGGTCTATTTCAAGTATCTTTCTATCCATATGAAATAATAGAAACCCCTAAGTCCTTCCATGAATCCCTAATTGGTTGCAAAGAAGTATATATATGGTCCACTTCTTTCGCCAACAATGATGTTCTAACCTTCTAATAAACATGGCTTTTGTACCCTTCGGTGTCTCATTACTACCTCTCACCATTAGTTGCCAATAGGGTGACCAAAGTGACACATTCAAGGGCAGCCCACTTACATAAATGTATCGAACAACCAACTCGTCTCGCAATTACCCTTTTCTCGTTTGAAAATGCTCATTCGATCATAGTTCAAGAAATCGTTATCGCAATTAATCGGCAGGCCATATTTTGACTCGGAAATCGAATCGGCAATTTCTCGACAATTTATTGGCATTAATCGGCAACTTTATCACTACTTTAAAAACATTTAAATTCATAAAATAAACTTAAATTAAAATGATTTGTTCAACATTACTTCAAAGCTATGTGAAAGATCCCCAATGGGTCTCCCTGACACTCCGATGAATTTTAAACCAAATAAAAACAGCAACTACAGATTTATGGATGTTATGGCAATTACCCTAATGCAGATCTGAATTTAATTAAGAAAATGCGACTAGGGTTTGAGTTGGATCTCAATGCAAATAACACTAAAAATTATACTGTCAATCCCAAATGATTACTGGTATTTTTAGACATCAAATCATGCAAAAACCAGAATTTATTGCAGCCAAAACAACCCAGAAATCAGATCTGAAATCTGATTATTAATCTGCCTGAAACCCTCAAAATAACACTTCAGATAAATGTAAAATTACAGCGATCTGGTTTACAATAATATGGAGAATATTTGACAAATATTTTTGAAGGAAATACCTCTTGAAATGTTGCCAAAACCATCCACAATAAGTCGACCCAACTGCTGTCATAAACCACTGAAAAACACCTTCACAAACACTGCTGAAATTAACCTGGAAATCTGAATAAGAACGCTGGAAATTTCTGAGTGAAATCCCCTCTCAATCCCTTGGGGTTTTCGTCCACAAGAGGTTTAATTCACAAGGGTTTTCGTCCTTGGAATTTCTGATAAAAGCAAGAGCTCTTAACAATGCAAAATCTGATAATAAAAATCTGGATGTCTCTAAGCAAGTCGACTTGCCCATATAAAGGAAAAACAACCCAACCACCACCTCTAAACCAGCCAATCACATTCTTTCTTTTCCCTATGTTGGTCGCATTTTTCCCTATGGGCTTAATGACACATTTCCCTATTTATGACTCCCATAGGCAAGTCGCACTTTTCCTCCTCTAATACAATTAATTTTAATTGTATTTTGATATTGACATTTTTAATTTATTAATAAGCTTTATTATTTATTATATGTGCAACTTATAATGTTATTTTAAAAACATGAGCACAATATAATAAAATAATAAAAACTTAGTCACCCTAGAAACCTCCTTTGGCCGTCGGGTAGACAAAAAGGGCCAAAGGTCTTCGTCCAAGCTCATTCGGAAAGAGGGGACATTACACTATGTTCCACGGGGACGCGTCCCCTACGTTTTCAACTTGTACCCGTCACGAGGAGGACATTTCAAACCTCGGGGACGGGTAGGAAACGTCCCCTTCCCGTCCCCAAACTCTTCGAAAAATCGGAAACGTCCCGAGGACGTCAAAAAAGCAACAGGGGACGGCTGGACATCCCCAGTATGTTTAGGGGACTTCTAGAAGTCCCTCGACCGCACCCAAGATGTCCACCATCCCATGTTGTCCCTCGCGCATAAAGCCTTAATAAAATATTTTTTTTAAAGCACACTTTGAATTAAAAGTAAAGCAATGTGGGGTCCACAAGGACCCCCACTTGCATTTCTAAGTGCCCTAAACCTAAAACAAACATCAAAACAAAACAAAAAGAAACTCATTTGACTCATTTTTCATTTTGTGAAGGAGAAAAAAAAAGAAAAGAGCATAGAGAAGAATAGAGAGCAGCAGTGAGAAGAAGGCAAGAGAGCAATATTCTACTCCATTAGAGGTATGTTTATCATCCTTTGTTCATTTTACAAATTTGCACAAACTATTTCTTCATTGTTTCATTTTTTTATTTTTTTAATCATAGTTTCAAGCTTCACAAACTTAGGGAAGTTTTTTTTTCACTTGCAGTTGCAGGGTTGTTGCATTTCCAATACAAAACAATGAGCAGCAGTGAGGGTAGTGAGGGTGAAGAGATTCAATTGGCAATGCAACATAGAGGTAGAACCAGAAATAGGGTTTCTTTAGGGAGTGAGTGTTGCACCAACAGTGGGATCAAATAATTTGTTTGATTGCTCTTCACAACTCCTCAAAATCTATCTAAAAGGGCCATTCAATGCTAAAAAGCCTCTTTCACAATTTGTAACAGACATTGACAAGGAAAAAAAAATTCGGGGGAGTAGAGTGTGGTTATGCCATATTTGCAACAAAGAATTTAGGGGCAGCTACACGCGAGTTTATTCACATCTTTTGGGCATAACTGGACAAGGGGTAAAAGGTTGTGAAAGAATATCATTAGCAAAGAAAACTAAGGTGACTAGGTTGCACATGGAGGGTGAGACAACGAAAAAAGGGATGCCATTGGAGACTACACAAGTGCGTGGTTGTTGAAAGTCAACGAGGAGGGGATTATGCAAAGGGAAAGAGAAAGACTTCTACTGTTACGGGTATGTTTAATGTGCAATCAAGGGAAGTAGTTGACTCTTCTATTGCCAAATTCTTCTTTGCCAATGCTATACCATTTCATGTGTCATGTTCCCCTTTCTTCAAACAAATGTTCAAAGATGTAATTGTTGTTGGTTCCTCATATGTCCCTCCTGGAGAACACAAACTACAAACCAGCCTCCTTGATAAAGAATATTCTAAGGTGAGTGTGGTGATGGAGGAGATGAGGCAAACTTGGATACGGGTGGGTTGCTCTATCATCATGGATGGGTGGACCGATATTAAACATCGGCCACTCATCAATATCATTGTCACATGTCCTACTTGGCCCTTATTTTCTTAGAGCTATTGATTGTACTGGGAAGAGGAAGGATGCAACCTTCCAATTTCAAATTTTGAAGGATGTCATAGAGGAGATTGGGCCCTCTAATGTTGTACAAGTAGTGACTAATTCAGCCCGTATGTAAGTTAGGCGGCATGATGGTTGAGGTGCTTATAAGCACATTTTCTAGACTCTTTGTTGTGTTCATGCGTTGAACAACGCATTGAAAAGAAATTGGAAAGATAGATTGGGTGAAGGCAGTGGTGGCAGAGGCTAGACACATACAGATGTTCATTTGCAACCATCACACCTCACTTCCCTAATTCAAGTCTTTTTCGAGGAAGGAATTCCTCAAGCCCGTGGACACTAGATATGCCAGCTATTTCATTTTGTTAGAGAGGATGCTTGAGGTGCAGGAGGCTTTGCAATTAATGATGGTTAATCAGGAGTGGGGTAGATGGCCAGAGGCAAACACTTCTGAAGGAAAAGGTGTGAAGCAAAAGATCCTCGACGATGATTGGTGGACCACAATCAGGTAAGCTATTGCTGATTTTATATATGTAAGTTTAGTTTTTAATTTTTGAATATTTTTATCCATGTTTATAACTTGTAAATTAGTTTAGTTTTTCATTCTTGAATCTTAATGTTTTCTAATTTTTTTGTAAATTGTTTGCAGATATGCTTGCTCCTTCATCTCACCAGAGTGGGGGTCATAAGATATGTTGATAATAGACTCTCCTAGTCTTGGAGAGATTTATGAGACATTTGACAACATGCTTGGGCAGATGAAGCAAGCCATTCATAGCAGGGATCCTAATTTGGGATTTTATGAGGAGCATATTAGGCCCATTGTGACACGGCAGGTGGAACACAATGAACACCACGCTTCATATGGCAGCCTATGCTCTAAATCCCAAATGGTATGCGGCTCTGACAACAGGAGAGTGCCTCCATCTGATGATGAAGAGGTGAAAGAAGGGCTCATGAAGGCCTTTTGAAAGATGTACACTGATGAGGAGTCCACTTTATTGCGGACCCAATGGCTATCCTTTGTCAATCTCCGTGGACCAACATTTAGCAAGACAGAGGCAAGAACAGATACAGCTACATTAGCTCAAGTAGACCCTATTGGATGGTGGACATGGCATGGCAAGTATGCACTAGACTTGAGGATTCTTGCCACTCAACTCCTTTCACAGGTTGCTAGTTCCTTTGCTACAAAGAGAAATTGGTCCACATATGGCCTCATCCACACAGTGAAGAGGAACTACCTTACCTCTCGCCGAGCAGAGAAGTTAGTAGTCGTGCATAGTGCCTTGAGACTTCAAGATCAACAGACTCCTGAGTATCGTTAGACTCCAGCCACTCGTTGGGATGTTGAACCCGAAGATGTTTCACAAATTGATGAGGAGGCACAGGTGGGATTGGTTGGGGTTCCATTGGATGAGGCAGCCCCTCATAGTTCTAGTGACTCAGAGTCTGATTTGCATACCACTTTAACGAAGTTTGATTAGGGGCAACTATATATTTTCATTTTCATTTTCTATGTTTCAGAAATTTTGTTGCCCTTGGGCATTTCATTGTAATTGAAACTTGAATCTTATGTGCAATCTCAATTCAGCTCCAGTTTTATGTATTAAAGTTTTATGATGTGTGTGATGAATGCTTTATTAAGTTTATCAATGTGTTATACTTATCATTATATGATTATTCATATGAATATTTGAAATTTCCTATATTTTTAAGGTTAAATCTTATGTGAAATCTCAATTCAACTCTAATTTTATTTATTAAGGTTCTATATTGTGTGTGATGAATGCTTTAGCAATGTTATCATATGAATATTAGAAATTTCCTATATTTTTTAAATTTTTCCTTATTTTTTAATAGTCGTCCCTAAAAAAAGGCCTAAAAAAAATCCGTCCGAAAACACGTCCCCCCATCCCCTGTCGTCCCCGTCCCAAAACTTGGTGGAACATAGCTTCAAAGTAGACACAATACTCACATGCAGTTTAACTTGGCCAGCCCTGAAATATATTCATATGTTTTGACATTAAGATGACTTATGCAAAGCACTACCGCTAGCATTTAGCATTTAGTTTACCCACTTGACTTCTTTGAAACATCTTGATTTCTGCTACAGTACACAAAACAGCCCTGCAGAGCACTTTAGCTGACAAATAATTCAACATGACAAGATGCAATAATACATCCCACCCAAATGACAAGTCGCAAAAAACAATATTAAACTTTGCAGTCACCAAAACAAATAGGGAACCCTAGCGAAACAGGGATGTTGAAAACGCAATAGTTGAAAATGGGAAAGTTTGAAACACAAACTGTTAATGGTGTAGAACTCATTCCTCCCACCAAAACCCTAGCGAAACAGGGATGTTGAACTCGCGCAATAGAAAACAACCTCAAAATGCATGGAAATGCACACGTATTTTCTTGTTGTGACATTTTAAATATTTTCCATGATTTTATGGATGATTTTTCATGATTTTTAATGATTTTAATCGCCAGAAATCGCCAATAAATTGCCAAAAGAAAAATCACGATTTTTGAAAGATAAATCGTTTTCATGGTTGTCTACGATAAATCGCAATTTGTCACGATTTCGCATCGAGGTTCGATGAACCTTTTGTTCTCTTTCGTGAGGAGCTCTCTTCCTCTAAGGGAGTTTCAACTTCAAGTGGTTGGGTTGGAGTTTGAATGAAAGGATGGTTTGATGGGGTGGGTGGTTTTCCTGAACCCCTCCTTTGCAAAGGAATGGTTTTAGATCTAGCTCTTGCAACTTGCAAGTCAGCCTCCTCTTGCTCTTTCATGTATGCCAAAATGTGTCTTTTCAACCTTAGAACATTTTCTAATCCCCATTACCCCAATTAAATGAGCTTTGAGTGGGTATATGAGGACTTGAAATGCATATTGCAATGATTGCATATCCAAGATCGACTGCCACCGCCAACAAGGTACTCCAACACTTGCACGTCTCCAAAGAGGAGATTTAGGATCTTGTTTTGTGGGATCCACGCCCTCCCTTTGGCTTGCTTCCCCATGCCCTCCCCGAAGCTAAACTGGATGCCATTTATATTTTATATCTCAAAGTTCAAACCTACAATGAAAAATAAAAACAAAAACTTAGAAAACAATAAATAAAACTACACCCTACATATCCTATTTTGCTTTTGATCACCAAGTTCACCATATAGGCGCGAGGTGAGAGCATACACAAAGTTCAAATTTTTTAATTAAAAAAGTAAAATAAACTTTTAAAAATAGCAAAAGAATTAAACCCTATGCATCTTGTTCTACTTTTGATCACCAAGTTGAGCGTATAGGTGCGAGGTGGGAGCATACACAGAGTTCGGATTATTAATATTTATTTTAGTCTTTTTATTTGTTTTTGTCAAGGGAACTGAGAATATCATCCAACTCAGATCAGTTTTTAGGGATGAATAGGCCCCAATCCTGAATGTATTAATTTCTGCCAAATTAGATATCGGATTGTTGCAATCTGGAGATTTGAACTTGAGTCAATCTCTTTATGAATGCACTATTTTATCACTACACTGCAGTGGCCCCTTGCAATCAACAAAGAAATGGGCCGCATACACTTATGCCCACCGAATTCGCTGCTTGCTTCGCCATCAAGTAATATTACCCTAGATATTCCCATCTCCCTGTCCCATAGCCCAAAGATTAAACACTTACAGATCCATTCTTCCTGGTGGTTGCAGCTCAAGCTAGTTCTACATCAAAGATACCCTGGAATTGTCTGCATCTAAAACCCAAAGCAGGCCAATTAGAGCCACAGAATTCTAGAAGCCCAAGTGGCGCTATCCCAAACTTACTCGAAACAACACCTAATAACAATATTTTTAAACACAGCAATCCATATTTCTGTAGGAAAACTAGCTGATTCCTCAAACTACAATCTTAGATTCTTATCCAAAAACGAAAAAGAAAAAAAATAGGATCAAGTATTAAACTTAATGTTCAATTTTTTATTTTATTATTATGTTTTTAATGTTCAATTTTATATTAAATATAACAGCTTGATCATTAATAATTATTTGGTTTTAATATTTGTTTTTGTAATGGAACTGAGAACATCACCCCACCAGGCTCAGAACAATTTTTGGGGATGAACGGGCCTAATCCTGGATGTGTTAATGTCTCCCAAGTTGTTTATCAGATTGTTGCAATCTACAGATTTGAGCTTGAGTCAATCTCTCTATGAATGCATGACTTTACAACTACACCGCAACTCCTTGGACATTTGATTTTAATGAAGTTAGTTAATCAAAATCACATGCATATTTTATCCTAGTCAAAGCATTTTAATTCTGTTGCTTTAAACAAAGCAAAGGTTCTTGAATGTATTATTGATAAATATCTGTAAACATTGCAATTCTAGTAAAAGAGTTTCAATAAACCAAAATTCAAAAAGTAATCCAAATACCAGAAATCAATTAAATTTTCAGGTATCCACATCACCCTTAATTTTTTTCAACAAACTCATCAGATTTAAATGGAATGTGTATGTGTCAGTGTCCAAATACATGGATCTAACCATTGTTAGAATTATAAACACAAACATAAAACATTTCCAAACACTTAAATAAAAATACACTGGATAATATCTGATGTGCAAAGAAGGATTTGAAGATGTACATAAAGAACTGTAGAGTAGGTATCCATTCCTTCCAGATTGTAAGGTGAGACACGTCGAGCCCAACTAAAGGCACGCTCTGCCTCGGAATAGTCCACCATTTCAAAATGTGCCTTCCCAACCTACACATCTCAATTATTTAAAAATAATGATAAATATTTTAGAAAAGGAAAACATGATAACATTTAAAACCAAATGAAATGTCAATTGTGTTCATACAATAACTCAAATACAAAGATACCAAAAAGAAAAATAAAGAGATAGTAAATAATATCGAGAAACTCAAAAGGTAGACTACCCAATAAGAGAGACATTCCAAAGAGCTCAGTAGCGGGTGTAGAGTTAGCCTATTAGGCCATAGTTCCATTGTTTAGTTCTCTATAACTAGTATAAATATCTTAAATATATCTATTTGAAAAATGCCGATAGATATCAATTTTGAAAATTTTCTCTTGAATTTTACGCATATCACGTTGCTCAAAAAGTTTACTACATTCTCTTTATATTCTGCATTTACTGGCCAAGATATTTCTATTCTTTATTGATTTTTCCAAGTTCACAAAAAAACCTTTACGTGACAATCAAATTTAATGTAGAGAATATATGTCGAAATGGTCACATCATTAGATCCAACCCCTGCTACCACTGTAGTAAAATATTACTTATTTTTTATTGACTTTTTAAATTTAAACAAAAAAAAATTGAAGTCATGGTTAAATGGATGTAAAATTAAATGTAGAGAATGATGGTTGACACAGTCACACCATTGGATCTCTCCCTTTGTTACTATTGTAGAATGCGCATAATTACTATTTTTTTATTGACTTTTTATAGTTTAAAAACAACTTTAAAAAGATGGTTAAATGGATGTCAAATTTAATGTAGAGAATAAAAGTTGACACGGTCACACCATTAGATTTCTCCCCTTGCTACCATTGTAGAATGCCTACCAGCATAAAAATTGTATATATGAGGACGAGATCAAGTTCATATCACCCCATATATTGAACATGCTAAAAGACATCGTATGCTTCAATAACTCCATGTAATTTTTGACTTCTATCTCTAATGAACTAAACTTTAGAAAACAAGCCTCAATAGTCTCCATTAACCCTTAATATCCGGCTTCGTAGCTAGTAAAGCATTTGCAATCAGCACAAAAACAGAAGCTCATAACTAATACTTTATTCAAAGTGGTAATTGGTAAATGGTACGTGAAGAGTCTTGAGATGTGCCTCTATTTGATGATATGTCCATGAAGGGGGTTCCAAATTACCATTTAGAAGATATATTCCATACTGATAAGAATAAGTTGAGTGGCCACTTGTTTTCAGATGATCAAGAGGGCATTGATTGACCATTGATCAGAAGAATTCATTTGAATAGCCAGAAATACGTGCAGACTAAGTTTTAAACCACACGAAGTTTATCATTGAGTTTTTGTGGCAGATTACCAGTTCATTTGCTGTGCAAAGGAACAAGTCTACTCTTTGGAGAATAGGCTAACCACTTGAAGAGCAAAGAAGTCAATTTCTATGCACAAAACATTCATCTTCATGTCCATTCAAAGAATAGGCTTACCACAAAGCTTACCGTTCACTTTTTATTGTAAATTGCCAGTTCATTTGTTGCAAGGAGCAAGTCTACCTACACATATATCCACTCTTTTAGAGGAATGCCCTTACTATTTGAAGAGCAAGGAACAAGTCTACCTACAGATATATCCACTCTTTTAGACAAATGCCCTAACTATTTGAAGAGCAAGGAAGCCAAGCTATACAGAGCCTCTAGTTCAGCTGTTTTTGTAACATTTTTTCCTCAAATACTGTATCATAGTCATTTCACTTATTAAAAAGAAAGCAATCATCTTCAGGTGGAAAAACTCCATAGCATATCAAGGCATTAGCAACACTATGAAATGTAGTTCTAACGGATGGTAGGTGTATAGATTGACGACAATTAGGTTATACATGAGGGTAGTTTTGGTTGGGGTATCACTGAATATATTTCATGGTCCCAAAGCAGGTAACAACAACGACAATGACAATGGTCACTCACCAGCGTTCTTGTGGCAACTGGAGCAAAATGATGCATTTGCATTTTTTCTTTTCTACTATTATCAATGAGAAAATAGATGATGTCTATTATACCAGATTTGTAGTGTCATGTGTGCTTAGTTTTATCATGTATGAACTATATAATTATACATCTTCTATAAATGGATCTTTTTGTATTTTCTAAATGTCTCGTTTTTTTGTGAGATAGCCCCCGGATTGTGTGGAGGGGTTCTCCGAACATCTCCTACAGCCACAAAGTGAACAAAAACATAATCAATAAGCCATGTAGGACCAAAATACTTTTCAAAAGACTAAACCCTAGTCTGAAGGGACAAAAAGGCACGCAAATATGAGTAGACCTTGTCAAGGAGACCTAGCAAGCAAAACAAATGTAGCAACTAAAGCAACCAAAAACACAAAAGTGTCAACCCCAATTCAGCACATCAAAAGAAGCAATTTATTATGATTAGATGAAACTAAGGAAAGAAAGAAATTATTTTATTGTTCACAGATAACAAAAGTAGATGAATGAAGTGATAAAAGATCTGCAACAACTAAACTAAATCAATCTAAGACTAAAACTAAATCTGTGAAGTAATGAAACCACGCAAGGATAGGGTAATACACAAATGAGTAAACCCTAGACAAGTCAAGATAAACAAACAACATAATACAAATCAATCCTCTAAAAGCAAGGTCCTTTATCAAAAGGAACCACTGAAACATGCAATAATGTGACAGATTTTTATTTCTCCATATAACTCCTTGATAATTTTCATTAGTATCTAGCTAAATACGACACCCCGGCCAAGAAGATCAAAACCCAGTAGTCTCACCCCTAAAAATGACTGGGACCTCTGACTATGTAACGATTTTTTTCTAATGTTATGAATTATGCTTTTTCTATTTTCCTATGTTGTCTGTAAGATTTTGAAAGTATGATTCAGGCAAAAATAAATTTGCAATCTTAAAGTATATACAAATTTGACAACATCCAAATCATCACAGAGAGAAAACTAACCTGGCAAAGGACCCATCCTGTTGAATACTGTTGTTGTTGCAATTTACAAAATGCTTGAAGAGCCTCCTGTTTCACACACAGATCATGAAATTTCAGAGAGGATCCTCCACAGATCACATCTTACGGTGATGTTTTCAACTTATGCCTGACACAAAGAATAAACCAAATCAACATATTCCAAAATAATATACCGAAGCACCTTGCATCGATGCATGCAAGAATGCCTGAAAGCTTCCCCAGAATCCGGAGAAGTCCTAGAAGCTCCAGTGAGCCCTCTGCAAATCTTGAACTGCGATTGGAAGTATTTGATCGATTACGCATGCGGGGTTCATCTTCCACTGGAACGGATCCAGGATGCCTGGCAGGATTAACTATCATATCTTCTGCCCCAGAATCTTCAAGAGCTTCATATTTCTTACCTGGAAACAGAGAGTTCCAAAAAGCTAGCCTTCATGTCTTCTTCCCTCCAAAATGAAACATTACTAAACATTTAATCGATCATAAAAATATCTAATAAGGCTCACGATAGCAAAAGATGGAAGAGAATATAACTTATCAAGTATGGCAAAATATAACACTTGTATGGTCCAGGACATAAGAGAAACGTTACGGTCTTTCAACGTTTCACAATACTAATGAAAATAATGGTTGCAATCTAGAAGCGTTGTATTTTTTCGCAATATCATAATCTAATTCTTGAAATTTAAAAGCAAACAAACAAACTGTTATACAATTTGATGTTCATGATGGAATGCAGACTTGCAAATACTTTTTTGATGTAATGAAAATAGGTCAAGAAATCATAAGCAATCTAGATTCAAAAACCTACTCTGTTATAATCATCCGATCATCCTCCCAATAACAATTTCTTCTAGAAAGGCCAAATTTTTCAATCATTCACAATCCTCCATATCTCACATACCATACAATGTCAAAAAGTCATGATGTGTGGAACATTGGTAATAAATCATAAGTAGTGTAGATTTTCCTTGCCTGCTCTGCAACAACCTTTGATCTTCCTCCCAATACAAATAACTTGAAGACTGGTCATGGGAGAAGCCTTACTTAAATCAGGTTGAAAATATGTGTTTGCTTATCATTCCTTATATTCCTTTTCCATTTTGAGTCAAATTATTCTCTAGAATGATATAATGCAGTTTTTAACATACATGAACGTTAAGGTAATTTCAATATTTATTTCCATCAAATGTCTCTTTAGGGACTTCAATATGCATGGCTGAAACATTTGCACAAAATCCAATGTTGTGAATGCCTGTTGGTTGAAAAAATAGCAACTAAAAACTTTTACATTAAAATTGAGAACAAGGAAAACCAGATCATCTCCACCATGAGGGAATGACAAACAAAGCATTAAAAATCTGTGTGGAATAGAACAGAAAGAAAGGAAGAGATTATATTAATGTCCACGGTGACCAGAAGTAGGTAAATGAGAATCACAAGCTAGGTCCCACCATGAATTAACTACACATTGCTATTCTTGCATTTCAATAAAGTAACTATTTTATCTCCTCTGGATACTCAGTTTGCTTTTGTGGTATCAAAGACATTACCTTGCATCTGGAACTGTGTACCATCTGCACATTAACATATTGGAGAGAGAAGATAATATAAAAATAATAGGGATGTTTGTCCTAATGAACATGGGGGCAAACTGGCATGAACTTTGGCAAAAAGCATGTGAAACAAACAATTGGCAGAATATAGTGCAGAACATATGTTACAAGAAGAAGAGGGTAGTGTTCACAAGAAAACTGTGATGTTGTCACTCAGAAAACATAGAAAATGCTTCTGGTCTCTAAAAGGATTATATGCTACCTCTGACCAAGAGAGAACCCTGTGATTCATTAACATACAGACAACATAGGTGGATGAGAGTTTTTATGTTCCCAAAGTCCATGAAATTTGAGAGAAGATTTCTGGGATTTAACTGTGTCAAGTTCTTAATCAATGTGCTTGAATCAAAGACCATGATTCATCATTAGGCCAAAAATCAAAAATCATGGTCGTGGTCTTTGATTTTTTTCCTCATGATGAATTGTGGTCTTTGAGTTGAAATGCATCGTTTAAAAACTTAACAAAGTTAAATCCCAGAAATCTTCTCTCAAACATTGATGGAATCAATTTGATGGTGGTGTAGGTTATGTAGTAGACACAAAACATTTTGATGATGAAATAGAGCTTGTAGCCTCACAAGCATCTGAAGAATCATTGAACATCTGGTCTTTTGCTTCTACAGAATTAAAAACTGTCACAAATAAAAACACCGATTTGTGTTCTTTGTTGCCTTAGAATCCAAGTCAAAAGTTGTTTCTGTTGGCGATGGACAGCCACGTTTAATGCTCAATTATCTCTGGCATACAGTAAGATGATTAAATGTTTGTCTGGAATGAGTATGGATCTTCCTTCTATAAGTCACTTAAAAAAACATCCTTACATTGACATTGTCTCTTAAGCTGGCAAATGCTTTGTTAAAGACTTTAGGAGTGGAAAATTTGTCACTATACAAGTTTGAAGAAATTAGTTTTGCAGAACAGCAGGTGTTGGCAGCCAAAGTTCATTCTTGCAGCAATGCCATGTGGCATCAGCAGTGTGGTCATTTAAATTCTTTGCAGTTAGTGATCCATAAACTTCTATAAACTCCTTAGCTCTATGACTTAATAGAATTTACAGGGTAACAAGAACCCTGGGCTACTCTCAATTCACTTCAGAATGCTTTAGTGAACTTATAATTAATGTAGTGTCGCATCGGAAACATAAATAGTACTTGCAGAACTGAAACATGAGTAGTAATCAACATGAACAGTAAGCTTAAACCATGAAGCAGCAAGGACTCGGATTTTCAAATTTTGGGCTGGAAAACCACCAGGTGGGAAAAAACAGTTGTAAGTCGCTATTTCCAATCTTCTTATGGCCAGACAGTTGACAAAGTGATCCATAAAACATGTACAGCAAGCATCATGCTATCTTGCTTAGTCAGCTCCTCTCTGCTCCTTTTCTAGAACCAGCTCTATCACTCACGCTCCACTAACCTTCTCTGAAATCAGGCCTTACATGCTTGGGAATGATGTTTCATGCACCAAAGGATCCCAACTGTCTTGGAAAGTGACGAGACATCATCCCGTGCTGTTACCATATGTGTACAGATAAAACGCAGGGAAACCGTCGATTAATGCAGGCTAGCAGTTTTGTAACAAATGTTCTACAGATACCAACGGCTACGCAACTGCCCCAACGGTTACATAATTTCCACTCCATATGAAGCAGCAATTTTGCTACCAGACAAGAAATACTTCATTTGAAGCCATGATGCTCACTGAAACCGGATTTGCTTTGGTTGATTGATGAATTGGATTGATTTTCTTGATCCCTATGGATCATACCTCCCTTCTGGAATGCTTTTGGTCCCACAAATTTTTTGGCACCTTTCCTTTGATGCCAAAAGAATGTTAGTAGGTTGGCATCAAAACAGTTTGTAGAGCATACTTATATCCATTCCAACTTTGAATGGCTGCCGAATTAGGAAAAAAAGGCACTATTACATGGCCGATTTTATATTACATAGAATAAATAGTACTATCATGCTCCTTACCTCCTTTTCTTAGAGGTGTTGCAATGCTAAAGAAAGCTCGAATAATCTTCTGCGTGTCTCTATGGCACTCCTAGGCGTGGGCCGATTAGTGATAACCTCAACCTTTGTTGGATCCACACTCAATTCTCCTCTTCCAAACACATGCCACAAATGAAAGTACAACCATTCATACAAATCTTGTTTTGTCTTGAAAGTTGTCTTCCGTACATTCTCCTCGGTTATACGAACTTGATGGAACCCGTATTTCAGATCCAACATTGTAGAGTACTTGGCATGCTAAACGTGGTCCAACAAGTCATCAATCCGTGAAAATGGAAATCTATTATTTATGGTGATCGTGTTCAAGGCTATATAATCTATACACATCCTCCAAGAGTTGTCTTTCTTTGGTACCATCACAATGGGTGATCCACATGGTGAAGTACTTATGACCACTTGTTCCAAAATCTCTTGAAGTTGTTTCTTCACTTCATTACTATTTAAAAGTGACTGCTCCTATAAACTAATGTTATGTGCCTTAATGATGAAATTAATCCAATCCTTCGCCCATCTCCATCTATCGGCCCTCATCATGAAAAAAGCATCCCTAAGATACACGTAAGGACTTCCAAACACCACATCAAATGCATCAAGAGGAATCACATTTGTTTCTATCCCATCGATTGCATTTTTAGTTTATACCAAAATTAAATTTTCAATGCTTAGTTACTTGAATCGCTATGCCATTCTTTCTTTCCGTATGGATGAGGATCATCATATGTTTGCAAACCAAATTTCTTTTAAAAATTATCTAAAATAAAATTGAATACAAAAACATTATCAACTAGTGCATTTACCTTGGTCTTTTTAAACAAGATCTTGATTTAGAGAACTTGTTCATATCTACTCCCCTATTCCTCAAAGTTCGTGTTCGCGGTGAAGCGTAGCTTCTCATCAATATCAAAATTGTCCTCTATCTCTACCTTTGGTATTTTTCTCAAATATGCCATTTTCCAACACTTAGCATCCGTATGTCTATCTATAACACAATGGCTACAATGGTTCTTTGGATCCTTACAACTACATAAAGTGGTGGTATTCTTCTTACCTTTCCACTGACCCATCTTGTAAGGCTGATTTCAGCTAATCTTTGGACTAATTTTTCGTCAAGGCCTCTCCCTCTCCTTGCCTTTTCTATTCCTCAATGAAGCATGCTTGTATGCATGCCTTGTCAAGGTCCATTTGCTTACTAGAGATCGCCCATCTCCTTCGATGTGTATGGAGACCTCCCAAGTACTTGGTCAAGTTGTCTTCATCTTCCAAGTTCAAGCTCATCAATATGGCATGTCTACAAATTCCATGATAGTCCTACAAACTTTGACCACTTCGGCGAAATATGGCCACTTAATTATCTTATCGATTATACGTTCTATCTCGGTTGTTCTAAGTGCACCAACCAATCAATCAAAAGAGCGCTCAACCTAACAGCTTTTTGTTTAACTCTATGCGGTCCCCGATCGGGAAAAAATCTTACAGAACAATTCTTTGAATTAATCTTGCGCGGCTACAATTGGCTTTCTCTCTTCAAACAATTCTAAATAACTTTCCCACCAAATTAGAGCATGACCTTCCCATTTGAGATGTGCCAAAAGAACTTCTACGCCTAAGTGACCTCTTGCACACTAAAAATACCTCCATTCGTTTCAAGCATTTCTCTAGCAATTCAAAGATCTACTTGTGCTTCAAAGGATCTAAGTTCAACTTTGGTTTCAAGTTGGAAAGGAGTATGAACAAATGATTTTACCTTAGCTTTACCTTTGTCTTTTGGAGGTTGATCATGCCTATCCGCAAACTTTTATTTCTCTTCATGGGGCTCTTCTCCTATGCCCAACTTCTTGGCTAGAGCAAGTCCATGGATTCTTGATTCGTAGTTGTGAGCTCTTGTGATTTGGTAATAGTATCTTGGGACTTAATCATGCTATCCATGCATGGCTCCAAGGCAAAACTCTCTCGAAAAGTTCGCCATTGTTTTCTTTTGCCATTTCTCACACCTTTTGATTCCACCTTATAGAAATATCAAGATCGCAAGGTAGCGGTTGTTACTCGCTCAATCTTGCCACTATCATACAAATCAATTAAAACTCCTCCATGCTCTAATACAAAAGAGCTATGTAAATTCCTTAGTTCTATGATTTAATAGTATATAAAAGATCACGAGATTGTTGTGTTACTTCAAATTCAGTTCGAAATGACAGTTTGGAATGCTTTAATGAATTTAGAATTAGTGCAGTGTTGTTGTCAATGTTGAGAATGGAGCTTAATTGCTTCACAAGAAACTTGTTTTTATATGTTAATCGGCTTTGACAAGAATCGGCAACGTCGTCAGTGTAACCAAGACGGCCATCTAGGTCGAAGTGATCGGCGCCGTCAGCAAGAATCGCAACGCAAGGTTACTTTTGTGATGCAGTTTTTGTTTTTTGACGAAAATTAGAATAAATCAATTATTTTAAAGATGATTTATTGATTGTAAAAGCAAAGTTAAGTTACCCAAAATAGATATATATGCATGTATGCATTATATGAGGGTAAGTAAGAAGGAGAGAATATATATAGCAATTGTTTTGCATGTAAGTTTTTTGGTGAGAAAGAAAGAGTAGCTGAGTGAGGGAAAAGCATTGAACATCCTGTGAGGTGTTGGAAGACAATAGATCTTCATTGTATTTCCTCTGTAAAGCACTGAATAATAATATTGGCCGTTTCTTGGTGGACGTAGCCCACACTGGGTGAACCACATTAAATCTGGTGTAATATTTCTCTTGTTTATTTTATCTTCTGGTTATTTCCGCATTCATTGCTTGTATGATTGCTCGATTATAAATCATGCAACATTGTTATATGGTTTAACCCCAACAACTGGTATCAGAGCTTTGTTTGAGGGTTTTGTGTTGATGATTTACTCACGAGGGTTTTCTAATTGAGTGGGAGCTACAACAATGGCAGAAGAAAACAAATACAAGGTAGAGAAATTTGACAGTCGTAATTATCAATTATGGAAGATGCAGATTGAGGATTATTTATATCAAAGAGATTTGTATTTACCATTGGATGAGAAGTCTAGACCTACGAAAATGACTGATGAAGAATGGAAGATTCTTGACAGAAAAGCTTTGGGATCTATAAGATTAAGCTCGACAAAGATCCATGGCTTCCAATATTATAGAAGCGGCTTCTACGGTAGAGTTAATGAAATCTCTTGTTAATTTATATGAAAAACCTAGTGCTTCAAATAAAGTTTATTTGATGAAAAAATTGTTTAATTCTAAAATACATGAAGGTGGATCTCGCATCTAGTCATTTGAATGATTTTCGATCTATTGTCAATCGCTTAAAATCGGTTACAATACCATTTGATGATGAGGTAAAAGCACTTTTACTCTTATGTTCTTTGCCTAGTAGTTGGGATAACTTGGTAATGGTTGTTAGTAATATAGCATCTCGCTAATAATGTTTTGAAGTTTAATGATGTGGTTAGTATAATCTTGAATGAAGAAATTCGCAAGAAGAGTACGGAGGAATCATCATCCTGAAATACTTTGAATGTAGAAAGCAAGGGCAAAGCGTAAGGAGAGATCCAAGAGTAAGAGTAATGGGAAATCAAAGTCAAGGGATAACAGATCTAAATCCGTAAGTAAGAGAATTACTTGTCATAAATGTGGAAAGAAAGGACAATGGTGGTTATTTTCGCATTCATTGCTTGTATGATTGCTCGATTATAGATTTGTGCAACATTGTTATATGGTTTAACCCCAACAAGCATAAAGAGTACTTGCAGAAATGACACATGGATGAAAATCTACAAGAACAATAAATATAAACAAAGAACCAAAGAAGGAAACAAATGATCTAGTCTCGAAGGCCCCTACGTGGGGAAAAAGCATTTTGAAGTGGCAATTGCCCAACTTCCCAATCTTCTTAAAGATATAGACAGGATATAAAGAGATGCATAGAACACGTACAACAAGCATCATGTTATCTTGCTTACTCAAATCCTCTCTGTTCCTATTCTTCAATCCTTTCTACAACCGACCGCCAACTCTATCTCTCACACTCTCCTTCCCTTCTCGAATCATCATGCCTTTTACATAATATTCTTGGGAATTTTTTTCTATGAACCAAAGTATCCCCAAACATCTTGGAAACTAAAGTTTTTGTTGTTATTGTCCCTGTAAGGACAAAGTATAGGGGTCTGATGGATTCCATCCTTTTCCTTGCAGCCTTCCACAATACATACACAAAGATGAGACTATAAACCAAAACGCCCCTCTTTATTGAAATTCTTGAGAAGGTATAGAGATTACACACACATACACTCTCATTCACTCCCCTAAATCTACAACACAAGTGAAGAATGTTGCACAATCCTTTGTTGTACTCAACACTTATCATTGCTCCTCTAAGCTTCCTCCTCGATCAACTCTACTCTCCTGAAGATATCCAACTTCATTCTACCTCTTCTAACTCTTCCTTTATCTCTTTACATGCATGGATTGACTCTTTCCCCTTCCAAATTATCTCAAAAATGCTCAAAATAAGTTTCCAAATGTTCTCAACCATTGTTGAGTGTGTAATTACAGCAGGTAAAACCATCAATTTGTGCAAACCAGCGGTTACACAACCATAGCGGCAGTTATTTAATTGCCCTACCAGTTGTGAAACTGCCATGGCAATATCAACATGAGACAAAGAACATGGTCTCAAAGTGGTATAAACCATTCTTTCTAAACTCCAAAGACTTGTTGAAGGGTGTCTTCAACTATCGGAAGCCCATAAACAAAGAAAATATATTTTTAGGCAATGCAATATTGTTGGACTACCTAAATGCTTCTACATCAAACACCCCGTAAGAGTTTGTGAGCATAGTGCTCTTAAATTTGGGTTGGTACAACCACCCTTTTGCATCGTGGGTAAATCTAAGGCGTGTCATTCCACATTGTGATGTGATGCCATATTTTTCAGCCATGTTGTTGGACTATAAACTGTCCACCAAACGAGTTTTACACTATCTCATCCCAACGCACCACTAACATTGGGTTGACCCTTCTTGTCGATCTCAACACCTACTACACCTTTTCCCTTGTACATCTTGGTTGTTCCACCCTTCTCCAAAGTGTTGTAAACAACTCTTCATCTTCCTTTGGCTCTAATTTACACAAGAATTTACCATTTATCATTCCTCTATCAACACATGATCATTCTTGTGCCCTTTAGCATCTTCCTTCCCTTCAACCCTTCAACGGGCTTAGGTGTACCTTTGTGCATCCTTCTTACCACTCATTGTGTTAGCCTTTCCATCATAACATCTCCCTAGCAAATCGTTCTCATCTTCCCAAAGAAAACATAGCATGCATCGATGGGTAGAAAATCACACAAAAACTGGTCTCGATATCTACAAATTTGCAATTCCACTTCACAGCACTCCTTCACAATACCATTGTGCCCCTCTAATAACCAATACATTGTATATGTCCTTGGTTACATTATAAACACAAAAATCAGCTTGCGAACCATTTCAGTGGGACACTAAATTACTGCAAATCCTATCCACCACAACTCTACAGCAATTCCCCTTTGTCTTGCACTTGGATCTGAAAATATGGTTCCTTTGGCATTCTACTTCCTACCAATTCACAACCTTCAAGACTTCCTCCTTTCTAGCAAAAACTCCTCTTGTTCCAGTTCCTTCGTGCAATTGGACGATGCTACATATTCCACTTCCACTTGTGCAACTTGCACACTATCTTCAACCTTTCCTTTTCCACCATCACATTGGGCATGAGGACACTAAAAAGCACAGTGAGCAACCCCCACATCTGTAGCATGTTCCATTAAGCAACCTTCCTTTTCCTCTTCCATAATTGTCCCTTCCTCTTCTAGTGGTGTCTCCTTATCTTGTTTGTTGATTTGGCACTTGTGAAGTGCCAGATCCTTCCTCATTCTACTGACGATTATCTTTATGGGATGGATGTTCCCTACCACTGCTAAACATCCCTCTTCTTCTTGATGCATTTTGTTGCCTCCTAGACAACTTCTCGTGTCTGTAATCTCACTAGGCTGATTTCATCTTAAGCATTTAACCACAGTTCATTGATGTACCTCACTGCCTTTGCTTGGTCTATCTCACTGTGACCAGCCAGAATTGTGATTTTGGTAAAATTCTTCTTTATACTCATTTTTAACAAATTCAACTGATAATCCGCAAGCAGAAATTTGTCTTTCAGTTTTACAACCATCCTCTCCTGACATGCAATATTATCTCAGTCTGCACCTCTTTCCACCGTAGCACATGACCCTTGAGCTTGGTCTGGGATACCTTTACCTTCTTCACATCATATACTTCATCAAATTCAAAATACTCTTCCATCTCAATGAGCCAATCAATCATCTATTCTGGATTCAAGGATCCTGATAAAGGTTGTGGCCTTTATCTTTGTCCCTCTTCCAATTTCTGAGATAGCTTTAATGAACCTACCTTCACCTCCCTCTTATTTCTTTGGTGCGGGTCCAATTTCTTCTACTCCCAGCCATAGTTACCACAAGACGGGGACAAGTATGCTATTTTTCATAAACATATGAGACTGGTACTTGGAGACAGTAAAAAAATATAGTTTTATATAATTATTTAAATATCTATGTAAATTTTATGGAAAACAATAATATACGGCCTAATATAGTCTAAGAAAAACATTAATAACTTTTTAAAGTAAAGATATTGGATGTTGAAAAATACAGAGTACATATATTGATATTTATCTTTGATATCTCACCCATCATATCTAGGGTCCAGAATACAAAACATAATTTAAAAACAAAAAAAAAAACTGGAATGCATATCTTCGAGACAAGTACCATCGAGCACCAATACCTGAAAACAATTCCAATCTCCAAGACATATCTCTAGTGGTAGAAGACGAGTCTCCATGCAACATTGCTCCCAGCTCTCCATTCTCTACATCACTCACATCATCCCTTTGGACAATTCCCTTTCTTCTATCTTCTTCAAATCAGTCAATCTTGTCTGTGCAATCTCAATATCTAAACAATTACATCTAATCTTCCTGCCATAGTGGCAGCTACTACTCCAGCTCTCCCCGCTCTTTTCGAAGCATTTGAACTCTCTTTCAACCTCAACCTTCTGCTGCAATATCTTATTTGTAAACCTACGTAGGTCACACACTTCTCTAGACCACTCTCTCAATACTCGATTCTCTACCGACCCACACAAGATGGAGTACATCCAACCCCTACCTATCCCAAATTTATTACCAGCTCCGATACCAATTGATGCAGACAAGGATAGGGGGTCCAATGAAGGGCAGCCTTGTCCTTGCAACCTTCCACAGTACACAAACACAGAGATGAGAGTGGAAACCAAAACACACTCTTTATCAACATTCTTGAAAAGGTACAAAGCTTACACACAGATACACTCTCACTCACTCTCCCTAATTCTACAACACAAGGAAGGAATGCAACACACTCCTTTCCTGGACTGAATATTGATTGCTGCTCCTCTAAGCTTGCTCCTCAATCTACTCTACTCTCTTGGAAGATATCCTCCAGCTTCAGTCTGCCTCCTCTAATCCTTCCTCCATCTCTTTCTAAGTTTCTATCCATGGAGTGACTCTTCCAGTTCCAAATGATCTCGAAAATGCTCATAAGAAGTTTCTGGACATTTCGGGACCGTTGTTAGGTGTGTGTAACTAACTAATGGTAAAAATACTGTTTCATTCATGGAAACTGTCCTTTCTGAAATCCAGGGCTCTGTTGAAGGGTGATTGCATTCATGTTGAGTGTCTTTGACTGTGGAAAGCCCACAAACACAGAAAATATCTTTTTGGGAGATAAAAAATTTCTTGACTATCCGGATGCTCATACATCAGAAGCTAAGGCCTACAGACTTCTTAATCCTGCTACTAAGCGTATTACAGTTAGTAACAATGTTGGCATGGATAGAAGGGCAGTATTCAGTTCTGTTGCATCAGATTCAAGTGATGATCACAGGTAATGTCAAGTATGTGAAATAGTGTGATTACAGGTAATGTCTGGTATGTGAAATAGTGATATGTAAAACAAACTAAAGATCATTTGTTAGGTCTTCCAAGATTCTCTACATTTTGATAACTGTGTGAATGCTTCTGAAACATCTAGTGAAAGTAAACTCACTGGTACTTCTGCCACTTTAGGAGTGCAAGATGACAAGTCGCTTCAACCAAATGAAGACAAAATATGATGCTCTTATGCAAAAGTGAACAAGGGTTCTGCTAGTGTTACTACCTGGAAAGTCAACCATTGGCTGGTAGGTCGCCGTTAAAAGTTGCTATGAGGTTTGACTACTGGTGGAGTTTAGCAAAATATTATAGTCGTGCCTTGTGAAAATAGAATCATGTCAATTGTTATTTTATGAATTTTATATATAATGAATTTAAGCAAGACACAAAATGCATGCATTTCTTTTAATAGAGGACTGTTTTCATTTCTGCGACTTTAGGAGTGCAAGATGACAAGTCGCTTCAACCAAATGAAGACAAAATATGATGCTCTTATGAAAAAGCGAACATGGATTCTGCTAGTGTTACTACCTGGAAAGTCACCCATTGGCTGGTAGGTCACCGTTAAAAGTTGCTATGAGGTTTGACTATGGGCGGAGTTTAGCAAAAGATTATAGTTGTGCCTCATGAAAATAGAATCATGTCAATTGTTATTTTATGAATTTTATATATAATGAATTTAAGCAAGACACAAAATGCATGCATTTCTTTTAATAGAGGAGTGTTTTCATTATATTGGATTCATAAATAAATATTAGAGAGTCTTGACTGATAAACATAGTATCATTTTAACAACCTAAGGCATACGAACACACTTGACAGAGGAGTATTATTTTAACCGCTAAAATTTTATGCTTGCATTGTCCATGCAGCACAAATTGATTTCATCTAGCAAGAAGGTGCTTTCATACACAAAATAGACGTGTTCCCCTACTTTCAAAAGGAAAGTTCACTCAAAAATTATGCCATGATTTGTATATATAATTCCAAGCCATGAAATTATAATGTACATAATCGACAAGTGAGTATTCAATACAATTAGTAATGTCATTCAATGGAGGGAAATGATTGTATACTGTTAGGTAAACATGGTGTAAGTTGTCTAGGTACTTGGAGCTTTAAATAATGTGACAAGCAATCATGTCAAGTACAGTTGGCCTAACTTTATATTATCATTAAATTGTCGAGGATGTTGATGTTTGTGCAAGAGCTCCATCAGACATGGCAATTTTGTACCGATCTGTAAAAGTGCCTATAAATCAAAGTGTCTAAATCTCGAGGACACAGGGACAGGGTTTTGAAGACAAGAAAATTCCAATATTTTGGAGACAGCAGAAAAATGGGCATTAAAACACAATATAAATAACAATTTTTAAATATTTAAAATTTAATAACTAAAATTTAGGGTTTAAACTTTATTTAAAGTTTTTCAAGGTACCTTCGGGATTAGGATTCAATGTTTTTGTAAAAATTACATCTTTTAGTTACGGTTCTGTTAAAAAGTAAAAAAGTCAGAAAAATGAAAAATATGTAAATAATTGTGAATTGAATTCCCCTATTTTGGGGACAGCAGGGAATTCCCATTAAAATAATATATCAAAAATTAAATATTTCAACTTATTCGCTGAAATTTAGAGGTTTAAGCTTTATTTAGTGTTTCCTGGGTACCTTCGGGATTAGGGTTCAATGTTTTTGTAAAAATAACACCTTTTAGCAACAGTTCTGTTTTAAGTAAATGTGTTAGAAAAAAGAAAAATAAATAAATATATCATTAAAAAAATTGGGGGTATCCTTCCAAGTCCCTATCCCTAAAACGTATAGGATGTCGCCAAATTCTAGAGGATGTAACTTGTGTAATACTATTATCTCCACAATCTAGAGATGCATAGAAGTCAACATCTTCATTAGTAATAAACTTAATTACATTTTTAGCCAATAACATCGTCGATTCAAAACATTTAAATATGTCCAACACCTTTGAATGAGGGGAAAAAAATAGTGAATCGAATGGTGTAGATTTGTTCCAAACCATTTGGAATAGATTGACACACAAATTTACGTGTCACAAATCATACATAACAACCTTGAGTAAAAGAAAACAGTTTTGCATCTCTTTTCTATTCCAAAAATCAACAAAAGTAAATTTGTAAACTCACTTTATCAAATTGTATACACCTAATTTTTCACACTTATTATTGATGTCTTCGGAAGATGTCGGCGCATCAAGAACGGGGTTGTGTTGGTTGGCAATACCTAGTAAGAGAGTCGTCATGGCACTAGCCCTAACATGCCTTTCTACTACCACTTTACAACTACTCGATACTTTTGATATTACCACATTCACATCGTCTGCCCATAGCACCTTCAAATCATCTTCAGATCCTCATAACCTTTATAAGTGTTTTTGCTACCTCCAATCTCTCTTCTCCCCTTTTACCTTTTATGGACTATCTCAGCCGATAGCACCGATCATGGTCAATGTCAATTAATACACATCCCTATCCAATCGATGATATCGGCTAAGTTAAGTAGTGATTTCAGGTTATGATCTATAAATAGGCAGAATTGTTGTCATTTCTCAAAGATATCATCACATAATCTGCTCTATTTGCTCACAAATTTTCCCTAGAAAGTTTAATAGGTTCAGGCTTTTAGTGGAGCTTGTACTTAAAGATCATCTTTG
Organism: Taxus wallichiana var. yunnanensis; assembly: GCA_018340775.1. NCBI lineage: Eukaryota > Viridiplantae > Streptophyta > Pinopsida > Cupressales > Taxaceae > Taxus > Taxus wallichiana. The sequence continues at coordinate 72,535,129 of CM031235.1, read as the reverse complement.
GAGCATTGCGTTCTTAGGAGTATCAAAAAGAAGAGCTGCACCAACAAAGTCTACCTCAATCTCTAGAGTCCCCAACTTTAGTCTACTTAGGTCTCCTGCCTATCCCTCTTGTGATCTGCCCATGAAAACTCTCTCACAAGGTGCTACTAACCCTAGAGGGGGTTAACGCCAACAATGTCTTCACAAAGATAAGTATCCCTAACCCTATCTCTTTCATTTATGTTGGTGTGATTGATTATGTTGATGTATCATGTATTACACTAGGATAGTATGGCATATCTTTATCTATTACATTATTGTTCCTTTGCAGCACATGCTCACTAACTACTGGCATTACATCCCTTAATTTAGCTCTCGCTTACTACCTTATTTTTACAACCTTAGGATTTTAGTAAGACCCCACCCCCATATCTTAGACATGGGCTTTGGAATCCTACGCCTTTGATATGGGTGTGGATTTCTCTTTTAGATCCATGACTATTACGCCCCTAGGCTCTATCTTTGGCTTGTGTGTTGGCCCTAGAATGGTCCTCTACTTATATCCTAATCTATATTATTGAAGAGAGAGGAAGGATAATCATATTGACCATCTTAGCTAAGATATACAAATCGCCACTTAACATATGTGGAATACAGAGGTGCAAAACATTAAAAGAAGAGCATTATGATTTCCACAACTTGGAGATGTTAAGGAAGCCGATGTTTCCATTATTAAAGGGCTTGGGCTAGTGGAGGGAAACAAGTAGTTTTACATCAATAACATAGGTTTTGATCCCATCGGGCCCATTGGACATTTCAAAAATGTGGCCAAGGGGATACCTTGAGGTAGGGGCTGAACTTCTCCATGTGAACCGCACGGAATACAGCCCAGATATCATGGACCTAAAACCACCCTCGTATCCCACTTTGAGGTGTGCTCCTGAATTAATCCAAACATCTAAATAGATGTCAAAGTTTTCCAGCAAGATGTAGGTGAGTTGGTTAAGAAGGTTGAGTGCTTTCCAACCCACCCAAGTTCAAATCTCACAAGGCACTTGCTGATTACAACCACTTGATTTGCAGCTGGTTGGAGATGTTTGATTGGCCTAAAATAGGTAGAGGGTTGCATACATTTGAGTGGCAGTAGTTGCAGCTGTTTCAAACTGGCCCAGACAGGGGTGTCGGTCCAGCTGTGGGGCCATCTAAATCCCACATTTAAATTCATCAAAAATAGTAATGAACGTCATTACATTTTCAGCCAATAACAACATTATCACTTCAAAACATTTAAATATGTTTGACACCAAGTGAGGAAAAAACAGTGTATGGAATGGTGTGTATTTGTTCCAAACCATTTGGAATGAATTGACACCATTCCTGCACTATTTTTTTCTCAATTAATCAAATAATTTAGATATTGACAATGTTAATCACAAATTTACAAGTGTCATAAATCATATGCAACAACCTGAGTAAAGGAAAATAGTTCTGCATCACTTTTCTATTTCAAAAACAACAAAAGAAATTTGAAAACTCAATTTATTGCAAATCACCACTCAACATGTGGAACATGGAGGACAAAAAATTGAAAGATGAGCACCATGATTTCACTCACCATGCCTAGCATATTTCATTTCTATATAAATTCAGATTTGTTTCTAATACCCACATCTCAAAAAAAAGACATACATATGATAAAGTTTACAGTGGGGAAAACAAGTAAAAGAACTAAGATTAATCTTTGATGTCTTCTTCCACAGAATTTTAATATATAACAAACAAGACTGGGAATGTCTTCTTCCACATGAATTTTAATATACAACGAACAAGACTGGAAATGTCTTCTTCCACATGAATTTTAATATTTAACAAACAAGACTGGAATCAAAATATTTAAAGTAGAATGAATGAGAGGCTGTGATCCACCTTTCCTTCTTAAGCAAAATTCGGCAGATCTCATCAATTGCATGAAGAATACCTTGACACTGCAAGCTCCCATAATAGGTGTGAATTGGCTTATAGTGCAAAAGACACAACACATTGTAAAACATTATAACAAACAATAAAAATGCTTCATATTTCTATGCATGCAATGGAAATCGGAAAAGATTTAAGAATTTCTTGGACAAGAAAAGGAAATCAACAGCATAACTGAGGCTCTATAGTTATTGACATAGTATTGCTATAGTTTCAAACCACGTGCTAAGAAAGGCAAAAAAAAGAACTGGAAATTTGAGTAGGAAGATGGTGAGGGGCTGATTTATATAATCGTGGAGAAGGGCAGCATAAGGCACCAAAGTAGGGGTGGTGGGAACAAGGGGCGAGGAGACAAGATCAAATCTTTTGAGGAAAAGTTTAGGGTTGTAAGACCTTAAATCAAATGTCATGTGTGACCTTTAATTTGATAGAAAAGACTCAACGTTATCACGACAACCTAAATGCATTCCGGTGTTTGCAATGGGAATGTTTGTTGAAGTACATAAACTATTTTGGTTCCATAAAAACTCCATCACCAGCGTCGAACAAAACTGGGTCTATTACAGATAAGGTTTCCAAACTTCTGGAGAAAACTGTGTAGAAAACATTTTAAATCAATGTTTCAGATCACACTCCATGATCCATCATCAAGATACAAAATATATTTTAGGGTTGAGAACTTTGAGCTCCTTATGTAGATAACTTGAGATTTGTTCCATTGTTGCCATACAAGGACTCCATAACGAGCCAAAAACAATGAAAACAAAAGTAACAGTTATTATTAATTGTCTTATTAAATTGTTAACTTTGTATTCCATTAAACACTAAGAAGAAATTGTACACAACAATAAAATATTACTGTTATTTTAACCATTTCTTATAATAGGTTAGCAGATTCAATTAAAACAATATTTTATAACTAAACTAGTCATTATTATTTGTTAGGTTCTAAATTATTTATCAATTGACTAAATTATAACCTATTTTCTTTTTCATTAAACAAGTTAACAATTGACTTATACATTATAAGAAAAAATAGCTAACAAGAATTACATTATTATTCTAACCTATTTTCCTATTTAATAAATTATTGAAAGAGTTAATATTACAATAATGAGAACAAGTTGTTAGCCAATTAAAAATATAGAATATATTATTGTAACCTGTACATAATTAAATTTACCCAAAGACACACCTATTGAGTCAAATTAAAAAAATTAAGTGAATCTATTAAATAATAAAGTGATTTATTCTCAAGCACAACTGGTTTAAGCCTAATCCCTCGTCCTTGTTAAGATTATGGGGATACTAATCTCCACTACTTCCCTTAATCTTCTCTTATAGAAACGATCTTTCAACTGTTAGAACCTTCATATTATCAAGGCAAATGTGGTGTTTAGTGTTAGATGAGTGCCCCAACAAGACCGATTTTACGACCTGCCCATGCTTGATATCCGTATCATGCTCTTTGATCCTAGCGCGGATTGAATGTCAAGTTTCACCAATGCATGACGTGCCACAAGAACTGTCAAATTTACAAATTCCACTTTTTAGAATCAGCTCCAACTGGTTTTGGAAGACCTAAGAACCCTCCTAAGCTTTTTATGGGGAAGAAAAGCCCTCCCAATATTATTTTTCCTCATAATTTTTAAGATTTTTATAGGATTCCCTCAATGTAAGGAAGGTCTCAAGTACACCCAATGAATCTTCAATCACATGGGGTTTGTCACAACTCCTCGCTTGGTGGAAAGCTCTAAAAATTTGTCTATCCATGAATAATTTAACTTAAACACTCTAGACAAATGATGAAGCTCTTGCTCAAGGTGTTCCTCATCACATATCCTAGGAGCCCTAGTTGGAGCCTTCGAACCAAGTGGTGATGTGAGGAAGCATGTAAATAGAGATCAATATGGGTAGCCTTCCAATAAACTTGGCAAGAAAGAGACCCTCTACTTTCCTTGATAGGAGGGCATCAAGAAAAGAAATCTTGCCATCAACTTCTAGCTCCTTTGTGAATGGCATGCTCCCAACACTATTGTTAAGGTGAGCATGGAACTGTTTCTACTTTCTCCCTACCATAATACCAACACAAATTTGTATTGTCCACATACCTTTTCCACCACATGGCTTTTGAAGGAAAGGAAATGAGTGCTCATTCCTCAAAATCTTCCATGAAGATATTTTCCATGATAGGAGAAAGCAAATAACCCGCGGCTACGCCATATGATTCTTCATAAATGAAATTTGTAAATCTAAAGGTCAATCTAAGACAAATCTCAACAAAAGATGTCATCTCCTCGTCGAGTGCATTTCTTAACCACCTCAATTGAATCCAAAATTGGAACCTTGGTACACAAAGAGACAACATCAAATCTCACTAGGATCTCATCATCCCCAAGTGTCTTATCTTTAAGGAAATCAACAAAATAGAAAGAATATTTAATGAAAGAACACATAGGCCCTACCAAAGGCTTAATTTTACAAGCTTACACATGAAATATCCCTTGTGGGACACCACTTAAAAATGCACAAAATATAGATAATTTGCAGCCAAATAAAATTCTGATTTTTGCATAAATCAATAACTAGGGCAGCGAACAGAAATAAATCTATAACTCACAAACTACTTGTTCAAATCACTTGAAAATTTATGGAGAGCTTGCTAATATGATAACTAACACAAGAAAATTATTTTTGGAATTTTTGGAATAATATATTGCTGCCAGAAAATTACAAAATGCCCTAGGCAACTAGGAAATAACATCGATTAATATTGAGAATGGAAACCCAACCTTCAGATCTGAAAATGTCAACCCGAAACCCTCCAAAAAATTGCTGCAACTTCCAAAGTAAGTCGCCCCTTGGAAATAGGCTGGAAACCCTCAAAAAACCTCTAATAATGGCGCCAAACCCTGCTTAAGTCACTGCAATAAATCTGATCTGTAAACCCTTGAATCTTCCCCACAAAAAGTCTCCAAAACCCTTCCTCTAAAACCTCTGAAAAATATCTCTGTAAAACAGCCCTAAATCAGCTCCAAATTGACAAGCTAGGGTGGATCTCACACCACCAAAGAATGCCCTACTAGCTAGGGATGGATCTCTCACCACCGAAGCTAGGGTCCCTGTGGGATCTTACTCCACAAGCTGGAATTTTGCAAACAGCAGTTGCACATAGAGAAAATATGAGTGTATGCAAGAAGAATCTCCCTTTTCCTCCCCAACTCCTTTTATAATTTCTCCAAGGCAACAAGAGGCCCAAATGGCCCAAATCGACCCCCTCTAGAAATAACCATCAAATAATAAAGTAACTTAAGTTACTTTAACCCCTTCAAGTCGCCATAGGACATAAAAGACCCCCAATGTAATATTATAACATTAAAGTGTTATGAGGTCCCCCTTAACGACAAAATATAACATCTAGTCCCACCAAGCCACTTTATGCCCATGTCAACGAAAAATTAAAACAAATGAACTAGGTGGTAATAGATATTCATACCCAATAGCCTCCAATGTCCTTAGCCCCTTGGGTATGACCAAGGCTAGGACTCGAGTTGGCCCTTAGCAAAGGAAAGGGGACATTAAAACACAATTCAAAAAGTAAAATCTGATTATGCATTGCTTTTTGAGTAATATTTTTGCAGATTAACAAGTACACCTAGGATTATAAATGTGCATCTACAAAATGTAGGTTGGACTGAAATTATCAGCCAACATTGACTCAAAACTGGTTGACATTTCGATTTAGATGCAAATATTTGGTAATTTGGTAGCAATCTGAACTCCAATATTGTGGGGCATAGGAGCCAGCTGCAAACATATTCACCTAGCAGCTTGTACCATACATATCATTCATGTGTAAAAACAAGCTTGGTGTCTTTACAAATATGACCATCAAAAGACTGTGTTGCATTAATTAATAGGCATATTTGTAGACTTCTAGTTTATGATTGGGATATTTACACTTTTTAAGTCCGGAGTAACATAACTTGAAGAATTCATCTAGTGAGCTTTTCCAAAGAACTATCAACATCTACATTTCTGAAACTTCAAAGGAATGTGTACCATCTCCTTTCTATACAACTATCACTTCTTTCAGCGCACTACAGGAAATGTAGGCATTAAGCGCCCCCTGGATACAGCTGATTCAAGCCCCAAGGGAGACAGATCAGTTTATGATTGGGATATTTACACTTTTTTAATTCTGCAGTTAACATAACTTGAAGCATTCGTCTAGCGAGATTTTCCAAAGAAATATCAACATCCACATTTCTAAAACTTAAATGGAATGTATGTACCATCTCCTTTCTATACAACTATCACTTCTTTCAGCCCACTACAAGAAATGTAGGCATTAAGCGCCTCCTGGATACACCTGATTCAAACCCCAAGGAAGACAGATCAGTGAGATCGCATTCCGTTTTCAGGTTACCACTTGAGTGCCCCAGACCCTTAATTCTCAGTCCAACCAGACTGGAATTGCTTCATTTTGGCATTAAGTTTCTTCTCCTTGTCCATAGTGCCTGTCTCTGATACTAAATGATAACAATACCTAGATGTTAGGAAAAGCATTAGGGAATCCTCAGTCCCAAACATTAGCCTATAAGCAGTCTCTGATGCTACTTGGATCCTTTTGCAATGATAGACAACGACATTGTTGATTCTTCTGCTCTAAGCCTTTTTGCAGAACTGTGAAAGCATTGGTCTGGTTTTCAAGGTCTCCTGCTTGATCTTCATCAGCTCCATGTTTCTTTGAGTCTAAATTCCTTTGCAAGGCTACTTGTACTAAGCCTTACACCTCGGGGTTTAACCACTATAGGCTTACTTTTACTTGCTTTGCTCATCTTTCTCTTGTGATTGGTATTTAGTTACTTTTCATAATATAGGGTCTTTTTACCTAAGTAGTTTTCTTTTATACTTGGTTCTACTTCGTGCCTCCCATTGATCTATTTTTGTTATTCTTTATATATGGTACAAAAATCAGTAGTCTTGGAAAACATCTAGGGAGTTTGTGCAAACAATTATTAACTTCCACATGGATGGACATTCAATGGAATGTATGCACCCTATCTTACAACTGTCTCTCTCCTTTGCACTCTCATTCTTTATATAAAGTACAAGCACTGTGGAAAAGACGACGATAGCAGCATTCCGCCCTTTCTAATGTCATCAAGAAGGCAAAATATGATTGCAATCAACATCTAAATTGACAAATGCCACAAGGGTTGTTTTTCATTATATCACCTCCACACTCAATTTTCCAAAACTCGCCATCCCATGTGGCTTTTCTGCTGTCTAGCATATAAATCTAAAGCATTGTTGAAAAACTTTTTGAATAGAACACATTTTCAATGGGAGAAACTATTTGAACTATATGCCTCGATTAGCTTTTGAGACTTCATTTTTCCGAACTTCATTTGAATATTTGACAAGAATACACACTCATTCTTACATATATCATATATGTGTATATCAATACGTGTGTGTGTGTGACTACAAGATTGATACATCATGGAACGAAAAATCACTAATACGTCCAAAGTTCCACCACAAAAAAAAATTAAAAAATTATGTATCTTTTGTAGTTTTTGATTTTTTCACCAAGATTTTCCAGAGTGCTGAGCCAGTCCTTCTCTTTGGCTTCCCAAGCTGTTTCTGAGACCAGGTCATGTGTCTTCTGCTATGAACAGACACTGACACACCGAAGATGCTTTGAGCAGTGGCATATATTTGTTGAAAATTACAAAATTGGCTGCATTTGTTTACTTCTCATGATTGAAATAAACTTCATATTCATTTGCATCATGCATTGTTCATGTCATTGTACAATATCCAATGATTCGGCCATCAGATCCAAAAATTGCAACTAAATTATCTTCAACTAAAGCAAACTAAGGCAAAACCTGAATGTTAGCTTTCTAGCCTTGGAATAATATTCCTTCCGATAGAGTAAACATGTTAAATCTGACATTTAGACTAATTATAACCTCCAATCTAATTCAAGCATAAATGTTCCAATCATTTGCATCATCCATGCATTTCTCATATATTTGTGTACTATTGAATGCTGTCATTAACCATCTGTTGGGGAAAATCTAATAAGCTAAGTTGGACTGAACTGATCTATGTTAAAATAGAGAAAATACAGTTACCAATCTGGTATACCTCATGTTCTATGATTTGTCAATACACAAGGTAAAATAAGATTGTATTCACGTACCATCTTCCAAACTGCTGTCTATAGCCAATGAATGCCCTTTACGAGTAGCAGTTGTACGAAAAGAGCTTGATGCATTTATCTTGTTTGTGGGGAGCAAGCCTCCACCGAACTTGGAAGAGGAATTTCCGGTTCCATTTCCCCCTACTGGAAAAACAGACGAGCTAACTTGTACTGTTGCATCCCCTGAAAGCCTTGTACTGCGGCGGGTCCCGTCTCAGAAAATAACCTTCCTGATACCTGCAATAAATTGTCATATAGCTTATGAGATGAACCACACATCCAAAGAAGTGAAAAGGGACACAAGATGATATTGAATGGATCTTAGTTTCATGGTGTAACAGAAACTATGTCTAAACATGCATTAAAAAACTATGATAATCACCATTGCAAATTTCATGCACATTTCACATTGTGACACAAGAAAGAAACAATTCAACCATTCAATAACGATTACAGTTCCACATAATGATGTAACAATAAATCCTGTACAGACCATACAAAGGCTCCCCAGTCTATATCATATGATCACAGTGACTGAACAAGACCTCAAATGTGAGAGAGGCATGAGCATGCACCTGGGAGTATGCAGCACGTGTGGAAGATGATCGAATGCTCTGCACTCAAACCCAATCAAAAGGAACAAATGAGATGGTAAAATACAAGATCTGAGATGCATTTGGCTAAACAAAACTGAAAATGGTTTCGGGAGTCTGGGTTTTGAATAGTAATATCTGGTAATGCAGAAATACAGGCAAAAGAGGATCAGGGCATCCAATGAATATAAGAGAACCCCCATTGCAACAAAACCAATTTCTAGATTCCCAAAAAAAGACGGATTCGAAAAAAAAGTAAGGCATGTACCATTTGAAAAATGGGACATAACATTACACAACTCTGCGCAAGGAAAAGCAGCTTAGTATTAAGCCAGTTGATTGTATGCTATAAAAATATGAAATATGCTAAGACATTTTCAAAAGAGGTTGCTTATGGAAGGATATAAAGATCAGAAATAGGTTCAAAAATAAATAAAGCTAAACAATCTGGTTCTAGAATTAAGTCGAAAAAATCAGTATATTTTTCTGATGATATTATTAACGGGCATGTGGTAACAGGCAGGAGAGGAAGTTTACACCTTACTCCCAATTTGTCTTCTTAATATATAAGAAGGCACAATTACGACGCAGGATATAGAAATGTAACTTAGCCATCACGTGCTTGCATATAAAACTGCAATGTTACCCGTGGATTACAGACGAGGATAACTACAAGTAAGCTGACCATGTCAGGGTGAAGCGTAGAAAACAGTCAGATGTGTGAATGGGAAAACCATACACAGAAAGGATATTGTTGAGGAAAATAAAAGCGTTCAAGATTGTTTACTGGATAAAATGAATGGTATATCCTATGATACAAAATTTATATAAAATAAGGTAAAATGAATAAATAAATAGTGCACAGTGCAATTGCAAATAACATTTGTGGCATAGATTCCCTATCATGGAAGCACTATCCAATACACAAATGTATCTAGTGTTGCATCTGTACATCATGCGGACTGTGACATTCAAACTAGCTAGAGATTTTGTACAGAAATGTAAATAAGAATTGAGTGAGAACCTTTCTTAATTTGCCTTCATCCATAAACTTCCTCCTTGGTGCTTGACCTGCAGCATTGACACCTGACCTTGGAGAGACATCCGCAGCAGTTACATTGGGATTTTGCTGGTATTGTATGTTTCTATTTAGAGGTGGAGGAGCTGCTGGAAAACCTGTTTGAATTACATAGAAAATTAAAAACAAAGGTTTCTACTACAGACATGCTAAGTCATAATGCATAGGAGTGTAAAACCCTGAAATATTGAATTGAACATTGTTTTTTATGAATCAAAGTAATATTGATTGGAACTCAAAAAGCAGTCGTGGTATACAAAGGAAATAGATATTTGTTGAAATGACTATGGAGAAACTAAAGAGTTCTCAAGCAAATCTCTACTGATTTTCAGAACTAGACCACATCACAAGAAAACAATAATCCGAATTCCAATATTTATATATTTATCCAGAAACAGATTAAATTGCATTGCTTACTTGTGAGGCAACTGGAGAAGGAGTATTGTATGCTGTCATGTTCACTGGAAATGGTGTGTTATGAAGGGCAACATTCCCTGGCACTGCATAAGAAGGGTGGCCAGCCGGCAATTCTACAATACTACTTGCAGCTAATTGCTTTGCCTGTCTTGGACTTCGCTCGCCGGAGTGGGAAGACCGACTGGGTGGCAAAGTACGCTCATCACCTGCTGATGCTACGTATTGAGAACTTAACTCTAACTGCATTTGCTGCTGTTGCAGTCGGAAAACTGCTGAATCCCCAAAAAGCTCAGCCGCTTCTTCTGTAGCACCTGAACCACCATACATATTCCTTTACAGATGGCTTCAGATGCAAATAAATAGATATTTTTGAACAAAAATGCTGGAAAAATAAGTGATAATCAAATCTATTTACATCTGTATTTAGTATATCAGCAACAAATGACGCCTTGCAAAAATCTGATAATCCTTTGACAACTGAAATCAAATAAAGTAAATAACTTTTATTTTCGTAAACAAAAAGGTGGAAGATGGTCGTGAAGGCATGTGAGTACAGGTATGGGGACCCAAAACAGGTATTGCATTTTTCAAAACAAAACCGGGTGCACATAGATAGATATGTTTGTTTTATATTTTAAAAGAGTATATATATTGCAGATTTTAAATTTAAAATAAGCATTTTTCACAATTTTCCACCGCTGCTAAAAATAAAAATATCTTTAGATCTGCTTTTAACTTTGAAAGGTTTTGACAGGCTGTGGATGGGTCCCATGACCTCTTAAGGGCTTTGTAAGATAAACAGTAAGTGTTTTCTTATCTCTTTTAGGGTACTAGCAAGTTTCCTACTTGAAACATCTGGAGATGGCAGGAGACAGCCATAGGAATCAAGAACATACTCGAGACATGTCTCATGTCTTTTTAACATGTCCCAGGTTCAGGTGACCTGACTCCCAGTTAAAAATTTGTAACTGTCAATTCACCACTTTCTTACATTCTGGGTTGGCAAAATTTGAACAGTGACAGACGTGCAAGCAACAATCCAGTAAGTACAAAATACAAAGATTCAAAAAGGAAATGGAGTTGAATTGTACCTCATAGTATGCATATGAGCTCTGGTATCCAAAGTTAATTATAAATTGTGATATGTGATTATCAATACTGATAGATGACAAATCTGAGGGGCTTGAATTGGAATGATTAAAGAGGGAATTATAATTACAACAATGAAATAACAGATATGAAGATGTTGTGATTCTTGTTCCTTAGAATAGTGTGTGCATGCACACACTTCAGATCATGGTTAAAAGAGGAATAGTGTGTGCACACACATGCTTCAGATCATGGTTAAAAGATCATCTTCTAATGCTTCATCATAAATCATTGACCTACTTGTTACTCATTGCTTATATTTGTACCCCAAGGATGTGAGATTACACATCAGAACTTTTGCTAGCACCTTTAGAAGATTCCTGTCCATTGGCACATTCTATGTATAAATGCTTCAGATTATTGTTGAAGCATCAACTTCCGACTCTTCCTTCATAAAGCCTTGACCTCATGTTGCTCAGCGCTTATATTCATGCCACAAATGTCTTCCTTCTCTACAGTATGCTCGCACAAAATTATTCCAAATAATGGGTTCCATGTGTGTTAATTTGACTACCTGATCTCACCCAATGTTCCTGTGCATTCGACATTTTCAGTTCCTACTCTACAGACATTCACATACCTTATTCGAATTTTATTTTATGCTCTCCCACATTTTCAACCCTCTTATATCCTCCTTCAATAGTGCCCTTTTTCTGCATGACCTAGCAAAAGGCATGTACCTAGCATTCACTAGTCATCGCCTCCCAACACAGCTAAGGATTCAGTATTTTGAATTTTCTTATTCCTCTCTTCAATTCTGATTTTTAATCAAAATCTTCTCTCTACTTTACATTCACTGACATTTATTTGCTTGCAGATAAACAGAAAAATTTGAAGAAGAGCAAGCACAATCCAGAATGATGTGCAAGGTCCCCTTTCTTTCCTCGATGACCAAACAATCTGGATGACAAAATACAAGTTGCAGGCATGCATAAAAACTCATTTAGACCAGTTCTTGCTTTAACATCTTTCAGTTTACCCTCTCTTGAATTGTTTATTCACTTTCACTTTCATGTTTTTATGTTTAGTTACTTTCATAGCCTAATTTCATTTTAGGCCAGCTCTTCTTGTAACTGGTTATACTTTTGTGTCCCATTGACCTTCGTTGACCTTCGTTGGTCTCAGACATTACCATAACTTTTTCTTTCTTTGGTAGGAGAGGTTCTCGGGAAGTGCCTTGCTTCCTCCTAGGATTAGCCATCCTAGCCCCCTCAGCCATGCGCATTTTCTAACTCTTCATCATAAAGCATTGACCTACTTGTTACTAGTTGCTTATATTTGTATCAGAACTGTTTGCTAGCATATAGAAGATTCCTGTACATCAGCACATTCTATGTATAAATGCTTCAGACTATTGTTGAAGCGTCATCTTCAAACTCTTCCTTCGCAAAGTCTTGACCTCCTGTTGCTCACCACTTATATTCATGCCTTAAGTGGCCTCCTTCTCTACAGTATGCTCACACAAAATTATTCCAAATAATGGATTCCACATATTTGTTGATTTGACTGCGTGATTTTACCCAATGTACCTGTGCATTCTAAATTTTCAGTTCCTGATCTACCTGGAGGTAATCACCTTCCTAAATTTCACATACCTTATTCGAACTTTATTTTATGCTCTTCCACATGTTCAACATTTATATCCCCTCCTTTGATAGTGCCCTTTTCATGCATGACCTAGCAAAAAGGCATGTACCTAGCATTCGCTTGCCATTGCCTCCCAACACAGCTAAGGATTCATTACTTTCTTATTCCTCTCTTCAATTCTGCCTTCTAATCAAAATCTTCCCTGTCTACTTTACATTCACTGACATTTATTTACTTGCAGATAAATGGTGAAAATTGAAGAAGAGAAAGCCCAATCCAGAATGATGTGCAAAATCCCCTTTCTTTCCTCATCGACCAAATCTGGATGACCAAAAACTGATTATACTTTTGTGTCCCATTGACCTTTGGTCTTGGACATTACCATAACTCTTTTGTTAGGAGAGGTTATAGGGGGAGTGTCTTGCTTCCTCCTAGGATTTCCCATCCTAGCCCCCTCAGCCACGGGCACTACACAATGAGCATTTTTAGGACCTGCATTGGCACTTTTACAGTGATAGAAGCTGACACGGATGATTCCTCTGGCTCGGGCCTTGACAGAGATGTATGATGAGACTAGCATCGAGTCATTCCAAATTTCATCAACCCACGCTCTTTGAGGGTTCTTCTTCCCACTCATGGCTATTTGTATTGGTGTCTTAATCACGTGTGATGGGGCTTTACTCTTTTGGGTTTACCATGATACATTTCAATTGTAACTGGATGCACCTTCTAGTCAAATTGACCATCTTTGGTGATTCAAGGAAGTTAATACAATTTCAACATTCTAAAACCATCCAATCATTTGTACTCAAAGAACCAAACTCCAAGCATTATATGATCGATAAATAATTAATTTAACTTTTGTGGGATTTTTACTTGTGAGCCTTGAAGTGATCTCAAGATGACCTTAAAGGTTCATTTCTTATATATCAAATCACATGTACACTATGATTATCTAATCAATAATTGTCTTTGAAAAATAGTGGTTTAGGACTGTGCCGTGGCCCGTAACTACCATATTCTAAATACAATAAGCCCCAAGGGTGATCATACTAGCTGTCACATCAAAAAAATCAGTCCCATAACAAGTCATAGCATTCTCAATTTTATGGATGCTTTCTCTATCTAAAATCAAGTCCCCATAGCCAAGGAAGATTGCTATAAAACCACATTCACTAACCCCAGGAATCTTTGCCAAGAATTTTATGACGAATTAGACAACATTGTTGGTGCATTTGTAGATTCACCAATAACTAATCATCTAATAACATTATGGCACATCTCATAGTAACTACAATAAATGCATTATGATATAACGATCTATACCATTAATAATAAGACTTAAATCAAACCTTCTGCAATTAATCTATTTTCAGTTATTGCATCTTAGGTGATTACATATTTGGTGATCATACATTGGATGATTACATAGTCGTGGACATAGCTTAGTTGCATGATGAATTAGTTACAGCCTTACAGGATAGTTCAAGTACAAAAGATACATTACAGAATTATGAAACTCGTCTTATGCCTAAGGCCCTAAACTTGTAGGCTTAACCTTGCTGCTTTCAATGAGGTTAAGAATATATATACAAATAGAAGCAAAAAGCTTAAATTCATAGACTGCACATTGCTTTGCCAAAAGCATGGTTGAATTCCAAGTTGTTGCACATAAAATTCGTCTGCTTCACACTAACATAATTCTTTCTTTGGTCTCATTTTGGAAAGAAGATCTCTTTAGTTAGTAAATAAGTCATATTCAATGTGAAGATAATCTAAATAATGTGACTGCAGAACATTAACCTTTAAAAAACGCTTATATTTCCTAGATGTCAGAAAGCAATGTAATCTTACCCCACTTTTATCCTCATATTGCATACACATAAATTATACCAGATCAACCGGTTTGCAGATGTTCTTTAGGATAGCTTTTGGCCTAACGTATACCAAATTAAGCAGTTGGCAAAAGTCCTTTAGGATTGCATTTTACCAAAATGTCTCCAGCCTTCTGGTAAAAGTTTGAACCAATAAAAAGAACAGGACCATGCAGTTGAGTCACGTAAAGACAGAATGAAATGTTTCCAACAAATGTATTAGTAGACAACCAAGGACTAATTCATTAGTAGACAACTAAGATATCACATCAATCACTCCAGAAGTTCTACAAGGAGAAGGGGAGTACTAAAGGCAAATATGAAAATATGGACTCCAAAATGGTTGCCTTCCAACCATAGTTCAAAAAATCGTTATCAGCGATTAATCGGCAGGCCAAATTTTGAATCAGAAATCGGGAATCGGCAAAAAATGGGCATTAATCAGCAACTTTATTGCTACTTTTAAAAAAACATTTAAATTCATAAAATATACTTAAATTAAATGTAAAAACAATGTTAAATGATGCGAGAAGTATACTGTATATATATAAACTAATTGTTAAATATTTATTTGTGTAGTCGTGTTTTCAGTATTCACTGTAAATACTGTATTGTAAATTTGTAATATAAATTATAATCACTGAGTCACAGGTCATGCTGTCAATGTGTACACGTGTGCGTGCACGTGCACATGTGTGATCTTCTACAATATTGAAATGATTTTGATTTGCAAAGAAACCTTTAATATGTGAATTTCCTTCAAAATTGCCTCTATTCCTCAGCTTTCAAGTAGCCCACAAAATTTCAATTGCGTAAAATGAATTATGCCCATAGGTCCCTTTACAATTCCTATCACCATAACCCTAGCACCATGAGGAAGAATTATGTATCTTTAATGAGATTAAAACACTCCATTTAAGCTATATTTTACATCAGGTTCTAAACTGACAACCATACACTGACTAAAACCTTGGAGTAGACGGTAGCTATAGTTAGCAATCCAAGCAATAGGATGACAGGAGATTCAGAATAGTGATATAGAATCATCAGGTCCATGGTCTTGGATAAAATAACTCGAGACTGAATTTGTTGCTATGAAACAAAACACTAACAATACAAGATATGCAAATAAAAGAAAGGGATGCATTTAAGAATTGTAAGCTTCTGAGATAAAGAATAACAAATGCAAATCCAATTAATAAAGGGAAATTGTGATTTATTGTAATGTTGTTGCCAATTACCTAGGATGCACAGCTCTTCATATGCAGACCAGAGAAATGGGTCTAGTGACACCGCTTGTACAAAATGCTCAATTGCAATTTTCCTTCGATCAGTATACCTGCAGAAGAAACAACCAATGATAAAAAAATTATTTTAAATAAATGATATGGAAGTAACAAGAGCAATTTTGTATTTCGTTAGCATTTTGAGGTGCTGATGTCCAAGGAAGCAAGACTAGTCATAGTGGCCAAACTCATACTCAATATCAACCTCTAGTGGTCAATGAGTAAGAGTAAAATAGTCATATTCATAAAAGTGAAATATGTTCAAGCAAAATAAAACAGGAAAAAACATATAGAATTTTGTTTGTATAGAATATTCGATTGCAGGTCACCTGAGGATAGAGAGTGGGGTCACTATTACCCCAATCTCTCCAAAAAAGAGATTTTAATACATACAATTGAAAAAAAAAGGAAAAAAACGTTTTTACCCAGGAAGCATGGGTACACACCCCCTCCAAACCCCCAATACATAACCGGTACAGACATGTCTCGGGTGCGGTATAGCTACGTCTTGGGTGCGTCCGGTACATCCTGGCATCCCGAGTACGTCTATGCCGAGATGTGCCCACACGTTTTTTTATTTTAATTATTTTGGCAGTGGAGATGTTTAGAAAATGTTTTTATTTTTATTTTTATTTTGACTTAGTCAATGACCAAAAAAACAAACCCTAACTCATAAATGAATAAAATAATAAGCCCTAAACTCCTCTAAAAGCTATAAAAAGGCACTCAACCATTACAAAAACACAAACAATTCATTGTTGGTTTTTGCAAGTGTAAGAGCAAAGAGCCAAAGAGGAATTGAAGAGGAGGCAGCCATTGGAAGGAGGATTTGTTTGGAGGCAGCCATTGCGAGGACGAGATTGGGAGGCAGCCATTGCTTGCAAGGAGTTCAAGTTTGTTTAGAGGCAGCCATTGTTTAGAGGCAGACATTGTTTTATTGATCATTCAAAGGAGGAGACATGATATTCTAGATTGTTTGTATTCATATTGACATGATATTCATATATCATATGTATGGCAGCCACATGATCAATGAAAATGTAAAATTTTAAGCATATTGAATGTTTTGAACCTTGATCCTACTATATTTTTCAAGTTTTGTATTTCTTATGGACTAAAAAATGAGTGTTATATATATATATATGGACATACCCAAGACGTATTGTACCCAAGGGTTTTTTAAAATTGATGTATCTCCGTCTGAACCCGTACCCGTATCTTGGCAACCTAGGTCTTTACCAATTTGGAGGTTTCCTACTCTGCTATGAGTAACGGTGTTGCCCTCACTCAAGAAAAACTTGGGAAATTTTGGCATTTAAAGATTAGATAAATGTTAAGTTTCCCAAGGCAAGTAATTTTTTCATTTGAAGACAAAAATGGTTCATAGATATCAAAATAAAAAGGCACATCATTTATTAAACAGAAATATCATAAAATTGTCAATAATATTATCGTAAACCGAGTAACCATTACAGTAATCTATAAACATTTATTTATTTTCAAATTCCAATTCCAAAATTTTATGGATATAATTGAATCCATTGGTGCCAATGAAGTGAGAGTGAGTTGGTTGGGTCATTTGGATGTTTCCAAGCCCACCAAGGTTCAATTCCTGCTGAGGCATTTGAGGCCAGTTGTGGCCGTGAGTATTCAGCGATGGATCCTATGGAACGTGTGGGCGAGTCCCGTGATGGAGGCAATTTCGATTGTGGTAATGCTCGAAGGTGAGGAGGCGATTTCAATTGTGGTAATGCTCGAAGGTTGGCACGGTTTGCAGTCTATGGGATACAGTGTTTCGTCGAGGTTGTGTGGTCTTGGGGATCTAGGGCCCCGGTTGTGTCCCAGACCGGTTGTTGCTCTGGTGATTAAAAAAGCGAAACATAGGGAAAGGGACCCTTCAACCCTTGTTTACCAATCAAAAAAAAATTGAATCCATTGGTCCAGTAAGCAATACGTTACTGCATGCTCATATGCATATCCATGTAAATGTGTCTATATGTATCTACACATGCAATTATGCCAATTTTCTTATCCCCAAACTTGTCTATGATATCAAATAAAAAGGCTAAATCAATGGGCATACTCTTATCGACACCATTAATGCATAATGTTAAGCGTCTTTCAGAAATTCTGAATGAATCCATCAATTCTAAACTCTAATTGAATTTAACCTTGACATGTTGGAGTACTAACCTGTATATTAGTCCAAGGAGGTAATGACCAGCGGCACCATTTGGAATCTACAAAACAGAAGCAAAGGTTTTATGTCCTTTATCTCTAAGAAATTTGCATGAAAAAAAAAAAAATCAAGCGACAACAAGATTTCTTGTTTGGTTCCTGATAACCAATACTTTTATCCTTAAATATTAGATAATAAATGACTGGTGTTTAACAAATATTTTAAGATATTTTCAGTAAGAGCACAGCTCATGATCCTTTTAAATAGAAATAAAGAATGATAAAAATATATATACAATAACATTTACTAAAGCATTGTTAACTGCAACCAAGATATGCCAAAACAAGAATAAACAAATATGTACCGACCTCTGTGCTAGGCTCATTAATAGGGCATAATGCAGCCTCTGCTTCACGATGAAGACCCATCTCAAAGCATGATAGTGCAAACAAATAACGGGATTGTGGCAATTGTGTCCCTTTAATCACCAAACCCGTGATATTAAGAAGTTAAAACACATTAGAATTCTTCAGAAAATCCAAAAATGAAAAAATCACAATAACCATGGAATTCTAGTCAACCTGGAAATATATGCAAGCCTTCAGACTCATACCTTTTAAGATATGGTAAGCACGATAAGCTTGATTGCTCCGCAAGTAACAGCTTGCCAATAATTGAAAATTGCTCTGTTATTGAGAGCATCCGTTAACATTCAAAAAAATTACAAATCTCAAAATAACAAATGGCCCAGTATTTCAACTAATTGAGCATCTCGCCATTAACTGTAACTGTTAGTCCTCAAAAGAAATACAGATAACAATAATGCTACACAACCAAAAGTGGCTGCCTGGCTGAATCTCCAGATTTTCTAGTTCATCAGCCACCATAAACATGGTAATTGAAATAAATCACATGGTAATTGAAATAAATTACATGGTGATGGGATTAAATTATATAGCATGGCACTTTCTTTTGCACTCGTAAAGATTTTGAAGGGCATTTTCAATTTATTAAACGGCAGGCAACAGACAACTCTATTTCATCAATGTCCCTTGATATTTTCACCTTTCAAAGCATCCTAGACTAACTAAGATTGCAAAAGACAAGGAAGCGAGAGTGTAAGAAAAAGACAAAAAAAAAGAACCAAGTGACCAAATTAGAAGAAAAGAGAACTCTCAAGATATATAATGCAGTTCAATAAACAACAAAGCAAGAAAGACATATCCCAGAATTACACAGCAGATGCAGAAAAATTAAGTCAGAGAATAGAGTTGCCCACTTAGGCCGGGCTGAATCTAATAAAAACCTATTTCTTCACAGCTTCAAAATTGTAATTATAAAACTTCTGACATGTATGACAGTACTGCTGCCAAGACTAAAATCTAACTGAGGTTTAGGTCACAGCTAAAATTCGATTATTCATAACAATATCTGTCCATATAAGAAAAAGAAGAAAGAAAGAAAGAAATTAGATTAATGCCCAAAAACAACCAACATTGGTGGAAGCCACAAGTACAGGCAGCTATGAGAGCAGTAGAAGAGAGTGAATACACTACTTCCAAAACAAAGCATTTCAGTGGCTACATAAGACTAAAGTATCACTGAAATGTAAACCCAAAACCCCATGATATTTACGGGAGTATATGGCCATAGCTTTAAGAGTCCACACACCATGAGATATGTAAGACAAAATCCCTTAGTCATCTTCACCAAAGAAAGGACGTAAATAGAGTTATCCACTGCTGTGATGTCACCAATAAAGAAATTACTTACTACTCTTCCCTGGAGAGTGGACAGGGCTACGAGGAGCCGGTGGCACCATCCTTGAAGGTAGCAATGTATTATAGGTCCAGATTCATGGCTAGACCCTGTAAAAGGAGTGGCAGCTGCACAAGTGACAGCATGGTTCACAGAGGTTCAAATTGGAATGCTTGATTGCTTTTCCTTTTTGGCGTAGCATAATGAACAGTATAGACAGCTTGCCTGCTGTAGTTAGTTTTCTTTTTCCAATTCCATTGTTCTCTATGCCAACCAAGTGTTTTGTTAGAAGAGGGGATACTGGAATATATGCTTGTTTGGACTGCCAGTGCTAAATACCACCTTGCCACAATGCTTGAACTTGAAATTGGCTCTCTTTAAGGTTCTTGGCTCAGAATTTCTCTATATCTGCTCAGCTGTATTTATGCTTTGTTTCACCACTTGCCTAGTTGTAGATGATAATGTATATGAAAGTCCAGAAGTAAGTCCCTACTCAGAGACAGTAATTCGTCAAGATTGTTTCTTTGGGAGATTGTAGTCTCTGCTTTCACAAGCTGTAGTTGTCTGAAATCCTATTGTATTTATTAATGCATACATTTCAATTACCAAAAAGAAGGAAAACAGAATTATTAGCTGTTTTCAACTCACTAACAAGATTAAGAGTTTGAGCAAAATACGTCAGCATATACAACAACCCAACTCTGGAATTGCGTATCACATAAAAAGGAAAAAGAAAAACAAATGTGATATTGATGATAGAAATAGAAATTTGACATCACTCAATTACAACAAAGAAAAGGTAATATGATAGCTTATGCAAACCAATCTGATCTCAAATAATAGCATATATACAGGATAGTTAGGAGACGGAGCATATTATTCTTTAGCTAGTTAACCCTATAAGAAAGCAAAGGCTCCGTCTGAACTCCTAGACTACTGCAAAAGTGTGCTGCCACTCTACAATAACATAACACACCAGCTGGCCCCTGTACAATCTCGAACAGGCTCGTGTAATCACTAAATCATGTGAACTGAGCATCATCTTGCAACACTAAAGGAGATGTTATTACTTGAGAATACTCCAGGTAAGCCCTTATGGAGGTCTATCCAAATGCAGTTTCATTTCACATCATAGGTAATATTCTTGGAGCTCTTATAGTAATAGATGATGAAGAAAATAGATCACGTGGATTAAACATATTCCACTGCATAGTAGCACAACTACTAATTTAAATGCCTTAGAAGCAGTATTATCTTCCCCAAAGTTTCATTTCACATCATAGGTAATATTCTTGGAGCTCTTATAGTAATAGATGATGAAGAAAATAGATCACGTGGATTAAACATATTCCACTACATAGTAGCACAACTACTAATTTAAATGTCTTAGTAGCAATATTATCTTCCCCAAAATATGATCTTATTTTGAAACTTATCACATTTAGAATTAAAACTATAAGTTGTGTGCGATCGTCCTTCTCTCTGCCATGATCTGCTAGTCCCATTAGCTAAAATTTTCCATTTCTATTAGTCTAATTATATTGAATTCTTTCTCAACTAATACATTCAATAAGCTCGAGAGATCATTATATCTTTAAAAAACAATTGATGACGAAATACTCGATGAAAATTATATTAAAGACCATGGATATTCAAACAATGTTGGCTAGATTTTATGCACATAAAACCTAGGCAATCATGAGATAAATCTCCCTCATTTAACGGTGAGGCTCCCGTGTAAGATGTTTATCAATTTGGTAAGGGTGAATCCTAATAACTACTTTCATGGGTTTTACTTTAATTCCCATAGCTGGGCAATTTTGCAGCAAGTAAGCAACTGTGTTGGAATTATTTGCAAAAGCGGGAAAACAAAAGTAAGGAAAGAAGAAAGGAAGATATGTTGAATTTAACCAATAGCTATCAGAGTTGGTCTCATCCACACAAATTAAATAAACAAAGAAAAATCACAACATTCAACAGTAAGGGAAAGAAACAACTTCTAACCTAGATCTAAGATAACACAAAGTTTATCTAAAACCTTAAATAGAAGTGATGAGCAAAGCACCGTAGACACAAAGTTCTCCGGAAATCCACCTTTTATTCAATCCCCCAGCTTTCACAGAAATTACATCAAGGGTTTCAACACAAAGTCTGAAAACTCAAGAATGCTCTCTTGAACAAATTCCGATAAATAGATTGTGATGATTGATCTTTTTATCCTAATTTTTTTATCATTTAACCCGTAGGCTCTTCCTCTATTTATAGTGCATAGAGGGCAATTACAAATAGGAAACTCTCAATGAATTGCCGCATGTGGAAGCCGTAAAGGAAACAGTTGGTAGTATTTCCCCTAGAATTCCTCTTTGCATGACATGCATGCCTTACAACTAAAAATAGAACCTTTTATTTTGCATGTCTGCCACCTATTTCCAAGTAATTGACTTCTTCCAGTAACTTGAAGTAACAACTTTTAAACCAATCACTTAAGTTTTACAATTTAATTGATTACTCAATTACTTTGTCGAAGAAAATAAGAGAAAGAAGAAGAAAAAGGAAAAGAAGAAAAGAAGTTATTCTGTTACTGACGAACCAAGGTTTTAAAAACCGGTCAAACCGGAACCGAACCGGAACCGGCCGATTTGACCGATTTGACATTTTAAAGCATGAACCGTTAATGAAACCGGATCGGTTTGACCGGTTTGGGCTAAAACCGGTCAAACCGGTCTGGTTTCGTCCTAAACCGGCCGGTTTATGCCTATTTTGCCTTATACGGCGGCCACTTCAAAAAACGTTTTTAATTGTTTTCTTTTATTTTTATTGTCTCTAAACCCTAATTTGGTGTTATAAATACACCCCCACCCCCTCTATTCACTTCACACCTCTCTCATTGAGCATTTGTGAGCATAAGATTGAAGAGTTTATTTTTTGTAGTGAGCTTGAAAGTTGGAGGCTTGGAGCTTGTTTGACATTGCTTGTGGGCTCTTTGTGGTGATATTGGCATCCATTTGTGAGCACCTCTCTTATTTGCAAGGATTTGGAGGATTGGGGCAGCATTGAATAGTGTTCATTTGGAGTTGTTTGGCATCAAGTGTGGGCTCTTTGTGGTGGCATTTACATCTACATTTGGAGTGTGGGCTCTTTGTGGTGCCATATACAAGCTTGGAGCATTTCTTCACCTCATTTGTGTGCACATTGAAAGGTATGTTACATTTTAAACTTGCCCCTTATTTGTAAATTTTATTAAATAAGAAATATGAAATTTATTTTGTTTTTATTTGCATTTTCAGATTTGTTTGCATTTGCAATGGCCCCCAAAACAAAAGACCCTACATGGACCCATGCAGACGTAATTGATGATCAAGTTTTTTGTAAATATTGTAAGAAACACATCAGGGGGGAGGAATTCATAGGTTAAAACAACACTTCGCTGGTCAAAGAGGCCAAGTTACTCCATGTGATGCACCTGATATTGATGACATTAGGTTGGAAATGAAAAACATAGAGAAGAGAAGGCTAGGCAAAAAGAGATGGAAGCTGAAATAGGGAGGAGGGGACATGCCTTGAGTGTTGAAGGATCTTGCTCTGACCCTTCTATGATTGTTAGAGACCCCTTTTGGTATATGCCTACCCCATCCACTCATAGTCAAGAAAATCGACCTCAAAAAAGAAAAGAAAGACCATTCAAAGCTTTTTCCATCTTCCACGCCTCAACTCTTCGCTAGTGCCTCCATGCCAACACAAAATTAGCCTACCTTGGATAACCATTGGAAGAAGCAGATACAAAGAAGCAACTTTTGAGTACATTCTTAGATAGTGGTATGATGCGAGATATCCCTTTCAATGCTACCCGCTCACCTTATTACCACCGATGTTTGATTTCATTGTTGTTCTTTGGTAAGAGCTTCAAAGGCCCTAATATGCATGACTTGAGAGGATCACTTTTGAAGGAGGAATATTTGAAAGGTTCTGAAGTTTCATGGGCCAAAACACGATGCACTATCATGTCGATAGGTGGAGTGATGGCAAGAACCGCACAATAATAAATTTTCTTGCCTCTTGTCCACAAGGTACAATGTTTTTGAAATCGGTAGATGCATCCGACAGGTGAAAGATGCAAATTTATTGTTTGAGCTTTTGGATGAGATTGTTTTAGAGGTGGGGGTGGAAAATGTTGTACAAATCATAACAGATAATGCATCTAACTATGTTCTTCTTTGGTAAGATGTTAGAGGCTAAACACAAAACAATATTTTGGACTTCCATGTGTCAGCACATCGCATAGACCTCATGCTTGAGGATATAGGGAAAAAGATTGGATCAAGAACAACAGTAGAGCATGGCAAAAGCATCACCAAATACATCTATAATCATTCATGGGTATTGAACCTAATGAGGAAGAACACTGAGGGCAGAGAACTTGTTAGGCCAGCCATCACGAGATTTGCAACAAACTTCCTCACGTTGTAATCTCTTATTTCCCAACAACAAAACTTGAAAAGGATGTTTTCAAGTGATGAATGGAATGCATCAAAGTGGAGCCGAAAACAGGATGGGAAAGACACAAAGAAGAAACTTTTTGATAATTTATTTTGTAAAAAAACAGCAAAGATTGTGAAAGTTGTTGAGCCTCTTGTTAAGGTGTTGTGGTTGGTGGATGGGGAAAAATTATCCGTGGGCTATATTTATGAGGCTATGGATCGAGCAAAAGAGCAAATAAGGGCAAAGATACAAAGACAAGGTAACTACGCATGGGCCTATATGGGAGATTATAGATAATAGATGGAACAATCAACTCCATCGGCCTATACATGCAACTGGGTATTTCTTGAACCCGAAATATCATTACAAAGCTCAACTTGGAGAAGATCAAACAAGAGAAGTAAAAGATGGTTTGTACGAGTGCCTAGAGCGCATGGTCCCTGATGAGATGCAACAACTTGAGGTTCACCAACAAATCAGCTTCTTCAACAGAGCCACAAGTACCTTTGGGAAAAACCTTGCAAAGATTGCAAGGGATGTGGACCAACCAGGTAAGAAATTCTAAGCTTTTTGAAGTTCATTTGATTAAAAATTTTAATGAATAATCATGAATTTTTAGCATAAGACAATCTTTATCTAATTTGTTGAATTACGCTTTAACCTTTAAGTTATAAGTTTAACTTTTAATTTTTAACTGTGTTTTTAACTTTTTATCGTCATTGTTTACTAATTAAACATTTACACTTTTTATCGCAGCACATTGGTGGGATTCATTTGGTAGTCAGTGTCCTCAATTGCAAAAGTTTGCAATTAGGATCCTGAGCCAAACTTGCAATGCTTCTGGGTGCAAGCGCAACTGGTCCGTCTTTGAGCGGATTCACACGAAGAAGAGAAACTGTTTGGAACAACGGTTGAATGATCTTGTCTTTGTGCAGTACAACCTTCGGTTAAGGCGCAACCAGTTGTTGAACCGAAGACCTGATACTGATCCCATTGTCTTGGATGATATAGATCCAACCTCAGAATGGGTAGAGGAGAGTCAGCCAACAGAGTTTGATCCCGATGACTTGGGGTGGATGGGTTTGGATCAAGAATCTGATGAGCCATTAGCAGCACCGCCGCCATCATCACGAGACACAGCAGGCACTAGTCGCACTCATGCTACTCCCACCCCGTGCGGCTCCGGTTATTACGGATGTACCCGAGGATTTGGATGAGTTCGAGTCGAGCCGGGCGGTGATGATATTGATGAGGATGACCTTGAAGATCCCATTTCCAACAACGGTGCAGTTTGATGATTGATCATTAATGTCATCTAGTTTATTTTAGATTTTTGTAACTTGTATTTGTAATGTATCAATGATCATAGCATGTTTTTTTGGAGTCTTGAACTATAGAGGCCATTTAGAGCCTCATTGTTTATGTATTTTGTTTCGAATCTCATCTATGATATATGTATTGTGTATTGGACTTGGAGTTCGTGCCATTTTGCTATAAACACCTTTCTTGCATATATATAAGAGAAAACTTTGCATATTTTGTGTGTAATTGTTGGAATTATGGTTTTTAACCTTTCAAATATATTATTTTCATTAAAAATATAAAATTTTATGTATTTTTTAGTAAACCGGTTCATTAAGTTTGAACCGGTCCGGTTCCGGTCCGGAAATTGGCCAATTAGAACAGTTCCGATTTTTACAACATTGGTTGCAACACTCTCAATCTTGTTCTTATTCCATAGTCTACATGTTGATCCAACCTATATTGCATTCGCCTCATGAATGATATGAATGATACATGCGGTTGACTTTTTTCCTTTGATTCTCACCAAACTGGATCTGGGAGCAACTGACCATGATTTCCTTGCGGGTGTTGCCTCCGACCTTTCTTACCCTCTTATCCTTGAAGCTTTTGCAATTCTTCTCAAGTATGTGCACCAGTGAAATGTTTGCCGTAAACAATTTAGACAAAACATTCGACTCATCACTCTTTTATTTTTTTAATTGCATAGGGGCAATTTTGAATTCTGGAAATCACTCCGGGTGAAGGCAAATATAAATAGATTCAATGTGGGCTTCAACTGGAAGATTGGGAGCACATGCATGTGCTTTTGAAGGGATTTTGCATGCAATTTACACGAGTTGCGTTGAAACTCAAGGAAGAGGATTTTGCCTTAAATGATTCTGCTTTAGCTCTTCACAATAATTGCGTGGATTTTAGAAAGGGTGACTTCGTGGATTTGTATGAAGGCAAGCAAGCTTCTAAAGATTTTGTGGATTTTCACAAGGGAAGGCAGCTTATAAATAAAAGACAAAGTCCTCCAAATCCACGCAATTTGGCTTTAATGACTGGCATTGAAACTCATGAGGGAAAGCATCGTGGATTTTAGAAAGGGGCAGCAGGCTTTGCAAAATAGAAGATAAGACATGAAGAATCCACGATTTGGCTCTAGACTTCTCCCTTTAAAAATTGCGTTGAAATTGGAGGAGAAGGCAGCTGGAAATCACGACTTGCACTTGGAAACTTCTTCTTCTAAAATTTGCGTGGAAATTAGAAGATGAAGGCATCGTGAAAATTGAAGATGGAGGGCAGCTATCATTTCCACGATTTTAACTTAAAGTTCTTACCAAAGGCTTGCATGGAAATCAATGTGGAAGGGCAGCTAACATCAACGACTTGCATGGGCTTTTTCTCCTAACACTTGCGTGGAAATCCATAAGTCAAGGCAGCGTGAAAGTAAGACATGGAAGGCAACTTCAATAATCACGACTTGCACTTGAGTTTTGCATAAAAGTTGGAGTTGGAAGGCAGCTAAACTTCACGACTTGTATTGCAAACTTCCTCTAATATTTGCGTGAAAACATAAAGGAGAAGGCAGCGTGAAAAATAGAAGTGGAGGGCAGTTCTAAAAATCACGACTTGCTAAGTGATTTTGCTTTGAGTTTGCGTAGAAATTAGAAGCGGAAGGCAGCGTAAAAATTAGAGGCAGCAGGCAGCTTGTAAAAACTACGACTTGCATTAAGTAATTGCCCCTTGGAAAATTGCGCTAAAACAAGAAGCAACTGCTTCTAATTTCCACGACAACCTTAAGTGATTGCCCCTCCATTAAAATTGCGCTAAAACATGGAAGAATGACTGCTCCAAATCCACGATTTTCCTTGGGTATCTTTGCCTTGTATTTCTAATACACAGAATTGCGTTGAAATTAGAAGACTTTGGCTGCCAGACACCACGACTTAGCATTGAAAAACCATGATTTGCACCAGAAGACTCTACTTTGATCCTTGATGCAATTGCCTGAGTGATTTTGCCCGTTGAATGATCCTCTAGAATGTTGCTTTTTCTTCCTTGGCCATGGCTGCTCTGCAAACGGAAGACAATCTTTTCCAAATCCATGATCTGCTCGATCATTTATCTTGAATTTAACCTCAGACAAGGCAAAAATCCTAAGCTCTGGTCACCTTCAAAAACAAGCTTTGGCAGACAAATTAATTGGCAATTTAAAAATACTAGATAGCTTTTCAAAACCCTAGGCCCGGAAAAGGTCTGGCAGGAAGAAAGAATAGGCTACGGGGATTGCCAGACGGGAAAATGAAGAAAGACCAAAACCAAAACACAAAAGAATAAAATAAAAACAAAACCCGAAAGACGCTACGGGATATTGCTCAAAAAATTTCTCCAATTAGCTAGTCTGCAAAAACTCTTCCCCGGGGGAATGTTTTGTGGTAATAATGACGGGGTGAAGTGCTTTATATAACCCAAATTTCCTAATTTTAGCTCAATCTATTTTTAAAAGAACTTTATTTATTTAATATAAAAATAAATAAAACGCTTTCAAACAAAGTCTGGTGAAGGAATTGAGTGAGCTTTTGCATGTGGGTATTTGATGAATTTGGCTTAATAACTCCTTGGGGATACCTTTGAGCAACACAAGCAACTGCAAGTAAAACAAAACACAAAAACGACCCGTTACTTAAAAAGAACAAAAATTTAAAAGGAAGTCCTAGATTTCAGGATGAAATCTTAGGGACACTGAAACAACATTTAAAAGAACCAAAATTTTACATCTATCTTACGTAGGCAAGGAAGTTCCCTTAGTCAAGAAAGTGCCTTTGGAAAAGAAAATTCCTTTAGCAAACTTTCCAAAATTATAATTAGAAAATATGTAAACAAAATCAAAATCAAATTGGTGCCAAAGAAACTACGGAGAGATGATGTGCAACCTAAAACTATGCAGCTTCAAAATGAATTCCTAAAATCATTCATGATCCACAGACTATGAATAACTTTGATGTTTGGTGACAATATCCATAATCCGAATGACCAACAAAAGCGGGACCCGATGGCGTATGCCTCATGCCTTTTATTCTATACGGTAACACTTCTTGTAACAACTGCAAGTAAAGAAACTCGAATCGAAAAGTGTTGTTCAGCATTTTAGGTGCAAGTTGTGTCCTAATTTTGGCAAATACACAAGATAATCTCTTAGATAACTCATAGGGTTCGCCGAACATCAAACAAGAAGTTCAAAATCCAGCAAACTTAATGAAAACCTAGAAAATTTGTTTCGATTGCCCTAAAATTTGAATGGAAAAGGGCTTAGGGAAAATCGTGGAGAACCTATGTAGGAGTTTGTGTGGATTTTGTGGGCATCAACGGAATGATCATCAACATTATGGCAAGTGTCGCGGCGTGGTAATGGTGACGTGGGCTCGTGAGTTGTGTTGGGCGATGTGGCGGCTACGCTTTGCATGGGAGCTTCCAGAGGAGCGACGATTGTCAGAGGAGCTAACGGGAGGTGGAGTTTTTGCTTTGTTTTTAATGTTGTTTGTTATATTTTTTTAATGTTTATTCTTATTTTTTTAATTTATATTTGTATATTTAACGAGTGTTAGACAAGGACACGTACCCCGCAAAACCAAGTGTCCCGAACGTCCTAGGGACAGCAAGAAGATGAGAGAAATTGCCCCTCACATTTCTGAAATGGCGGGAACGGATGGGACGCGTCTCAACTATCGGGGAGGTTTCGGGACGTCTGGTTTTTTTAATAATTTTTAAATCAATTTCTTTGTTGTTTTCTCTTTAAAAACTGATTTTTAAATTGTACTCTTGTAGTATAAGATTGTTTTTGGAAGCCACTCATCTCTATTCAAAAAAGTTTGTATGTATAAATCTAATTAAAATTCACTTTGGAAGCTCCAATAACTTAAAAAGTTTGTATGTATATTTCTATATGAAGAGAAAGGTTGTGTAGATAATAAAAGCAGTAAGGCATAGATCAAAACATTTACCGGTTAACCATAACCCGATTGTATTGTATTACAAAGACATATTAAGAATCAAGAGTGATATATGAATACAGAAATTTTCGAGCACAAATGCACATGGTGGACTGTCACAACATACATTAAAAGCTATACAGACTATGAAAACCAGCAGCATACATATTAATATTATATGTCCATACATTAAAAGCTATATGGACTATGAAAACTAGTAGCATACATATTAATATTAATAGCCTACGTTGCGGGATACGGAGTACGAGTACCAAAGACATGCACGGTACAATACGCGGATACGTCAATTTTTAAAAACCCTTGGGTATGATACGTCTTGGATACGTCCGTACATATATATTAAAAAATTAAAATATATATATGTGTGTGTGTGTGTGTACATCTACTCATTTTACTCATTTTTTAGTCCATAAATAACTGAAATAGTAATACAAAACTTGAATCAATGTTCAAAACATTCAATATACTTAAAGACTTTGCATTTTTATTGATCATGTGGCTGCCATACGTACACAGACGTATCCTTGTCGTATTAGTATTCGTATCCGTATCGGATACGTGGATACGTATCAAACAGGAAACGTGGGGGTCGGGGCATATCCTAGCAACGTAGTTAATAGCTATATGGAGCTATATGTATGCTGCTGAGCTTTTAATATGGACGTTTGAAATGATATATATCACATGGTGAACTGATATACAAATATGGACTGCTATTCATAATTTTTTAAAAAATTATCTGTATATTTTTAACATTTATAATTTTATATATTATTTTAATAACCATCCCCTGCCATCGCGAAATTTTGGAAATTTTTGCCATCTCGGAAACTTTATCCCCACGTCTTGCTGTCCCCCATCTCAAAGTCTTAGGTAACACTGATATTTAAATTTTTATTTGTTTATTTCAAATTTTTAAAATTATATTTATATTTCCTTATAATTAAATATTTTAAATCTATTTCTATTTCTTTATTTATATTTTTAATTTTAAATTATATTAAGTTATATTTTAAAAAATTATATTTATATTTTTAATTCCATATATATATTTTTATTTTCATATTTATATTTTGATTTAACATTTTTTTTTTAAAATTATCTTTATATGTTTTGACATGTTTTTATTATTTTTAATGTTATTTAAAAATTTAAAAACCTATCATTCGAATTTAATGGCAATTGGTTTTTCAAACTTTTTCTATTGGCCAACTTGAACCGAACTTTATCCTCATCAAACTCGAACCTTGTGACTTAGCCTCTTAGTATGGAGCATCTCATCTTTGCTTGAACTAAATCTTTGGAAAAGGTCTATTGACTATAGAATCAAGGAATATGTTCACCCATAGAATATTCCAATGGTTGATAGAACGTCAAAATATCTATACTGAAATCATTTTAGTCCTTCCAACCATGTCTTCTATTAAAAAAGAGGCCCTAAATCATCAGTCTGAATATCATGACAATACCAAATCCCTAACAGTGTTAGAGTTGTGTTCACACTAGGTAAGTTAGAAACTTGTTTGAGCTGTTTTCCAGCTATCTAGTTATTTCGTGTTCACATTGTAAGCTTGTTATGGGGAGATAATTCGTTTATTTGTTATAACCAAAGTTGTTATTTCCTCAACAACTTTGGCTGCACCCATATGAACCAATTCAAACAATATTTGTTTGAACACCATTGTATAAGCCTATTCAATAGGCATTTCTCTAATAAGAACTATCTTGGAGTAAGGAGGAGAATAATTTAAAAATTTGTTGTGTTGCTTTGTGCCCACGGTGTGTTAAGGAGATTCTGGATTTTTTTGTCAAATTGAAGGCTTAAGACCATTGCTGGTCTCTTGCTAGATCCTACCATTAATCCTCATATAGGATCAGAGCTGGGATTTGCAGAAGAAGCCCGATTTGGTCAAATCTGCACCGAGGAAGTTTGGTTAAGAAAAAGCTCAAACAGGTTTCTAACTCACCTAGTATGAACACAACTCTAACACCCTCCCTTAAGCAAAGACGTAGGGAGAAAACCAAACATGAAAGTGGGTCTCATCTACTACGCTTGATAAGGTACCCATCTACAAACATGAAAAACAAGAGAAGGAAGGACTCAACCAGAATAATTAACACAATGCTTTGAACAAACTCTTAAGCAGTTCAATAGAAATCTCAACCTATGTGACATGGCACAATAGCCACAACAATTATAACCATTGAAGATACAAAGGAAATTACAATATACAGTGACATATTAAGCCTCCTAATATAAGGAGAAAACACCCAAATGATCTAAATGATAAACAAAATTTGCCCCATCTCCTTTTTGTGAAATGCAAAGCATGAATATCCAATATCAAGATGATAAGCAAATAATGTTTGCATTGAAATTTGATACTTTAAAGGCCTTTCTAGACCACCTTCTACTGAATCATGAGACATTTTGCCACTATTGTGAGGAGTAAAGAACACATTTGTACTAGCATGTCTTGACAATGCAACAATTTTGATGTGAATATAAACTGAATCAAATTATCCCTCACTAGAAAGAAAAAAGGGTTGGGCACCAAATATTGTTTATAGATAATACCAGAAGGATTATGCAAGAGTGGAGCTACTTTGGTCTCAATGGCTGCAGAGAGTAAACTGTAAAGCCACGTTGACATCTATGCTTTTGTGTTTTGGCGTTGTGGCATTCATAGTATACTACCAAAGGCAATCATGGTATATTGGTCTTCTATGCTACCATAAGCATGGATGTGTGTTTTGATGCAAATACCAGATTTAGGAAGCAGGGATTTAGCAAGAATAGATATCTTGCAAAAATGTATCCATACCTGCATTTAACAACCAAAAACATCTTACAGCCAAAACACTCTGGGCAAATACTTCTTAATCTACGCAACATTTCTGTACAGCACTTTCTACCAGGCTAGAAAAATGTAATTTATTTTCCTATTTCTCCATAAATAATTTACAGGAAAATGCTTCCACCGTGGAAGCATTTCCTGACACTCAGTAAACAACCAGAAATGGTTACAGACCGCTGAAAGATTTCCATATGTTACATGGAGTTGCTGCTCCATGTGAATTGCCACATTTTAAATTATGGCATTTCTGAAGCATAAGTGAATGGATAAAGAGCATCATCGCATTCCATTTACAAGGCATTGACACAGCAAGGCAAAAGTGTATATGGAATATAATTATCCTGGATTAAAACGGGAAAATGTTGGCAAAAATCAAGAAACTAAAAACAATGTAATATTTGTAATAATAGAAAAAAACTGCTTTTGTTATTTAATGGCAAATATAGCACATAGAGATCCACCCCCTTGGGTTCCAAAACTTAATTTCGATGGGGCTTCCAAAGGAAATTCAGGTCTATCGGGGCGGGGTGTCTAGTTCGTAATGAGAAAGGGGAATTGATTTGCGCCAGTTCGATTCATCTACAAGATGGGACTTGCAATATTGCCGAAGCTCAAGCCCTTCTCTTTGGTGTGAAGTTAGCTGTGGAAAATGGAAGTTCTCACCTTTTCATCGAAGGTGATTCCCAGGTCTTAGTCCAGGCAATTAAGAATGGCAAATCTTTGCACTTGGGCTTTAGATGATCTTATTTCTAATATAATGTTTTGGTTAGATAAGTTGGAAGAGTGGCATATTTGCCACATTTTTAGAGAGGCCAACGTGGCTGTTGACCTGCTTGCCAATGCTGGAGTGACGCAAGCGGAGGACCATATATCTTCTAATGATGTAAATAAATGGCAGGGTCTAGCAGCGATTATTAATGAGGAGTCCCTCCATAATCATTCTGAGGCACTCCCGGTAGCACTCGTGTGAGCTTTCTTTTAGGTGTGGGGGATCGGATCTTTTCATTCCATCATAGCCTCCTCTCTTTGCTCGTAACACTTTGCAGGTCTATGTTTTTGGAGTTGTTTTCATGGCGGTTCCTTTGGTTCCATGCATCTTTCTGCGGGGAAAGTAGAGAAATGGCTTTCTATGGCCCCGTATCACTTGCTCGCCTCAAAAAGGTGTTTCGGATAGGCTCAAGCTCCATCTACAATGCAGTCAAGTGCATAATCGGGAGAAGTATTTAGAGGGAGTGCAGCGAGCCAGTCAATCTTGAGCTTGCTGCGGCCTTTGTCACCAATTTGCTCGCAATAGGCAAAAATAAGGAAGAGGCGTTGTTGATTGCCCACCATATCATCATCCAGAAGCACGCGGTGGGGCTTGATGAAGCAATTGCCAATGTTATCATGGATTCCGTTGAGGGGGAGAACGGCTCGGACCTGAGGGTTCGTTTGGCGAGCTAGAAAGGAGGAATGCAGTCCTTTTGGATTTTGCAGTTACTGTTCACAATATTTGCAGGTCGAAAGATTCAGGGCCAATGAATGTTAATCCCCTAGACCAATGCTCTGTCTTCCCCTATCAGCCCGGCTCCCCCATTCAGTCTAATCTTTTGGCGAGAGTAAATTGGCTTATGCTTTCTGATAAAAGTTGCCAAGGCGGAGAAGTAGGGCACAAGGCTGGACTTCGCAAGAGGAAAGCGAAAGATTCAGTGGCAGACGAGGTCGGTGAGAAGAATCCAGCAGCTTTGCCCATGTCAAAGTTGAAGTTTTAGATGTATCTGATTAGTATGTCTATAGTAGTCTGTTACTTTCGGTATATAGTATAGTCTTTTTTGGAGTTTTGTTTCCAGGGTGGCAGTTTATAATGCCCTATGTTTTACCACCCTGTCATAAGATCGAAATATATTGTATGGGTGGGGTCCCCTCGACCCCCAGTTCATAGCTCCGGTAAAAAGCGTTTTCTTATCAAAAAAATATATATATAGCACATAGAGATAGAAATAAACATAATGCAATAAAAATGTCAACCACAAAAAAACATAGGGTTTAGAAAAACCTATTTTAACTTTACCTAAGAGGTTTATGTACATGTGGTCATGGATCGGGCTTACTATTTTAAGGGCATGTGTGTTTTTACTTAAACCCTCACTAGAGTTTAAAATTTAATTTCTGAAATAAATATAATCAAAGCAAAACTTAAAACAAATGAACTTACCTTTACCCTTAGTGTGTCTGTGCTCTGTATTTTCTGCCCTCAGGAGTAAAATGAGCCAAAACAAAGACAGGTATTTATTAAAAAATGCATAACCACTTTTGTAAAAACTTGGGAAAAACTCAGGGAAAAGGCACGGCAAATTCAACAAATGCAAGGGGTCGTGATTAATCTAGATTTTTTCAAAATTAACGCTACTACGACAAAGGTAAATCTGGTAACATCATTCGTTTACAATTTTGCCTCTGTTTCTGACAGGTTTTATATCCAAAACTTAAACTGGATTTTGTTTACTAGTCTCTTGGAATGCAAATACTTTCCTTCACGCTTACTTTTAATATAAGGCAAATGTGCTTATTTATTACTAGTTATGCAAACTTGAGAATATGAAATAAAACAGAAACCTATCCACTGAGATATATACTAGCAATTGCAAATGAGTTGCAAGTTACGCCGGAGAGGGCTTCAATTTTATGTGTATAATTTTACTCAAAGAACAATTCCAGTGTAAAGATAAAGAAGGGAAAGGTGTAGAGAGTCGGTTCTTCTGTCGGCCAGCTATGGCTGCCAGTAAAGTAAAATAAAAAACAGAACCATGAGTTAACACCGCGGTCACTCATGATGTTCTCAGGCCGGCCACTCCCAAAAGCAAGGGCACCAAAGAATGGTTATTGCCAAGTCTAAAATGTCATTTAAAGGATGTGGAGTCAAAGAATAGTAAATATCTATGACTTACAAAAATATCTAAAATCCGGCAACCTGTAAAGTTAAGCCACCGGAATTTGACACTTTCCAGCAATGCCTTCTTCAAAGTAAACGCCTCCGGCGAATTAGGCTAAGTTAAATTGTGCTTGAGCAGTTTACTATTCACTTTATACCATGTTTTGCCAGCAACACCATTTAAGGAAAAAGGCCAAATGTCTGTGAAAACAAAATCAGATGACTTGTAATTCTCATTCAATTACCTTTGAGAGTCCCTTTGTCAATTTAATGACGAGTGGTTAATTTCATTGCAACACTAATAAGGTCATTTACTACATTATATAGATAAGAAGTAACCCTTAGACTGCAATAAGCCTGCATAAAATGTTTTCCGGTCTTCCTCAACAAAACCAGTGCTTGAGTATTTTGATATTCACTTCACAATGTGCTTTGTCTGTGCAACTATGTTCCAGGAAAAAAAAACTAGAAACCTAAAAACCAAATCCAGTGGTTTCAATATTTCAACCAAATAACTTCTAAACCACCTTGATCCCAAATTAGTGGTCTCCCTGTTAAGCTTGTCACAACCAGTGCTTCAGCAGTTTACTATTCACTTCAAACCATGTTTTATACACAACTCTGTTGCAAAATAAAATTTAAAAACTTTCAAAACAAATGCAAAGGCCTGGACTTTTCATTCAAGCACCTTTGAAAGTGCCTCCGTAAATTTACTGTCGAGTGGTTTAATCCATTGCAAAATAATAAAGTCATTAACTACGCTATACAAGTATCAGATAACCCTTGCGCTCTGTTCTAAAGCATTTTTTTACAGTGATAATCCCGTGTTTTACTAGACAATGCAAACAAACACTTGAACAACTTGACAGTGTATTTTTTCGGCAACCCTGTTGAAGGAAAAAACCCAAAATACCTCAAAAATATCAACTTACGAACTGCTTCTCTTTCGAGTACTTTTGAAATTATTCACTTCACATCGTGTTTTGTTGGCAACCCTGTGGAAGGACAAAACCTGAAATACCTTGGAAAAAACTTAAATGACGTGAACTTTCATTCAAGTACGTTTAAAATCATTCAGTTCCCACTGTGTTTTCTTGGAAATTGTGTATAACCAACCAAAAAAAAAAACTTGAATAGAAATCGGATGCCTGGGAACTTATGTTTAAATATTTCAAAACTGTATTCCTCGCCATGATGCACGTGTAGTTTACGCCTTTGCAATAGTAAACAGTAATTTGCAAAACATCGCACTCCATTCTAAAGCATTACTCATAGACATGATTTCGCACAAAGGTTTTTTTAATGTTTAGCTCAGAAACAAAACAGAGGACCACTCACTACGAAAGCCAGGACCTAACCTGAAAAAGGGCTTCGCGAGGCAATCTGTTGCCACTTATATTCAAAATGCTCTGTTCACTTCAATAAAGGGTTCAAATCCGCAAAACATTATCTCACAAACCACTAAAAACTACAGAGAAAGAGCATAAACATCTAAAACAACGAGCATAACTCTGCTCTGCCAAAATCTTTCCTCTTCAAACCCTATTTAGAAATCATTGCAGTACTTCCCTACATAACTTCAAACCAATAACATTTGAAAAATGCCTAGTTGCTGTGAAAAGAATGTTACCTCGGAAGGATACTCGGCGCAGAGGCGCTGGCAAATAAAAGTAGCATTGCGATACATGTACAGACGGAGGCTGGAGTTTACGCACTCCACCATTTTGGCCTCCATCTTGCATCAAAATTGAACCGCCAAATCGCTGCCAGCAGAGTGTGTATGGCGCGGGTTCGAATCCCACCAGACCCCAAAAAATGCAGTAGTAAAAAGAGGGAGACTGTTTCTCCTTTGACGTTGCGCAGATCCTATCGGAACTACTTTGGAGCTGGAATAATCAAAATCAGGTGCTGCCTGTGTGGAGCCGAACCCTCCTTGTCCTCTTTTCCGGCTATGTTTACTTCATTTGAATATTTTTCCGTCTCTTGTTTTTATGGATTTTTCTTGAAATTGGTTAGAGCCCGGAAATAAATACTTATGTGGTGGTGTTTTCAAATGGGCAATGTCCGTTACGCGGATTCAAATTGCGAGATTTTATGATTTCAAGGTTCCAATACCCAGTGAGATATGTGTGGGGACAATGTGTGATAAGATTTGGTGATGATGTTAGCTCTTGAATTTTCTAGGTGTGGGATTAACTTCTTTTAGGTTTAGGAAGGGCATGGGTTCTAGGTATCGGACGTATGATGAGGACAAAAATTCTTACATATGCCCATCTTAGCACAAAGACTTCTTCCATGACATGTGACACCGCTTTGTTTAAACAACAAAAATATTAGTAAGTATAAAGGGTTCTTATAAATAATGTGTGTTCCCTTTTTCTATTTAAAGAATTTATGAAAAAAATATTCTTCTTCTTTTGTCTTTTTTGGTTGTTTGTTTTTTAATTTTTTTTTTTTTGAAAAGATTACCTTGACATAGTGTCAATAAAGTAAGAGTAATATATGATAAAGTATGGTGTTATAAGTAATCTAAGTTGAGGAGTTTTGGTGTCAAGGTTATGTTGATAGAAATATTGTTAAATAATCCTTACTTTTTCATGAATAGCCACAACTTGTGCTTAAGGGATCATTTGTGCGGGGACGTTAGATTAGGCAACTTTGCATAGTTTCTTTAGAATCTATTCTCAACCATCGTGGAGTTAAGCAAGAAAGGGAGTTGGTCTTTGCCCACTCATAAGATCTTTAAAGAAAAAGACTCGCTCTAAACAAAGGTGCTCTATTGATCACTAGCAAAATGCGAGACATTGCAAGTGAAGTGTTTAACAAAACATCTTGAAACATGTTTGCGAGATGTTTTGTCTATGATCTCATTTGTTCCTCTCCACAAGTAGTGAAAAAGGTAGTAAGAGGGTGTGTAGGGAGGCGTGCATGCAGAAGCCTAGGGAGAAAATAAAGTTAGATTGGGTAAGCCCTTGTTTCTCCTTTGATATGTCTAATGTCATTGTGGGGCTCAACCTCCAATGTGGGTTGGGTCTCAAGCTTCATAGAATAAGACCTTTACTAAAGCTATCGAGTCATGGCTAAATCACAAAAGAGGAAAATGGAAGTTATTTCCCCTATTAAAAAAGGCAAATTTTGCTAAGCAAAGAACAAGTAAAATCTAAAAGTTAAGTTTGGTGAACAAAATGTCATCCCGATTACGATGGTCTTTTGTAATGCGGCTTGATTTGTAAATTCCGTAAGTTGTGGTCAACCCTTAAGGGTATCCACTCGTGGGATACAAATAATCGCTTCCATTATCTCCAAGGACATAGAGATGTGTTTTTTGGGAAGGCATTTTCTTATTAATCTTCCATACTTTACGAGATAAAAATGATTTAAGAAAGGGTTCTAGTTTGTAGCTAGAAGTGGGTTGTCCATGAAGTATCGGGGTGATGGTTTTGATACGGGGAAGAGATATTAAATTCCATTCTAATCTATGTGAAGTTGCATTGTTTCCTATCTAATTTTGGAGGCAAGAATCTTTCAAAACAATAGGTGGCTCTCTTGGAAAGTATCCCAAAGTTACATAAATGACTTCTCGATGTAGGCTAACTACCTTTTCATGAATGTGTGTAGAGATTGATGTCTTTAAGGGATTACTAGAGTGTGTTGAAATTGAGTTGCAAGTGGAAACAGGAACTTGGTTATGAGTGAATCCCCTTCAAGTGTAGTCATTACCGTGAATATGGTCATTTTGTTCACAGCTTGTCTAAGAAAACCCTAAGATTGATTTGAAAGAAGTTTTTATACAATTTTAAAAACACTATTGGTGTATTTAATTAACCATACACTATTTATTATATGTGATTAAGATGCATTTGCAATCTTTAATTTAATATAATGCTCGTCTTATCTCTCGAGAAGAGTAGCAATCAAGTTATTGACTTGATTGACTTTCATTGTTAATAGATTAAATAAACTATTAAAAAATTAAAGCAACCTTTCTTTGCGAAGTAATCTACTATCTAACCAAAACAATAGCCTTTACTTGGTTTTATAGAAGTATATAGAGGTGGTGTTTTATGTATTAATGCGGTGTGGAATAGATATTCAATGTAATGCTCTTATAGGAGGGTCATTGGCCCTCCCTCGCATTTGATCTTAATATATTGGTAGTCATTATACCTTGATCAAATATGTGTTTATATTGTTTTAATGTTTTATAGGTTTATGCACATAGGTAGGTGTTTGTCTTGGGGTTTTATGAACTTATTCTTAGATTTGGACATTCAAGGCAAACACAAAATAATAATAATCACTTGTGTATATTATTCTCACACAATAATATGGCCAAAAGTATAGCCAAACCACCTCCTAATAAATAGGAAGGTGTTACAACAAATAACTGGAATAATATTCATGGGTAAAACATACTCTACGAATAATATATTGTTAAAACAATATATTATAACAATATAACAACCACACAAACTATAATGTAAACATTAATTTCCTAACATTCCCCCCTTAATGTTTACATGATAAAGAACAAAACTTTCACACTTCCTCTACAACTCCGCCCCCGTGTTTGCTCATGATCTTGGTACAACACTCAAACTAAAGGTAGAAGAAGGAACACATCAACTTCTTATCAACCATGCGTTGTCAAGAACACATCTGACCGACGAGGATGGGAACACGCTCAGGAATCATTTTCTTATCAACCACCACTCACTCTATAGAACACATCGACCTAGCGGTGTGGGAACTCAAACAGAACACGTCGAACAACCTTGATGGTTTTCGGTGGCTAACCACAAATCTAGGAATGAACAGAACAAATCGATTGTTCAACCTCTTTAAGAATCACAATGATGTTGCCTTTCTTTGTGCTATTTGTTCTTCACTATGTTATTACATTGGGGAATAATGTAGGAATAGCCACATACCAGTGAACAAGAACAAACAACATTTGTTCTTATTTTCTCACACCAAACTCGAAAATGAGAAATCCACACCACACAACTGAAAATTTGAAAAACAAGTGCTCACACCACAAAAATGTGCCACCACGACTTTGTGCAAATTTCCATCATTGGTGATCGCGAGCGATCGTTGATCGACCTCCAACCTCTAATGCCTCCGTCCTCCAATGAACATATTGCTAACTCGACTGATATTGACTTTGAGGCTCAGTAGTTTCCACATTGGGTTTATTTTGTTTCCCCAACGTGAAACACTTTATTTTGCCGGACGTCGGATAACATCGAAAATGTGTCCAACAATTTTTATTTTTCTAAAAATTTTACAATATTTTGACTTCAACTCACAATGACAATACTTGACTACAAATAAACACTAGACTCTTTTACAATAAATGAGGTATTTAGATAATGACAAAACTAATAACAATTTTAGATTAGTTAACACTTTACAACTTGACAAAGAATGAACAACTATAACAATATTTATTGTTAACAAGAGGTAAACAAAACATTTTAAAAGCAATCAGTTTTATTACTTTTCAAATAACAGTACTTTATGGACTTGACCAATAGAACACATACAAAGAAACTAATGACTCCAACAGATTAAACAAAAACTTAATTGATACGACAAGTGAAAAATACCAGCAGAAAAACCAAATATATACTATAAACACGACCCTGATTTTTCAATTCATACCTAAATTGAATTAGATGTGACTTGACTGTATTGAGAGACATGCAATACGGTGCGACTTTGAAGGTGACTACTTCGACTAGGTGCTCGGCTACTACTTCGACCAGATGTTCGTAACAAAACAGATCTTAAACTCAGCTGCCAAATTGGAGGTTAACGTATGCAACCAACAAGACATACAAAGAAATTGACGTTTATGATAACCTTATGTGTCAGTCTGCAATGTATATTGGCACAATTTCCTTTCAAGAACCGTGTACAAATCGCCACCTTCTCAGAATCATGAGTGTAAGGGCATATGTTGTCAACTTCCTTGTTGCATTTGCCAAATTTAGTAAACAATTGGAAATTTTGTTGTTTCGTAAACAAAATGGATCTGACAGAGTGTAAACTCCGTCTAACCTTTTGACTCGTTAAGGCACAACTGATTGTATTTAAATCTCTAACAAATTGGATCCTGTTCCCATCTTGTATATATCTTATCACTTTCAGCACAAAATCCTTGAGAAATCCATCACAAATAGGTGCTTTGGGATTGACATTGACAAGCCTATAAGGACAACTCTCATGCATACAAACTCCTAGTAGGAAATATGAACAATCTGGCATTCGTTCTGGAGACATTAGAAAATACAAATCCAATGAAAAGCAGGGAGATCTTGATCTGAATGTGGCTGTGGCAATCTATCCTCAATAAAAGTGGGAAGGATTCACAAATGTTAATGTTGATTTTCTCTTCGATTGAAGGACCTGGAAAGATTTTGGAGAACAAAGAGAGACTCGATTGGATCACACAGGGTGCAAAGATGCAAGATTTTGTTTTGTTACTAACAATTAACACACCACAGGGCAATTGAGGAGGGTAACATGAATGCCAACGCCCTCAGGAACTGCGTATTCAATCACATCTGTCTTTTATGCAAATAAGATTCATACCAAATAAAAACTTCTTCCAACGCCTTTTGTTTAACAATAGGTGTAATATTTTACCAAGAATATATTAACTAAAAGAAATCAATTCTCTCATTCCCCAACATGATTCAGGACAATAGAGAATGGAAAAGTTGCCCCTCCATAAACTTTTAAGCCATACTAATGAATAGTTTGCTCTGATACCAAATCTTAGATTTGGACAATCGAAGGCAAAAACAAAATAATAATAATCACTGTGTATATTATTCTTCCTAGTAAAAGGGCTATTATATAGCCAAAAGTATAGCCAAACCACCTCCTAATAAATAGGGAGGTGTTACAACAAATAACTCGGAATAATATTCACAGGTAAAACATACTCAATGAATAATATATTGTTGAAACAATATATTATAGCAATATAACAAGCACGCATACTATAATGTAAACATTAATTTCCTAACACTTATCCTAGAACTTGTCTAGAATTTCCAACTAAAACAAACAAAGCAAAGAGGGGTGTTGTTGTTGAGGATGGTGTGTGTTCCACTTAAAATCAGTTTGAGCTTTATAAGAATTAAACAGAAATCACGAGAAAATGGCTCAAACATTATTTGTAGAGATTGTTGGAACAAATAAGAACCTTCTTGAAGTTAAAGGCAATGATGTCATATATGAGTCTTAATAGGGTTTATGTTGGAGAAGAAAGAAAATGCTAGATTAGGTGAGGAAATTTAAAGGGTGAAGGAAGTGGAAATTGGAAAAAATGACAACTTGGTGTCAAAGGAGACTAGTCTATAAACACTTTTGAGAGGACACGAGATAAATTTAATGAGGATGATATTTTTTATGAAGGTTTTATTACCTTAAGCCAAATGGAAACTAAAATTGATTGTGAAATTTTGATAAAGAGGAGGGTAGGTTGACCTACAATTTTTGAGTCACTACAAAAATATTCCAAGAGGGTAGTTGAAGAAGGTTCCCAAAAGCAAATAGACCTTGACAATTATATAGAAGAGACATATGCAAAAAGAAAAATAACAAATATAAATGGACGTTAAAGGAGAGGAAAGAAGGTGAGTTAAAGGAAAGGAAAGGAAAAACGAGCGGTGAAGATTTAGGTGGAAGAGCAACTCCAACAATGAAGCCAAGAACACAATATCTACAAAAAATAGAAAATATATTATAAAAAAACTCTCTCACATACAAAATCAAGCTAGATCATCATATCGCAGGATGCCTCAAATGGGATAGAAGA
The DNA here is from genome assembly GCA_018340775.1 of Taxus wallichiana var. yunnanensis. Classification (NCBI taxonomy): domain Eukaryota; kingdom Viridiplantae; phylum Streptophyta; class Pinopsida; order Cupressales; family Taxaceae; genus Taxus; species Taxus wallichiana. The sequence goes on along the minus strand of CM031235.1, from coordinate 72,491,653 downwards.
TTCCTTTAAATAGGCAAGTGAGAGGAATGTAGAACCTTCTAGGGAGAATTCTAGAGGATAAGGTTTCTAGAGAATTCTATATGTAGAAGACAATAAGAGGTTCTAGAAAGGATTCTAGAACAAGAAAGATCTAGAGGAAATCTAGAAAGAAGTGGGATCTAGAAGGACCCACTACAAGAAAAAATAGAGATGTGCACCCAATTAAATATTAATTACTAATTAAGATCTTAATTAATTATCCTAACACCCTCCCTTAAGCAAATAATTAGGAAGGTGAGAACATGAATATGGGTCCCGATCAATTGCTAGGCCATGTTAGGTACCAATGCACAACAAATAAAAGAAAAGAAGGAAGGACTTCATGGTGAATCCCCACAAGGAAAACTTCATTCACTCTAAGCAAGTCTCACAAATGAAGATAACGAGGAGCCGATATAAAGTTTGGTGAAGATGTTAAGAACTTGGTCGCCATGAAGCACAAACTCAAGTTAAAGAACTCCATCCTAGATCAACTGTCGAATGAAATGCATGTGGATCTCAATGTGTTTCGTAAGTTAATGCTTGACCAAATTGTGGGAAATAAGCAATGGCACTCTGGTTATCACACCAAAGAGTGGTAGGAACTATTTGTGGAAGAACAAACTCATCAAGCAAATCCGTCGGTTGAAGCTAAATAGCCTCCTCACTAGCTTTAACTACACCTTAATACTTAACCTCAGTAGAAGATAATGCAATAGCAGTTTAATTTTTGCATCCCCAAGAAATTGGACCAGAACCAAGATGATAAACAAATCCAAAAGTAGATCTATGAGTGTCAACATCACCTGCCTAATTTGAGTCGGTATATCCAATAAGTTGCGAAGAACTTTGTGGTGTATATTGTATGCCAAAGTGCAAAGTGCCCCGAAGATAGCACAAAATACACTTAGTTGTTTTCCAAAGTGACTCTCATGAGGCTCATGTACAAAGAGAGAGACAAGGTTAATAACAAATGTGATGTCAGGATGAGTGTGTGTCAATTAGAGAAGACTTCCTACAAGTTATCAATATAATGTGGGATCAACTAGAGGAGTCTTACAATCAACAGATAAAACAATGCCTGACTAAAAAGGAGTAGGAGCAGGCTTGCAATTAGCCATATGAAATTGATGAAGTAAATCATGAGCATACTTCTTTTTCTAATGGGAATCTCCTTAGAAGCCCGATGAACACGCAAACCAAGGAAATAATGTAGAATTCCCATGTCGGTATGTCAAAATGATCCATCAACTGTACTAAATATCTGAATGAGGGAATCCAAATTTCTAGTAAGAATGATATCATCAACATAGAGCACCTTTGGTATCAGAAGAGTATCCCCATTCCATTGAATATAGACATTAGGGTCCGAGTGACACCGTAGAAAACCAAAAGAGAGAAAAAAAATCCATCTTCTCGTGCCAAACATGTGGAGCTTGCTTGAGACCATAGAGAGAAAATGACGACAAAGTCTACAAACAAGTGAAGGATCCTACACAAAACCTAGAGGTTGCTCCATATATATCTCCTCATGAAGATCACCATGCAAGAATGCACTCTTTACATCCATCTGGTATACAAGCCAATGATTAGTTGCAGACAAGAGAGAGAGCACGACTTGAACATAATCCATCTTAGCTACATGAGAAAAGTCTCAGAGTAATCAATCCCCTCAACTTGTGAAAAACCCTTTACAACTAAGTGAGCCTTGTACCGATCAACATAACCATCTGTTGCATACTTGGTCTTATAGACCCATTTGCATCACACAAGTTTTCTTCCTTTAGGAAGAGGAACTAAATCCCAAGTGTGATTCTTCATAAGTGAATAATACTCCTCACACATAGCAGTCTCCCACTCTAGTTTGGCAATAGCATCAAGAAAAGTGAATTGGATCATCTGAAATAGCATGACTAACAAGAGTCATACCAGAAATATGTGAGTGAGTTTGACAAGGAATAAAGGATCACCAACCATAGGACCTACTGAATCCAAAGTGGATTGACCCCATTTGGGCAAAGCCTGAGAAGCATGTGGAGGAGGAGGAGGAGGTTGTACATGTGCATCAACTGGGTCCTCATCATCATCATCTGGAAACATATTAGGAGAAGGAGAAGAAGGAGCAAAAAGGGATGGAGTGTCAAGAGATGAAGTCTCCATAGAAGAGTCACTCTCATCAAAACAAACATCCCGCATAAATAAAACATCATTAGTGATGGGGTCATGAAGGTGATAGGCCTTAATAGTCTCACAATAGCCAACAAAAATAAGTGGTCGGTTTTCCTTCTCCATAGACTTGAGTTTTTCATCAAGAATAAATGCCCATGCCTTGCTCCCAAATACATGAAAATTTGACACATTAGGTTTCTCTCCAGACCAAACTTCGCACAGAGTCTTATTCTGCAAAGCTTTATGTATCGTCTAGTTCTGAATGTAGTTGGCATAATTGATTGCCTCAACCCAATAATGATGATCCATTTCCTTATAATGAATTCTACAATTAGCCATCTCCTTCAACGTTCTATTCTTCCGCTCAGCCACACCGTTTTGTTGAGGAGTATAGGGTACTATAAACTAATGCACGATCCCATGTTGAGTGTAGAAATCCTTGAATGCATTGCTCACATATTCCCCCCATTATTAGTGCATATCATCTTGATTGGAAGAGAGGATTGCTTCTCAACAAGAGCCTTAAAGGCTTTGAAATTCTCAAAAACATCACTTTTGGTCTTAAGAAAGTAGACCCAAGTGCGTCAAGAAAAGTCATCAATAAAAGTGAGTACATATTTGGCCCTAGAAAATGAACGAGTAGGAAAGGTGAGAAGATCACTATGTACCAACTCGAGAAGATCCCTTGCGCGAGATGCCTTGCCCTTTGGAAAAGGATCCTGATGTTGTTTTCCAAGCATACATCTGGGACATACTCCATCTGTGCAAGAAATATTCGAAGACCAAGAACTAACTTCTGTGTACTCATCTGTTGTAAGTATTTTTAGTTCAAGTGGCCAAACCTCTCATGCCACAATTTACTAACTGGATCAGCATGGGCAAGTAATGAAGCACCTGTAGAAGGCTCAAATCCTTCAAAATGATAAAGACAAGCACTATGATCTGCAACACCTATAGCCACTATCTCTTGAGGATCTTGTAACTCTTTGATTACAACTTTTTGTGGAGTAAATTCAATAATTATCCTTGTGCCTGAATTACAAATTTGATACACAGACAAAAAATTAGAAGTGATTTGGGAAACAAGTAACACATTGTAATCTGAACCACCATGTAGTTGAACATCATCGGTCCCAAAACATTAACTCATGAATAGTTTCTAACTTAAATATGGGAAGTACTTTGCAATTAGAAGGTGAAGATAAAAGATCCTATGAATGAATGAGGTGATGAGAAGCTCTGAATCAATGATCCAATGGTCATGGGATGTAGAAATAACCCGAGCAAAGATAAGTTTCCCTTTTCTGATGAAGAAAGCTGGAGGAACGTAATCTTGTGTTGTTTAATCGCATCTTCCAAAGCTTTGATATTCTTAAAAATATATCGTCGAAATGATTTGCACCACCACAAAAGTTACTGAGGTCCCCGATTCTTCTTCTTCTTGGATTGTCATTTAGGTTTAGAAGGCTTAGTGGACCCATAAATTTTAAAGGGTTCGAAGGTTGAGAAGGAGGAGGTGTATTAACTTGATTTTTTGGAGGGCAAGGTATTTGGTTTGGACTTGGGTTTTCCTTTAGAAGAGCTAGCAACTAGGGCGTGAGAGCTACTAGGAAGGGAATCCAAGGTCATCAATTTGGTTTTCTCCCTAGTAAGGCGATCACAAAAAAGCTCAAAGGTGGGCCATTTGAATTGGTCATCAAGGGCATCCATAATGTAATAAAAAGTAGAGGCAAAGACACTAAAGGGACCCTTCAACTTAGATAAAATGAAAAATATGACTTCTTGATTAGTTTTCTTTTTACCTCCTACTTCCAACTCAGAGCTAATAGACTTAAACTTGGACAAAAATTCTTCTATAGTGGAAAAATCAGATGCGAAAGGGAAGATAATTTTGCATCCAACTACAATAACTTGAATTCATTGACCTTACTGAAGAATTCTACAAACTTGTCCCATGCTTCCTTGGGTGTGCTAATGCCAGAGAGGTGAAACATCAAGTTGTCGAGGATATTTAACTTGATCAAACTAAGAGCCTCATCCTGCTTTGCACTTTCGATCAAGTAGCGGTCTTTCACGGAAGTAAAGTTGGGACCATTGTCTTGCACCATGCGCCATAAGCCCTTTGATTGTAATAATTTTTGCATCTTTGGTTTCCAAACATTGTAATTGGTAGTATTAAGAGGCTCAAACAAGCGTGGATCCATGGGAGAAAATGAGGACATGGCCTGGATGGATGTCAGGTACCACCAAAAATGCGTCCCAAGGCCTACAAGTAGACCCTCCCAAAAAGGTAAAAATCGACCCCCAGAATGTGATAAAAATTGAACCAGTTGAATGGGGATTAAAAATCAATCACTTTTGCAAAAATGACACTCGATCTCGAGCTATCGTGTAAAAGATATGGTCGATTTGATTTCATGAAAGTGGCCCAAATCAATTAAAAAAGGCTTGATAATTAAAAATTAGGGCTATATGGAGGGGAAAGTGGTTGTGTGACCACTTGTTGGAATCTGGAAAATGTCAATTTTTCAAAAATAAACTTGGTTTTAAAATAACACGCAAAAAAGGTATTAATTTGGCCAAAAAAAGTTTTTAACCCCCAAATATGATTTATTTTTCACTAACTATAGAAAATTTATAAAATAAAAACCATAGTTAAGTGAAAAAAAACTTAGCGAATGGGAGAGGGTTGCTCTAATTGCAAAAAAAATAATAATTAAAAAGCTCACGACAGTGGCGGCAATGAAAGAGAATCGACAACGACAATAGCGTCGATGGGAGAGAAGCGTGATGATAAAGCAAACGACAATGACAAAAACCAGTGATAATAATTCATAGAGAAATTGCATGCCCCCTAATTTGCTGAAAATATTTAAAATAAGCTACAATAAATATTAGATCTCAATTACATAAATTTTACTGAAAACTATTTTGTAGTAATAAAGGGATACCAACACACTGCTTGACTTGCACACTCAAATATTTGTATGGGTTGTACAAAAACAAAGAACAACCCATAAAAGCGACTCGAAAAAACCTAGCAAAACCCAAAAAAGGTTTTCTTAAAAAATAGAGAAAAAAAATCTGAAATTGTAGCAAGGGTAATAATGATAAAATGGCAAAAAAACCAAAAGCTCGAAAAATTAATAACATAGGTGTGCCTTATATCAAAATATAAGTGTTTGGGACATCTTAACTCATTGGAGATGTTCATATAACTTTAAAATGCACATGCTAAAACTTCTTTATTGAAGGTGGGTGATCAAGCCATAAACCGCCAAAATAAACCCAAGAGAAAATGCGAGAATAGTGTATGCGAAGTGTGAAGGAGCCTTCCAAAACTCAACCTCGCTCGATACCATGAAAGGAAAAATGAGCGGGCAAAGATCTAGGTGGAACAGAAAATCCAACAATTAAGCCAATAACACAATATCTCGAAAAATAGAAAATATATTATAAAGAAAACTCTCTCACATACAAGATCAAGCTAGATTATCATATCTTAGGATGCCTCAAATGGGAGAGGAGATGCCTTTAAATAGGCAGAGTGAGAGGAGTGCGAGAACCTTGTAATGAGAATTCTAGAAGAGATGGTTTCTAGAGAATTCTATATGTAGAAGACAATAAGAGGTTTTGTTATCCCGTAAAATTGACAAGGGCAATTTTACCAATAACCATACCGAAAATTTTGTTTCGATCCCTCGTTAGGGATCCTTCGTGTTCGAAACGTTGTAAAATCCCTTCCCGGGAAATCTAGTTTTCGAACTTAGTCTTTTGAGCCTTTTTTGGCTGGGCGCATGAAATATCCTTGTAACATTAGCTTTTGATGCGCCCCCTTAAAAGCCTTTGGCGCATGGTTTTCCATGTTAACACATCTTTCGGTGCGCCAAAGGATGTTGAGTCTGTTTTACGTGCGCCAAGGCGCATGCGCCTTATTATTGACATTGCTTTTGTTGCTCCACTTTTCGGTGCGCCAAAGGCGCATAAATCTCAACTATGACACAAAGTTTTGGTGCGCCAAAGGGCGCACGCTTTCTCCTGTCGACAGCAACTTTCATGTGCCATTTCAAAAGTGGTTGGCGCATTGATGACAAGTTTTTCTATATATATCAGTGCGCGCCCAATGTCATTTTCATTCTTTTTGTCGAGCACGTGATCACTCTGGACTTGTCAGCCTCTGCTTCGTCGTTTTCGTCGCCCTATGGACCCGCTCTCATTTTGCTATATATCTAAGGTAAGAGGTTCTCCCTCTTCTCCATTTCGTGCTTTCGGTTATTTGCGTGTTCTTGGTCTGTGTTCTTGGTCTGCGTTGTGGTTTCTAGCCGGTGTTAAAATAAGATTGGTTTGAGCTAGTTTCCCTCGTCTTTGTCTGTCTTCCTTTCTTCTTTTCCTCCTCCTTTCCCTCCCTCTTTCCGGATCTGTTGGAAGGAGGCATTTTGAAAGGACTTGGTCTGCCAAACTTTTATATGAAACCTTATATGTCCATGCTATCTTTGAAATGGAAGAAAGAATGAAAATGATTGAGCAATGAGTTTAGTTCTATGGCGCACTGGCGCGTCTTGTCACACTTAAAACAGTTGCGCCCCTTTGGCGCATCTACCCGCCATGTTACATGATTAAAACCCGCGCCAATGGCGCAGCCTTTTGTCCTGCTACATCTAGAATTCATGCGCCCTCAAAGCGCGCCCTTTTTGCATGCTACAAGTATAAATCCCGCGCCTCCTTAAAAGCCTTTGGCGCACCCTTTATCCATGCTACATAATGTTTCCATGCGCCAAAGGGCGCACCCAGCTTTCATGTAACACAAGCCTTATTCGCGCAAGTATAAAGCTATCAAGGCGCGGGCGCACCCTCCATTGCAGTAACATGATGTTGTGTAAACCCTTCATGCGCCGCGCCAAAGCCTTTGGCGCACCATTTGTTAATGTTACATAATCCATCCATGCGCCAAAGGGCGCACCGAACCTTCATGTAACATACTCTTTCCATGCGCCCTGCTATAAAATGCAACCTGCTTCATCCATGCGCCATGCGCCTTTGGCGCCAGTATAACCTCTGCAACATTCCTTTTCTGTGCGCCTTATCTATTTGGCCTGCCAGTTGCATTTTTCCTGCGCCCTGAGCCTTAAAATCTCTAACTCTTTCTTCTGCTAGCATTCCAATGGAAGATCAAATGACTAATTCAACCTTTTTGGATTGGGTCTCACTTCTTCTTCATGCAGATCAACGAATGAGTTCGAAAGAACACATGTCTACGTCAGCAAAGCCCACCAAACCAAGAGGATAGGCTAAGTGACGGAGAAGAAGAGATGAAATACAAATATCGGAGGGTCGGGATGCCGAATCACGAGTGAGTGCGGTATGGATGTCGAGACTACGGGTTGGGTCACATTGACATGGAGGAATTTTGGGTTAGAACTCGAGAAAGTTCTGAAGTCCATGGATGGACAAGTTAATAGCGATGCCACTGCGCCGCCGAGGAATCCTGTCGTATTTATCGACAACGAATTCATGATGGTGATTGCGCAATGTTACAACAAAGACACAAGATGTGTCGAAAATAGTAAGGGCGAGGCAGTCATAAACCTCACTGCCCGTCATTTTGAGTTGATACTTGGCATCCCTCATCACCGGAACTTCGTGGCTCTTTGCCAACGAGAATGCATCAAGGCCTGGGAAGACAACGAAGACCAATGCATGCAGTTGATGAATGAGGTCTACCTAAAGAACAAGAAGGTGGTGACCCGGTGGCCTCGGACTATCCACCAAGTGATTTCTCGAGAGGAGCTCGGCGATCTATCACCTTCTGAGCGAGTCTTGGGCTTTGGATGCCCACTATTTCCATAAGTGGATCTTTGCGGTACTTGGAGACAATGAATAAAAATTTACCCGATCAGCGCTTTTGTTGGGGTGAAATAAGAAGCGCGCACCATCTCTCGACGGCCATTCTGACAGTTCGCCACAACGAGGAGTGTTCCATATGAACTCCTATGTAGTCTACTGACTGCCGCGTCGGCAAGGGATTATCCGGGCTGAACCGAAGTGGAGTATGGCCTCGAGGCAAGATATTTGATTACTACCCAGGCGAGGCTGGAGAATAACATCCAACATTTCGCAAAAGTTAACGATGCATTCTTCTATCATGTCATCTGCACTGCGAGGCCAAACATGACTCATAATGGACGACCAAAAACATAGTGGCGATCCACGAGAGAAATGGGGGCCTGTTCACCCAATTTCCCACGTTCACCTATCTGAGGGCTGCCAACTTTTTGGGAGAACCAACCAGGCTACCAAGGTATGCTGGGCCTAAGTTGATTCTACTAGAACTGTCAAGGCAGCTGGTCACATACCATGAGAAGTGCCTCAAAAGAAAGAAGGGTGGAACTCCTTTCCCCCTCAAAGTGGGCCGATACACATGCTCCACCCACCATAAGGCGAAGGAAATGTTTACAGAGCTGGAGCTACTCAACTTGAAGCATGACTTCCCAGCCAGGCCTACCTTTGACCCAAGAAGCTGCCTGCCAAAAGCGAAGCTCGATCCGATCCATGTCCCTCAAATTGAGGATATTTACATTGACGTTCTCCATGAGGCGGAACTCAGAAGAAAGGATCACTCTCGCTTAGCATTGGCGGAAATCATCCAATACGGAGTGGCCATTGTCCCCGAAGGCTTCCAGACTACGGAAGATGAAGTAGATAAGGTGTATAATGACACAGATGGGGACAATTGGCCCTTCCCGGCCATTGACAGGAACAAGGCTCCTCAAACAATTGAGGAGAGGGTCAAAGAGACTATGCGGAGAACAGAGCATTGGTGCCGCATGAACGGACTAATCTACCTCGGGGTAGATTTCACAACTTCCCCTTTGGGCAACGCACCTCCAGGTCAAAAAGCGGTGAAAGGCAAAGGTGCGAAGGTGAACCTAGCACCATTCGGGAGGAAGCCCACTGAAAGTCCTCTTCCCTCGAGCGAGACAATTTATAACTCTTGATGAAGAATTGACGAGAGGATAGTCCTATCGCCCATCCACCCGGGATGTCGGCGTCGCTTCAACTTCGGAGAGGTTCCTTCTATCCCTTCTTCTTCTCTTCCTTCCCCTCCTCGAGTGACTCAAGCGACCACCCCTTTGGTCGTGTCCTCTCACCTTACCTTCTTCTACCCTTTCCCATGCTTCTTCATCTATCTTCTCCTCCCTCGCTGATTTGTCTTCCTCTATTTCTTCCCTCATCTCAGAGCTCCCTTCCCTTCCTATGTCTTCTGCGATTGCGGTTTCCCTTCCTCAGTAGACATTTCTTGGCTATTCTTTCAATGCACCGCCGCGTGTCTCCACATTTTCCCCTCTTCTCACAATTCTTTGCCTCCCCCTCTGTCTCGGTCCTTCTTCTATAGGACCACTTGGATTCTCGGCGGTGAGCCAACAAAGAGGAAAGTCCCCATCGCTCAGATGGACTTTTCGATCATTCCGACTAAAGGAGCAAAGAAACACAAGCCGGTAACACGCTTCTCGAAAGAGCTGCGGCAGTGAGAGAGTCATGGAAATAGCGTACCCCACCCCCCTCGAAGAAGAAGATGCATGTCTCGACGAGTTCACCGTGACCCAAGTCACAATGGGGACATCCTCTGAAAGTCTCCAGGGGGAAGCTCTTTCCGCAGTTGATGCACTCTGCAAAAAGCTTCAGAAACAAAAAGAGGAGAAAAGGCTGCGAAGGAGCGAGAACAAATACACCTTCTTGAAGCCTTACAAGAAGATGGGAAGTGCACCTCCCACAACTGCCGCCGAGACTCCTGAGCTGCTCAGTCAGGAGAAGATTAATGAGTATTCAAAGATCGGCGAGCAAGGTATGGCCGTTTCTGCTTGGAGGAGCCAGATCCTCAAGGATAGTGAAAGAGTAATCGCCGAGTATATCAGTTTATACCTAAACATCGAGAAGGTGAATAAGGAACTCCAAGCATTAGCAGGTCCGATATCAGAAGAGTTAGAACATGCTAGACTCCAGCACGAGACCTTCTAACAAATGTTCGACTGTTCAGTCGAAGATCTGGTCAAGTTCGGAGTCTTCGGTCATCCAAGGGCCCTCAACAAAACTATGTCCACTCTGGACTATCAGATAGATCAGCTGGAATTTGTTTTAGAAAAGATAGACAAGGTAAAGGAAGAGGCCCTGGATGCAATGCATCAAATGGAGAAAATTGTCCTCGCCATGACTCCAGGGTTGCTCACTCCTTCCCTTACCTTGAGATCAGCTGATGACACTATCCGGATCTTGAGGAGATAGCTTCTCGGGGGACGGGGGCCGAGAGGTCACATTCGACACTTGAATCTATCAACAACCTCTTGGCTGTGTAGGGACTTCATTGGGTTCCTTATCGAGGCGGAGAAAGATTATTCCAAACTCCGGAAAAGCTCATAGACGAGCGGGAGACTTGCGAAGCAATCGGTGAAGCAGCACTGAGGATCCGTCACGGGATCAATTTGGGCGATGATTAGCAAGTTTTGGAGTACTGCGCTCGAGTTCCACATATCATCACTGAGCGACATCGAAACTTGAGCAACCCCTTTTCGGCCGCGGGATGATGATGATGAGTAGTTTCTTCTTCTTCTTCTTCTTCTTCTTCTTCTTCATCTTCTTCTTCTTCTCTCTATTCTCAGACTTTCTTTTGAAATGTCTAAAATGTGTTAGCACAAATGATGACATCATCCATGTTGCATTATGTGATGATGTCATCCATCCAAGTGTCAAAGTCAACATGACTTTTAGATATTTTGTAAATATCTTTGTAAATAAGTGGTTGGCTCCATTTTGCCTTCTCTCTCCCTCATCTTCTATAAATATGGGAATACTTGTTGTATTCAAGGTGAACATTTTTAGATAGAAATAGAAGTGAGGAGAGAAAGACTTTGAGCTTTCTTATGTGAAAAGAACATTAATACAATTATTCGGACTTTGCGCTCAATAGTTTGTGTTATACATTAGATCTTTCTTACGTTAGATCGTATGTGTTTAATTAATGTTGGATTCATATCTACTTTTCCGTCATTTGTTTATCGGTATTGCTTTGTTTATTTATGCAAGTAGGTTTGGCTCATGTTTTACTACCAAACTAAAAACATAAATCTTCGACCTTTACTGCTTTGGAATTCATTTCTTTTCTCCCTTCGGATCTGTTCTTTCTCTTCTCCCTCTTTCATTCCTTTCTTTTCGCACACAGGAACACTCTCTTGGGATGAGATCCCAACCCCGAAGGCGAGAATCTGTGAGACTTGCATAGGTTCATGCTAAGTAGAAATAGCAATAAACCAGTTTAACTTTCTTTGTCTCAAAGAGGGGCTAAGCCACTCGCACACTTGTTGGCTCGTCTGTCCATAGATCTGTCCATGCAATGATTTTCGGACCAACGAGGTTTTAGAAAGGATTCTAAAACAAGAAAGTGTTAATGTGAAATCACAAAGGCACCCCAAATGAGTTATGGATATGCTTTTCTAAGGCAGGGTCATTTGTGTGATTTGCATAACATGGGACCATCTCTCAAGTTGTGGGACTTGTGGACTTGAGATGGCCCTCCGGAGAAAGCCGACTTCTTCTTCCTAATCCTAATGCTAAACTACTCCTAAGGAAGGAAATGTGACTATCTACTCCTGATCTAACAATTCTAAGGAGACAGGAGCGAGGAATTGCATAAAGAGGGAAATCCTACACTAATGAGGTGATAGCACCAAGAAAAGAGAGTGAGATATTACATTAAGGGAGGAAGAAACAAAAAATGGAGATGAGGGAGGTTAGGCAGTGACATGGCCCCGGATCTGTAAATCATCCATTAAACTCCATGAAACACAACCTTCTGCACCTACAAATGTGAAATACATGCACAGAAAACCAAGACTGGAAGGGAGAGGCACGGAGAAACAACAAAACGATGCAAAGGGTTGAAGAACGCCACAAAACACATTTTTATTGCTTTAAAAGGTGTAGAGACCATTACATTTCTGTAATAGAGGCACAAATACATTTTCCAGGCGTGGGAGAAGGTTCGCTGCTAAAAAATGGCATCGAGAAACAAATTTGACAGAGTTTCTCTATGCCCAAAATGTCTCTCTTTCTCAAACGAGAAGTGTTACAGTATATATAGAAAGAAAAGAGAGAGAAGAGGGAAAATTCAAATCCTACTCCAACCACCTTGAGATACACATTGAATTCTGCCTTGAAAGCTCAACCACTGAATATCAATGCCTTCTATGAATCTGCCCACAATATGTCACTTCGGTTCCCAATGAGTTGAATTGAATCAAATCTGGTAGTTGAAGAGATTGGATTCTGCATTAATGACCTGGAAGACTCTTCTTCATTTTTCACCTACCAGGGCCACGTGATAGCCTGGCACTCATTTGGGCTTCCCTTTTGATATGGAACACGTGGTAACCATATTAGAGCAAAAATCAGGCTTACAGGTCCGCAACTTATCTTTTGCCCTTTTACGCAAAAAAATGTAAAACTCAAAATACTCCTGCAGCCCCGAAGCTCCACCTTTTGACTCTATTTGACCATTTTCCCCTACCTCCATTTCATCCTGAGACACGTGGAGAAGCGGCGCTTGTTTGAGCTTCTCTTTTTGGATTCATCTTTGGAGAAGTGCCGCTAGGACACGTGGCTCTCTCTGTTGGCTCTGCTATTTCATTTCCGAGCCCACCTGTAACCTGTTTGTCATCTTGGAATGTGAGCTCACGGGTCTGAGTCATTTCCTTCATATTTCCCTTATGTGCAGGAGTTGTCTTTACCAAATTTTACAGGGACATCTACCTACTAGATGAAGAGACCAGTGGCCTTGAAGCATCCATTGGGCATGGAGTCTGCCTGATAAATATGAAACTGATCTGAGCTTTGAAACTCTGACCTCTGAGCCATTTGGAAACCCACTGAAACTTGAAGTTGAACTTCATCAAAATCCAACTGAATGCACTGTGCAAGAGCAATACAACAACACCAAAAACTTTGTACAAATTGAAAATCATACATGCTCCAAATGGAACATGTAGAGTGTGCAAAAGCACTTCTTCTGCTTAAAAAAAACCTACCTACACTACTCTAACCAAGAGCAAAGGGAGCTCAAACAAAGCTTGCAATTGACAGGGAGAAATAACTTCCCTTCCTTAAAAACGGAAGCCATGCAATTGATTTGGCACTGAACACGGCTGGTTAGATGAGTGAAAAACTAACCATAAGTCGGTCCTCCACCCAAATCATCAAGGTATCAACATTAATGGAAAATACCTCCTCAAGCTAACTTGCATTAGACTCCTGGAGGTATTGATGGTGACCCTTGGTACTTTGATGCTCATCCTCATGCCCTGAAGTAGGCATGACTGGTTTTGGTTTCTCCTTTAGCTCCAATGAAGCCAAGTACCTGATTGGGCACGGTCTGATCCTTTGGATGTGCCCTTTGTTCTGAGTTTCAACTCCAAGAATGGAGTTTTCTTGTAGACCTTCTTGGATGAATGGCGTGGAAGAAGTGGTGAAACTCTTTTGCTCTTTCCCTTCCTCTTTTTGTGAAGAACATGGAAGAGTCATGTCTTCCAATCTTGGTTCCAGAGGGCCATTATGGAGTGCAGGGTTCTTTGTTCCTGAATGTTCTCCTCCATGGCAGCAGGTTCATGTGCGTGGGATGTGAGAGATGGAGGAAAAAATGATGTGATCTCCATGGGTTCCCCTCCATCAAGGCAATCCCTCAAGTCTGACAGATGGTCTACCTCCTTGTTGTCTTGTTGCATGTGCTCTACCTCCTCCATGGTGCCTTCCTGATCTGCAACTTGATCACCATGGCTCCCTTCACTCTCAAACATGAAGTTTGAAAGATCAAACTCTTCTTCAACATCAAATCTTGAAGGGGATGAAGTGGGAGGAAGAACTGAAGGTTCTTTTATGGCTTGCTCCGCACTTGGAGCCTCTAAAACTATATGGTCCTCCTCCATCATGGGTTCATCAATCAAATCAGGCCCTTGAAATGAAAGCAAAAAATCTTCAATGATGCCTTCTTCATTGAGTGGCCTCAACACTAATTTGATCTCTTCCAGCCTACTCCTCTTGATAGGGCTTTAGAATGATTGTTCCTCCTCTTGTTCTTGCTCTTCTTTTGCTACAAAATCGACCTCAACCACCACTTGGTTCTTGATCTTGACCTCCTCTATCGGGCTTAACCAGAAGGGGATCTTTGTAAACCCAAATTTGGTAGCCCAACTCTTTAGATTGTCTGTCATTTCTTTTCTGTTGGGATCCTCTTCTTGTTGTTCTCCTTGACTCTTTTCTTGAGTCTCTTCCCAACATGGGCTTAGGAAAGCAAGAGGAGTGGAAGGTTGGGATTGACCAACTTTGCGGTTGTTTGTGGTGGGGAGGGAGGTGGAACTTCTTGTTTGTTTGGAGGGGATGACTGTTTGGAAGGGAAAAGGACAGAAGAACTGAGATGAGGTGGAAGACTAGGGAATGGAGAAATGAAATCAACACTTGGGGCAACATTCAATGGGAAGCTTGGAAATTGAAGCCCAAATTGAGATGGTGCTGCTTGAGGAGTAGAGAGAAAATTACCAGATAATGGTGTAGGATTTACCCATTGACAAGGCTGCCTAACACCAAGTTCATAGGCCTCTATCTCTTCGCCCATTGTGTAAGTTGGGGCAGCATTTCAATCATGAAGTCCAACTTCTCCTAAGGGTTGTAGTGTCTTGGAAAAGGGCCTTCCCATGGACAAGGTGCCCTGCAACCAATCTTGAATGCCTTCGTTTGAGTTATTGCCCTTGAATGCACCATGCTAGCCTCTATTTTTCGAATCTTCTCTAGTAAACCAACATCCTCTACATAACTATTGCCATTATATGCGTCCCCTTGTCCTTGATAAGCTTCATAGTCAAACTAGTTTTGACATTGTTCATATGGGTAAGCATTATGGTCCTGGATCTGATTATAATGTTGATATGGAGGAGTTGGGAAATACATTGGAGGTGGACTGTATTGTTGTAAGTGTGAGTTCCATGAAGGGAATGAAGTCATGATTGCACAACCTCATGGAATGGGATAAAATGAAAGAGATGGAAGAAGAAAATGGATGAAATGAGTGGAAATGGATGGAAAAGGTCTGCAACTCAGAGAATGGGTTTTTGACCAGATGGAGTCGTCAGATGTGCTTTGAATGTGCCTCCAAAGGCTAAAATCTTCACCAAGAGCACATCGAACCTAATGAAGTGAAGTGGTAAGGTGCTTCAGACCTGTCCCACCGGGCATGCCAAAACTGTTAATGTGAAATCACAACACCCCAAATGAGTTATGGATCTACTTTTCTAAGGCAGGGTCATTTGGTGTGATTTGCATAACATGGGACCATCTCTCAAGCTGTGGGACTTGCAGACTTGAGATGGCCCTCCGGAGAAAGCTGACTTCTTCTTCCTAATCCTAATGCTAAACTACTCCTAAGGAAGGAAATGTGACTATCTACTCCTAATCTAACAATTCCAAGGAGACAGGGAGAGAGAAAGTGCATAAAGAGGGAAATCCTACACTAACGAGGTGATAGCACCAAGAAAAGGGAGCGAGATATTCTATTGAGGGAGGAAGAAACAGAAAAATGGAGATGAGGGAGGTCAGATAGAAGTGACACAACCCAAATATGTAAATCATCCATTAAACTCCATGAAACACGACATCCTGCACCTGCAAATGTGAAATACATGCACAGAAAACCAAGACTGAAAGGGAGAGGCATGGAGAAACAACAAAACGATGCAAAGGGTTGAAGAACGCCACAAAACATGTTTTTATTGCTCTAGAAGGTGCACAGACCATTACATTTCTAGAATAGAGGCACAAATACATTTTCCAGGTGTGTGAGAAGGTTCACGGCTCAAAAATGGCGTTGAGAAACAAATTTGATAGAGTTTCGTATGCCCGAGAATGTCTCTCTTTCTCAAACAAGAAGTGTTACAGTATATATAGAAATAAAAGAGAGAAGAGGGAAAAGTTAAATCCTGCTCAAACCACCATGAGATACGCATTGAATCCTGCCTTGAAAGCTCAACCATTGAATATCAATACCTTCTACAAATTTGCCCACAATATGTCGCTTTCGGTTCCTTAGCAGATTGAATCGAATCAAATCTGGTAGTTGAAGAGATTAGATTCTGTGTTAATGGCCTGGAAGAATCTTCTTCATTTTTCACCTACTAGGGCCACACGATAGCCTGGCACTCGTTTGGGCTTCCCTTTTGATATGGGACACGTGGCAGCCAGATTAGAGAAAAATCGGGCTTGTGGGTCCGCAACTTATCTTTTGCCCTTTTGTGTAAAAAATGTAAAACTCAAAATACTCCCACCCCGAAGCTCCACCTTTTGATTCTGTTTGACCATTTTCCCATGCCGCCGTTTGAGACATGTGGAGAAGCGGTGCTTGTTTGAGCTTCTCTTTTTGGATTCATCTTTGGAGAAGCGCTAGCTAGGACATGTGGCTCTCTCTGTTGGCTCTGCTATTTCATTTCCGAGCCCACATGTAACCTATTTGTCATCCTGGAATGTGAGCTCGTGGGTCTGAGTCATTTCCTTCATATTTCCCTTATGTGCAGGAGTTGTCTTGACCAAATTTTCGAGGGGGTGAATTTGGGATAACGAGAAAGATCTAGAGGAAATCTAGAAAGAAGTGGGATCTATTAGGACCCACTACAAGACAAAATAGAGATGTGCACCTAATTAAATATTAATTACTAATTAAGAGCTTAATTAACTATCCTAACACCGAGAGGGTAGTTGAAGAAGGTTCCCAAAAGTAAATAGACCTTGACAATTATAAAGAAGAGACATATACAAAAGAAAAATAACAAATATAAATGGACGTTAAAGGAAAGGAAAGAAGGTTGTCTCATGTAGCCTTCAAAGATGATAATTTTCTCTTGAAGTATAAGTGACATGGGTTGATATGTCGGCCATAAGAAATATTAAAGATAAAATTAAATATTCCTTACTTGATGTAGCTTTTTGTAAGAAAATAAGCTATCATAGAATGACTTCTTGTGAATAAAAGATATTTAATATGATAATAAACATTTTATAGAGTGCATGACATCCTAAGGAAAATTTTGAGGTATCTCCACGATTTGGAATATCAAAAAGTAGAAGATAGTAGAAGTTTTTGTTATATTGAAACCGGGGTTAGTATAATTAATACATTAGTAAATGTGTATAAGATAATCTACAACAATAAAAAATAAAGAAGACATTCCTATATTATGAAAGGATGATATATTTCACTCAAAACAACTTCTAGAAAGTGTATACAAGTAATTAGGGTTAGGATTTATAAAGAAGTCCCTATTTTAGAGGATGTACGGGTTGTGACAATGATTTAAAATTGGATGAGGATGTTTTGCATGATGTCATAAAGTTTCCTAAAATTTGGGAGCCTCAAAGTCAACAAAGGATAAGTTTGTTCATTTGTGAGAAGGTTTGCCCAATGAAGGTGTATTAGGGCTAATGAATGTGTCCTCTATTATTGTGATTTGTAATTTGCCTTTGGTACCTACTTTGTGTCTCTATATCTAGATATTTTTTATGATTCTTTTGTACATGTATATGTAATTTTTCTTCGAGCCTTAGTTCTCCTCCTTTTGATCTAAAATGCATCAATACTATTTGAGATGGACCGACCTCACCCCACCCCCATTGGTGTGATTAAAGTTGCACTACGTACCACACATGTTGAAGCAAGATCAAACCACACATAGTTCTTCAAATCCTATGATGAAGTGGAGGTTAGAAAGTAAAAATAAAGACGAAGCCCTAATTCAGCTCCCAACACTTTGGTAATGATGATTGACTTATCTTTGACAATGCGAAAGATATATGATATAGGGCAATAAGGTATATGTATTCAAATGTGAGTAGCTCTAATGTAATGTAATCTAAAGGAGAGATGTTTCAATGCTTGGATTAAGTACCTTCTTATATTGTGCTAAGATATGGGATCCCTATATATCCACAATGAGTTAGGGTGTACATGTTTATATAGATGACTTATGGGAATGATTTCGATGTAGCGTAAAATTCACCGGTAAAAACCCAAGCACGCTGGCACATCACTCAACCTAGACTGAGCACTCACCCAAAGCATGCAAAGGTACCAGGCCCCTCTTTAGGGTTGTTGTTGCAGGATGTTAGCATGATGAAGACTTAAAGCATTCAAATCCATAATTAATCTAACATTCTACAGAGTATTTCTTAGATCTAGATCTTAAATTATCATGAATCAAACAATAATCATAACAAAACCCTTTATGTAGTAATGAACTATAACCATGTTTAACACCTTGATTCAGCCAATAACCCCATTATATTAAATACAATAATACACAAAAGCTTCCTTATAATAACAATAATATATGTTCATGCGTGCATCAAATTTGGTAGCATAACCTCACAATAACTTAGCTCTCACATCTCTCTTATGCTACACAGTTCACTACATGTTTATAAGGGTGAGTAATTGCCCATCATTGCTTATCTAATCCCAAAATAGGTCGTATGCTATTATTAGCCACACGCCGTTACAAAATAGCTACAAATGCAAGTGTGCTAAAAATAGATCTTTTAGTTAATCGCAGGTAATAGATCTATTCTCAACTTTGTATCTATGCAAAGTGCTTCGTAGCCAATCCTCCAAAATAGTCAATGCATGTCGCACAAGTCTTTGATCGGGTTTGTGTGCTCCGTACACTATCCCCAACAATAGATCCTTATCGTGAAAATAGCTAAGTCCCGAATCTATCTTTGTTCTAGTGCGTGTTGCCTTTACGATCTTCCCGCTTTTGAATGCGCTCTACTCTTCCTGAGTGAACCTTACGTATGTTATTCACTAAGTGTCATATTTTGTTTGATCAACATTACCCCACATTAGTTGTATTGTCACCTTACAATGGTTGTCACCCAAAATGAATCAAAGATTCTCGAATAAAGAGATCGAACGAATTTCTATGAATAAAAGAATGTCTTCACTCTACATTATCTTCTCGCTCAACTCAAGAATCAATTCTGGATATTCTTCTTTTATTTATGCTTCTAAAGTCTCGCCAATCATTGAGTGCAACTTCTTCCTTTTCCGACATATCCACTTGTAATTGACTATAATTCATCCTTTGCAATCTCTCCTTTCTCATTCTGCAAGACCAACACAATGTTGGACATTACAATCATTCTTCCTTCTAACAAGTCCATCTTTTACATGATGAGTTTCCCAAGCTCATCCAACCTTTCCTTGTGTGGTTCTTGTGCTTTGTTGTAAGGGCCTCACGCTTCTATTTGACAAGTGATAATCATTCTATGTGGCCCATGTTTCATCTTTCATGGCCTTCAAGACTTCATTATCTTCCAAAATGGTCCTGGTTCTTATAATGACTTTTGCGCCGTTGTATATTCAACGCTTGATCTACCTTCTTTAATTCCTCCTGCAAGATTTGAAGCAACCCCTCATATGATGTAATCTTTTGCATCATGAAGCCTTTTCCCGCTCTGCTTCCTACACTGCTGGATCTTTTGGTTACGCTTATGCAAAGGTTCATCTCCCAAAGCACTAAGTCCACCAAGGTACTTACATAATGCATTATTGAAGGAAACATCTTGGGTACCTTTGGCTCTAAGTGTGGATTTGATTTCATGATATTGTCCCCAACTTCCTCTGCCATGCTAATGAAAATAATGTTTTTCTTCTGTGCCAAGTATTTTTCTTGCTTTAGGCACGCTATTTCTGCATCCTTAGTCTTGATCTCCTCTCGTAGCGCCCTAATTGTTGTATCCTTATCCATATTCCACCTTGCCACCTCCGTTGAGACTTTCACCAAAGCATTACTCACTTGTTTATATGACATAACAGTAGGCTTGACTTTTATGTGTCTGTCCTGAGGTGTCTTCTTCAACCTCCTTGATACACATGACTCCTCACACACATCAAAATCTGGTTCATCCATGTATGTGTGCATCGACCATGACAACTTTTTCCTTGTCTCCAGGATTGTGGCCTTATCAATTAAATCACTCTCCAGATCCACTCCTGAGGCCCTTAGTCATGTCACTGTTGAAATCAAAGTAGTTGTGATTCTAACCCTCCGTTCGGTGAAATAGAAAAAGTCCTCATGGACTTTGCTCATCAACCATCAATACAATGGTTCATACTTCCCAAAGTATGGCAGCTCGTAAATGGCGGTAGACTCCAATATGCTTTAGTAACTTCTCACCAGTGTCATCGTATACTGGCATATCTTTTGTCATGTGCTTGTTCATTTTTGTGCTCAACAACGCATCGAGCTCCTTCTTATTATCTGATGTTCGATGGTTGTAATCACTAATTTTACATTGACGGATGTGGGAATCCCATTCTTGTCCCATGATCACACCCTCTGGATACTACATTTCTGAGAAATTACTCTTGGGAGCAATTTCTTCTTCCACTTTGACCTTTTTCTTCCCTTTTACTCCTGTTGCGGTTGCTTTCTTCGGTGCCATCTATAACCTATAATCTTCCAACTCCAAATACTCGCCTTTTATCTCTTGTGATGTGTAAACCCAAACCCTAACTTGATTCAACATTCCCTAGTTGGGATTGAGTGCCCTAGCTCTTTTGAAATGCCTTGCTTTGCCCAAACCCTTTCAGAATCGGGGACGCAAGCTTCCTTTGCACACAAATCTACTCATCTCGTCTGGATTCAAACTCTTCGCACTTTGAATACTCTTCTCGCATCTTGGTTGCACTTGGCTCTTTCAAATTATCATGATTGCAATGGTAAAAATGAACTCACATCCCATCCTTATATAGATTTTCAAAAATTTAGTGCATTTATTGCTTCTTCACCTACCAACAATCCTCTTATTAATTGACCATTTTTGTTCTTTCTACACGGTACATCTTTGTGCCTAAGTTATAACTTCTAGCGCACCTTCTTACCTTCTAGTTTGTAAAATTTTCTTGAAGATGCCTCCATGTGCATGAGTACCTTGTCACTGTGCTTTCCCTTGGTAGTTCCCATGGCCTTTGCTTACCTCACGTTATACTTGTTTCTTCATTCATCTCCACCTATGGTCCTCATTTCCAGAAGCAATTTTTTCAATTCTCCAACTTGAATAACACCCGTAGCAGCTTAGTTCCTTTCATGTGTACTTATTTTCATCAATCATGTACCTGGATATCAATAACCTACCCCACACTAAGGGTATGTGCAATCCTCTGCGCATAAAAATTCTTAAAAATAGGAATTAGCTTCTGGCACATAAAGCTTTATTACAAACACACCAACTAAATTGACAAACACAATGACAAAGAAGCAAATACATTAAGGAAATTCAGAATTGAAAACCTAATCTAAATGGTAACATTGCCTTATTACAAACACTAAGAAGACTTATTTATAGTAGGGCTTCAACCTACTCCCATTGAAGTACTCGGGTAACCATATTCCATCAAGCGCCTCTAACTAACAAGCACATGTTTCAAGTATGTGAGTGATAACATACAATCCCAACCAATGTACTTTGAGTTTACCTAGATGGCGCAAAAATTTAGAATCATAAAGGAGCACCATTTTTCCTATCTCAAGCTTTTTATCCTTGATGTGCCTGTCATGCCATGCTTTCTACCTGGCCTTTTCTTGTTTTTGACTCCAACGTGTTATTGCTCATCGCTCATCCAACTTGATTAACTTTTCAATCCATTCTTCTAATGCTTGCTCATCAGCTAGACCTCCAATGCACGCAATACACAAAGAAGGTAACATAAATTCCATAGGAAGAACTACTTCTACGCCAAACACTAATTGAAATGGTGTGGCTTTATTCAACCTTTTATATGTTGTTCTATATGCCCAAAGTACGACATATAATTTATCATCCCAATCCTTTCTTCTAACATCATAAATTTTTATTAATGTCTGGCTCAAAATTTTGTTGAAAGCCTCAACAGTACCATTAGCCTGAGGATGATAAGGTGTAGTCTTATGGTGTGCAATCATGAATTCATCCAATAAAATTCTGATTGTCTCATTAAGAAAATGTGTGCCCCTATCACTAGTCAAACTTATAGGACACACATACCTTGTAATAATATTTTCCCATAGAAACTTGGTTGTTGTAGCCATTGAGCAATCCTTTGTAGGTGCTTTGCTTTTGCATACCTTGTCGATATAGTGCATGCAGTGATGATATAACACGATCTAGTTCTACGCGCGGTTGGTGAAATAGGACCCACAAAATCTATAGCCCATTTCTCAAATAGCTCTGCACTAGGAATAGGCCTTAATGACATCTCATCTTGTTGTCCTAGTTTCCTAAGATGCTGACAATGATCACAAGCCTTACAAAATTCCTTCTAATATTTATACAGGGTCTCCCACCATAATCCAATGAGTAGAATCTTGCACACAGTGACATCACCTGCATAGTGGCCACCTGCAATACCACCATGAGCTTCCTCTATGATGTCTGATTGCATTCATGTTCTAGTACGCAATGACATAATACTTCATCCTAACCTAATTTTTACAGGTCACTGCTAATCAACTTATAGGGTGTCACACGTATAACAAGTTGTTTCTTCTCTAAGGATTTCATTCCTTCTGGTTTCATGCATGTTCATAGAAAGACAACAATGTCCTCTAATTCTGATGGTGCTTGTTGTAACCTATATAACTGTGCATTGGGAATGGTATCTTCAATGGCCTGTGCTTCTTCTCTTGACTGTATTTTGGATAAATGGTCAGTCCAGAATTAATTTTCCCTGGTTTTACCACGATTGTGAAATCAAATTCTTGAAATAAGAGTACCCATTTTTATATGCACCCTTGTAAAATAGGCTTGTTTACCAAATACTTAAATGCCATGTGATATGTATCGAAAACAATGGTGTAGCTAACAAATATTATCGAATTTGTGTAGCGCATAGATCATTGACAAAGTTTCACGCTTTGTCTTTGGTGTAATTCCGTTATGTAGAGTCAACTTTCTACTAGCAAAACAGATAGGATGATCTATAATACCTTCTCTAGGCTGAGCCAATATTATGCTAATGGTCATGCCAAAGGCATCCACATGTACATGAAATGGTTGGTCCCACGAAGGAAAATGTAGAATAGGCGCGGTAGTAAGTTTCTCCTTTAATGTCTTAAATGCGCATTCAGTGTGTGGTTCTCTCCAGTAGAACGCACCTTTCTCTTTCAGTAATTCCTCCAATGGTGTGGAAACTTTGGCATATCCTTTAATAAACTTCCTGTAATATCTGTATGACCCAAAAATCCATGCACCTCACTCTGACTAGTAGGCTCTTTTAGGCCTATAATGAATGCAACCTTAGCTGGATCAACCAACCTTATATATTATGTGTCCTAACAATATTCCAAATGGTGTAGTAAATATGCACTTCTTAATGTTCAAAGAGATACTCAATTGTCTACATCTTTCAAACATTAAGCGTAGATTGTCACAATGATCCTTAACTAATCCATACATCATCCAATCATCCAAATAAACCTGTAAGAAGTTGTGAATAAACTCCTTGAATGATTGAACTCAGAACAACTATGCACAAAAATACAACATGTGCATTTTTCAGACCAAAAGGCATCACAGTATAGGTGAAGCTACCCCATTTAGTAGTAAAAGTATTCTTTTCTGATCCTCCCGGGACAATCCTAACCTAATGATACCCAAAGAACCCATCTGTAAATGAATAGATTTCACGCCCTACAATGCCTTCTAATATTTCCTCAGTGAATGGCGTAGGAAACGGATCAGTCACACATGTAGCATTCAGCTCCCTGTAGTCCACACAGATCCTAATCCGACCATCCTTTTTGATATTGATCACCATTGGACTAACCCATTCTGACTCATTGAGGGGCTTGATAATCCCAGACTTCAACATTTTGTCAATCTCTTCCTTGACCTTTTCACGCAAGTTGGGGTTCATCCTATATGGTCTCTTTCTAACTAGGCGTGCACCCTCTTTAAGCTTTATCCTCATCTCCCTAATGATTCATGCATGCCTTTAAGTTCATGGTACCCTCAAGGGAATAAGTCCTGATAATCCCATAGTAACTCTATGATTTTTGCCACTTCAAAGTCTGACCAATAGTCTCTAATTATGGCTTCCTTAGGCTCAAAGATCTAATCCAATATTCACTTTCTTGGTCTTCATAGGTTCATGATAGGCATGCATGGTCTTATCTACACTGTCTAACACCTCACGCCTACCTATTGAGTGGTTTATATCTAGATCTTCTACTTCTTCGTCATCCACTAAGTAGACCATTTTACCTTTTTCTTTTTCAAGGCAAGCATGCTGAAGTAGTGTGGCATCAACCTCTGTGTCTTCAACAAAATGCACTCCTGAGTCTCCTTCATCAAATAACTCATGAATGAGTTCTTCAGCCTTGGCACTATCTCCCATAGTTAAGCACTTTATGACCTTTAATGCTTCTTCCACCGGAGGCTTGGTAGAGAAGAAGTCAAATGTCTGGGTCATTCTTGCAATTAAATCCTGCTAATTTCCAGTCTCTCTATGGAGTTTTACATATACATACCAAGCATACGCGCAACCATGTAGAGTGGAATAAAACTTGTGCACCCAGAGAGAAGGTGGTAAAGCTTCTTGCCCCTTTGTCTAGAGTCTCTCACACTTCGAACGTGATATTGAACAAGTTAATTACCATGATAAGTAAATATTTGAGTAGGTGTGTTGCTCTAATTTCATTCCATCTTACAAGATTATCCTTATGGACCACCCACCAACGACGTTGTTGTCCCGTAGTGTATACACTAACATACTCCTTCTTTCCAGTGGGTCTATCCACTGTTCCTCCATAACGTGCATGAACACCATAGGATCTCCTTCTCTAGTGTAAGAAGGTACCAAGTTCTTACCTATTCTCCTGACATAACGTGGTTTGCTTTGCCCTTAGTGCTTTTTACCTTACGCACTACCAACTCATAATTTCTATGAGCCCAATTATCACAAACAACACTTGTAGTATCGCTGACAGACTATGCATCCTCCCACTAAAGGATTCCTTCTTTACATGGCTCAAGCACCTCTGGATCCCATATGACACGTACATAAATTCTATTCAGGTCTTCTTCACTTAAAGGCTCAACATAGGGTATAGATTTGCCATTTGTTAAAGGGATAATAACTCTTTCCTCCTTGTTCTCAAAATTGATATAACCCTTGTTGAACCAAATATCAGCATTATTTGCATAACACCAAGGACGCCCTAATAGAGCTGGGAAGCTATCTGATTTTGCCAAAGACTAAAACCTCAAAGTCTCTAGTGAACTTGGCTCCTTGTATGGTAATGGATGCATCTTTTAAAACTCCGATGGGAGTGGCCTTAGTCCGGTTAGCCATGAACAATACATTAGAGGATGACTACAATGAGGGTCTCCCCATTTGTTCCCATGCATCTAAGGTAAGAACATTGACTTCTGCACATGTATCAATCAATATATTACTTAATAGCCACCCATCCACAACAACATTCAGAGTTATTTCCTTGTCATAATCTAGGCTATGAGGGGGAAGATTCGCATGTAGGATATGTCATCCAGTCTCAGTACTTACGCGTGGAGTATTTCCTTTTAACCAATTTCCCAACAGTGGAATGATATTCTCATGGCATAATAATTTACACACTTCTCTCAAGTCATCTATATCATTTTGGACCATCTCTGATGCTTTCTTTTGCTCCATCTTCCGTGATTTCTCTTTTAAATACTGTATTTCACCTTGAAGATTTCTGAGTACCTCCATGGTTTCTGGTAAACCTCCTTCTGATGGGTAGGATATACATACCATGCATGTAGAACCTCCTCCTTAGTGATGGTAGGCTTCTGCTGTAATGCTTCCCAGCGCGCGTGCTACTTCAACATCCGTCGTGATCTTTACCTGCAATGCCTCAGATTCTAGTTCTAACTTAGGCATCCACTAATTCTCCACAACGCATTGTATCCTAACCATCTCCGCACCTTTGTTTTCTTGTTTATGTTGTTTGCTAATAATTTTATACAAGTCTCGAGAATTCCTCATAACTATGATTCTTTCCACAGAAAGAACATGTAACATTATGAGGACATTCATGCTGTAGTGGTCAGGAGATCCACATGTATAACATGTTTCGTGAGGGAACTTGCTTCTTCCATCACCACTTCCTCATCCTCCAAATCCACCACGCAAGATCCTCGTCCTCGCCACAGCTTGCCTTCAAAACACCCTTCATTCCGATCATAGCGTGCCTGATTGTGATCCCGATCCTAATGCTCATTCTTACCTTTAGAGTTATCTAAAACTCTTGTCTGTTGTACACCAATATCTATAGCATCATGGATCTGACCAATCAATCGGACAGTCTTTTGTGTCATGAGTCGTGGACCTATAGATTTTGCAGTAGCATGAAACGTTCTTCCTTATCACGTGTTGTAGTAATGGGCAACGACTAACATCATGGTTTAAATGGCATATCTCACAATCCAATAGTAATGAGCACATTGATCTGTGGGGACAACTATCCTTTGTGTGACCTTCCACTTCACAATCTGTGCACCAAATCCTGTGCATGTCTCATGTGTTGAATTTTCGATAGTTTCTCCAACTGATTTTCCATAGATGCGATCTGTGCTTCTAAAACCGAGCTCACACCAAAGTGTCTATACTTCCAACCGCTCGGTGTGTAAAGCTACTTTAAGTACTCACACATGCAGATCGGTGTATGTTTTATGTGATACCCTCCTAAAAGCGTAATTAGACCTCCCACAAACCATTGCGCATGTTGGCTTGCATGAAAATCATAAGAAAGCTTAGATAACAATGTTTTGAAGTGAGCATCATACTCTCTGACACTTTCAATAGTTCCTTGCTTAATATCATTGAGTGCACTTATACTATTTTGCTCAAACTCAGGGATGTGAAACTCTTTAAGGAACACATCTTTTAAAGTTGAGTAGTCTACGCAAGTCTAATCAAGGTCAAAAATTTTGTACCAATGTATATGCGCACCTTGCAACGTAGTAGCGAATTGACTTTCCCTACACTCAGAAGCAGTGATTCCTTTTGCGCACCAAAATATTTCACATGTGTATGTGTTCAACAACATCCTCTATGCCCCTATACTCTAGAAGACAAAGAGACATCTCCATGTAAATATTCTGGGGTTGGTGCAGACCTTGCCCACCTGATCTAGAACCTCTTGTGTTTCCTCTACCTCCGAACCACTAGATCCACTGGAGCTAGAGCCACCTATACCCCCTGATCCCGAACCTCATGTAGCTAGGGTCAGACTAGAGGATGTACTTCCTTGTGTCCCTACTTTGGATAGTACTAAACTGCACCCCAACAGTCTACGAAGTGTTACTACTCCCAGAAGATAGTCCAAAAATATGTGCACCTAAATTCTATGCGAGATGATACACCTAAAAAGGTACTCCCATGAACAATGAAGTCGTTTGTGTTGCCATGATGCCTCTTATAAGACTCGCTCCTGCTCACCCACTGCTTGAATCATCTCGTTGACTGTTTGTTGTATTAGATGCTAGAAAACCAAGCGCAAGGGCAAGGTTGTCAGGTGGATTTAGATGTGCACCCATGACCCACGACTATTCTCACTGCTAGCATGCTTCTACGTGAGGCCGAGGAGGGTTCCCTGTCATGATTTCCCAAATGGAGGAGTTCTCGAGGCTCATGTTCCACATCTTCTGCGTGAAATTCAACTCCTTCCCGAAATATCTTTCTCAACAATGATATTTTCTCCACAACCTCCCGCTGCTTCTCTATCTCCCTCTCGTGTGCCTCATTATACTTAAGCTACCTTTCCTCTCTCTGCATTTCTACCACTAGGTCTACCATCTTTCACCAAACCCGCTCCTTCCCCCACGCATGGTGGGGTTTAGTTAGCCATCGGTTTGCTCTCCAAATTCAAAGTTACCATCAGGATCTTAATCGCCAGTGGAATGCCTTATAGGTAAGTTCCCTTGGATATCATAAAAACTGGAATTCAACTACCTCTGGGCACGAATAAGTGGAAATTGAGTACTCCAAGATATAATCTGTTCAAAACACCATGGAACCATGTATCCATTACATGAGTCTAAATTAGGTCAAAGATCATAGAGGGTCTGAAATTCTTCCTGCATCTAGACAGTGTGTGATACCTCCAATTCCATTTAGACATATAAGTAACCAACCACTTGTATACATTCTACTAGAAAAAGCAAAGAAACTCTCATAAAAACTATCATACAAATTCTATTATTCCACCCATGCACATGCGTTAAACTCAAATCCATTGTTGAACCTCCGTGCATACTCTTCTTCCGATCGTATATCCACTCCTCAACACTTCTAGGTCAATCGGGTATGTCTTCATCACGAACCATCCGAAAAACAACTAAAAATAGGTCCCGATAACGGAACCAATGATGTAGCCTATAATTCACCAGTAAAATCCTAGGCACGCTGACACATCACTTAGCCTAGACTAAGTACTCACCCAAAGCGTGCAAAGGTACCAGGCCCTCTTTAGGGTTGTTGTTGTAGGATGTTAGCATGATGAAGACTTAAAGCATTTAGATACATAATTAATCTAACATTCTACAGAGCATTTTCCTAGATCTAGATCTTAAAGTATCATGAATCAAACAATAATCATAGTGAAACCCTTTATGTAGTAATGAACTATAACCATGTTTAACACCTTGATTCAACCAATAACCCCCATTATATTAAATACAATAATACATAGAAGCTTCCTTACAATAACAATAATATATGCTCATGCGCGCATCAAATTTGGCAGCATAACCTCACAATAACTTAGCTCTCACATCTCTCTTATGCTACACAAGTTCACTACATATTTATAAGGGTGGGGACTTGCCCTTCACCACTTATCTAATCCCAAAATAGGTTGCATATGCTATTATTAGCCACGTGCCATTACAAAATAGCCACACATGCAAGTGCACTAACAATAGAATGTTTTTAGTTAACTGCCGTAGTAGATCTATTCTCATCCTATATCCATGCAAAGCGCTTCATAGTTGATCCTCCAAAAATAGCCAATGCGTGTTGCGCAAGTCTTTGACCGGTTTGTGTGCTCCGCACGCTATCTCCAAAAATAGATCCTCATCATGAAAATGGCTAAGTCCTGAATCTATCTCTTGTCCCAGGCAGCGTGTTGCCTTTCCGATCCTCTCGTGCTTTTGAATGTGCTTTGCTCTTCCCGTGTGAACCTTCTATATGTTCTTTGCTAAGTGCCGATTTTGTCCGATCAACAATTTCTTGCTCAAATAACCCTAGATTGACTAAGTAAATTTGTGGATTTTAAAATATGACCATTATAAGTGCAAATGATAGGTTCATTGACCATGGGACAAATTTGTCACCCGAATTTTCCCTAGGCCCATGAACCCATCTAGAATTTGTCTCGGAATTTGATGGATCAAAGAGAATATAAAGGTATGTTTTGTATAGGGTGCACTGATTCTTGAAGTGTTAAGGTGAAGAAAAATTCATGATTTACATGACATAAAGCATATGATTGAACATGATGCTTTAATTTTAGTCAATAAATAGGTAAATGGGATAATGTTAGGATAAATGCCAAAGTATTATCACTGGTGCCACTAGACCAAATTTTAAGTACTACAATTGTCCCTTTTAGTCTAGTAATGAATGTGTTGGATTAAAAGTAAAAGGAACAAGTGAATGTAAAGTTCTCACCCCAACCATATGTGTGCAATATGTGTAAACTAAAGAATGTGCCCCACATTAAAAATGTGAATTTTCAATCACATGACAAAGACATGTATTAAATCCCTAAAGAGTTATGAATTAGCATATAAAAAAATTGAAGTGTGAAAAATGACATAAAAACATGAAATGACTACACCTAATTTCCCCGAGTGTGTTTCAGATAGGAATTTGTGCATATGTGAAGCGAAAAAATGTTTCCTAATGTCAAAAATATGAAATTTATGATCACATGGCAAATATGTGTCTTGATACTCAAGAGAGATGTATAAACTTAGTGTAAGAAAATATAAATGTGTAAAATGACATAAAAGCATGAAAAACCTACACATGATCTCCCCCAACATGCTTGTCAGACAAGGGATGTGTGAATATCTCATGTGAGAATTAACATTATGGCTATTAAGTCACCCAAACACTAGGTAGTTATGTCACCATAAAGTGTTAGGCGGTTATGTCATCATTAAGCATTAGGTAGTTAAGACACCATCTAGCATTGAGGAAACTAAGTCGCCATCAAGATTTAGTTAGTTAAGTCACCATTATATCTATCACAAAGATAATCCATCTTTGGTATAGTCGAATAACTATCATATGTGTGGTTGAATCTGTAAGATGAACTTGAGCTAAGTCCATTTAAACATTCCATGAAACTATAATCCATCATGACGAACCTTCCTAAGGCCATGCCAATCTGATGTAAAAATTGTAACTTGTGATGAATCATCCCCAAGTCCACGCAAATTTTATATAATGTCGGTGTAGGATATTATTTATTTCATTTATTTATTTATGTAGATTATTCCTTCACATGGATTATTCCTACACTTTAAACAAAGACATATAACATGCAACTATACTAAAAATGGACACATGTTTTGTCTAGTAAGCCTTGATATCATTTCTAATGACGAGGACTTCTCTTTTAGCATAGATAACTATAGTAGTGATTGATCCATAAATTGCCTAACTTAACAATCGACGGATCACCGTGTGCTCGTGAATACGAAAGGAAAATTGCTTAAGTTCTTTTAACCAAACTAACATGCACACTATTTTGTAGACACCATTTTTGGTATCATTCCTCCCCTTCACCCCGTGTTTTCTCTCCTTCATTAGGCTTACCCATTTGAATCCCTTTTCCCCCTAAATTTGAATAAATCCCATTTCCCACCAAAAATACATATTCAATTAATCAATCTTAATTGGTTAATTGATCCCCTTTAAATTCCTAATCCTCATTATATGTTAATGTGCTCCATATAAATCCACTTGATAATTAAATATTCCAAATTAATTCATATCACCCCACCTAATAATTAAATACTCCAAAATCATTCAAATCATGCACCCCACTCATGAATTAAATAATGCAAAATAATCCACATGAAATCCATTATTGCACCTAATCATTCAAATCATGTCCCCCCACTCACCTAATCAAGGTTAATTTTTCAAACTAGGATTACTTGATAACCCCTAAATTAACCCCATCTTTAGGCTATAAATACAAGCCTTCCCCCTCTTTCAAACAAGTTAGAAGTCATAACAAACCTCTAATATTATAGCTCCCCACTTTTCATCATATCACCACAATGCCCTTGTGATGCCACTTGTATCACCATAATATCATCCTCATGCCCTTGTGGTTC
Source organism: Taxus wallichiana var. yunnanensis (assembly GCA_018340775.1). Lineage (NCBI taxonomy): Eukaryota > Viridiplantae > Streptophyta > Pinopsida > Cupressales > Taxaceae > Taxus > Taxus wallichiana. Next base: position 72,460,003 of record CM031235.1, on the reverse strand, counting down.
TCTTAGTTTGGTTTTCTTTACATTTATCTTTGATCAGATCAGTAGCTCCTTTATACATCAACATTTTTAGGTTTTGTTATTTATCAGTTTCTACATGTTATCTATCTATCTTTCATTTATATCATTTTTTCTTATCTAACAGGGTTGACATTGGTGAACGGAAGGTAACACTTCCAAGAACCGACTTCGTAAGGAAGCCCCACATATACCATCTAATCCATTTTCTCTTAGTTTCCTCTGTTTCGTAGGTCTATCCAGCTTGTAGTGAGGACATTCACTTTGCACTGTCCATTTGTCACCATCTTCTCTCAAGGTACCTTAAACCCTTACATCTTTGAGTTTGTTTGATTTCTTTGTTATCTTGCTCACTAATTTGGACAGGGAAAAAGAAAATTCGATCAACATTATGGCATTCCCTATGGGACTTACCCATGACTTATTATTTTTGGTCTCACAACTAGTTGCTTTATCCATCATTTGTCTACTTGGTATTTGTTGTTATTCTTTCATTTTCTATTCCATATGACATTTTGTGGCTAATGTTTACATTATGGGAGATATTATTACTTTGTGGTGTATTATGGTGTCTATGCAGGTTCTGATAATGAATGGACACTCTACTTACCACGTTGTGAACCTCTTTAAGGGGAGTCATTCGTCTGGACATTTATCTTTTTAACGCATGTCTTAATAACCTCTTTTGTGTAGCTATTTTGGGATCCATTGGTATTTGCATGTTGGTTTGTTTCTTGTCATTTTGTTTCTCATTGCATTATTCTATTTTGTGCAGGTATCGGGTACCAAAACAAGAATTGACTAACTTTTTGTTCTCCATTTTGCTAACCATGCAAATTTCCACAATCTAAAAACACAAAAATCTTGATTTATAATCGTCGTTTACTATGATATTTTTTTAATATATTTAGCTTTCAATTTCTAACTTGGTTATAGGTTGCAAGGGGTTAGTTTGTCATTAATTTGCGTTATAAATTTGTTTTATTTTGATGATATCATAGCAAAAAAAAATTATACTTTGAATTCTACTGGCATGGGAAACCAATCTAGAAAATTTAGATTTCTAAAAAACATTTTAATGTTGTCTCTGTTCAATTTGGTTTGATACTCAGAGTCCGTAGTCTATACTAATCTTGGTCATAGTAATAGTGTTATCTGGATTTGGTGTTCTTTCTCATTTTCTGGTTTATATTAATTTAGTATGTTATATGTATAAACTGCGAAAAACAAAACAAAACAATTATTAATTTTAAATAAAGTAAAATCAAACACAAAAATAAATAAAAATTAGATCCTAAGCTACCCCATCTCAACTCCCTAAGCCTTTTGTTTCCTTTCCCCATCAAGCCCTATCAACTCCTCACCACTCACAACCCCCTAACCGAATTTCCCTTATCTACCCGAACTATCCCCTAATCCTACTCCCCGCCATACCGACTTATGTCCCATCCTAACTTGGCCAATCCTAGCTAGTTCCTGGTTGACCACCCTCTCCCATTAGTATCCAAATCCTAAACTACCCCTTGGTCAAACTCCTCGAACGCTCATCTCCTTGACCACTTAGTGAGTCCTCTCCCAATGATCTCACCACTCCCTACCTTCCTACACAACCCACGTAGCCTCAACCCACACAACCCACGTTGCCTCAACCCATGTACCCCAAGTGGATCTGTCCCATCCCCCTCGCAAGCCTCTCGCTAACACCCGGTCGCCACCGGTTGCCAACTCTCATCCTCTCCCCACGAGTCCGCTCTGTCAAAATCATTCCCGAGATCTAATCACCCATCCTACACACGGTATTATTTATTTATATTGTTCTGTATACTTTTCAACTCAAAATATTGCCCGGTTTAAAAGGACATCTTCCTTCACAGGTCCTCCTGTCACCAATCCAACTTCATATAAGTCTAAAGTCTCATGCACCGACTTAGTTTCTTAAACACCCACTTATTTATTCACTCCCATCCTCGTTTCCCCTAGTCTCTCATTTTTCCATTCACTAATAGCACATGGTATTCTTCTACGAGGATTGATTGACACCATTACCCTCGTCGAATCTTCACACGTAGCTTTCTTCCAACTCACCACCACGCCCGCCAAATGTGGAGCTTTAACTTTCGATCACATGATTGCAATTGGAATGTGATTGATATTGCTTTGACCTATTGATATTAATGCTAATTGTTGAGCTCATCTATTAATTGAAAAGAAGAGGTAGTTGGCACCATACAAAATGTCCACCCAATGCATTGTATTACTTAGTTGACTACCATTTTGTGTCGATTCTCAAACATCCCTTTATGACCAAGCGCCCACTTCTTATCTCTTTGACCAAACCGCTCACTCAATTTTCCAAGATCCACCTCAATTTCCTCCACTCCTACTTAATCAAGACAAAGGTTTGAATTTAGAAATTTCTTCGAGGTTGGGCCATGTTTAAATTATCTTTTGATTTTGAGTGGGCATTGGCTACATGATATTTGACCAACCAAATGGGTATACATGGAACACTTAATCAATCATATTTTCGATCGTCATCATTTTTATCTCGTGGCTTGCCCAATGCAAACTACTCATCAAAAAGGGGAAAATGTAGACACTAGTTTTTGGTATCGTTCCTCCCCTTTACCTCGCTCGCTTCTCTTCGTCATTAGGCTCACCCATTCAAATCCCTTTCCCCTCTAAAATTTGAATAAATCCCATTTCCCACCAAAAAGACATATTTAATTAATCAATCTTAATTGGTTAATTGATCCCCTTTAAATCCCTAATCCTCATTATATGCTAATGTGCTCCATATAAATCCACTTGATAATTAAATATTCCAAGCTAATTCATATCACCCCACCTAATAATTAAATACTCCAAAATCATTCAAATCATGCACCCCACTCATGAATTAAATAATGCAAAATAATCCACATAAAATCCATTATTGCACCTAACCATTCAAATCACATCCCCCCCACTCACCTAATCAGATTACTTTTTAAAACTAGGATTACCTGATAACCCCTAAATTAACCCCATCTTCAAGCTATAAATACAAGCCCTCCCCCCTCTTTCAGACAAGTTATAAGTCATAGCAAAACCTCTGATATTATAACTTCCCACTTTTCATCATATCACCATAATGCCCTTGTGATGTCACTTGTATCACCATAATATCATCCTCATGCCCTTGTGGTTCTCTTAGTTTGGTTTGCTTTACATTTATCTTTTATCAGATCAGTAGCTCCTTGATACATCAACATTTTTAGGTTTTGTTATTTATCATTTTTTGTATGTTATCTATCTATCTTTCATTTATATCATTTTCTCTTATCTAACGGGGTTAACATCCATGAAAGGAAGGTAACACTTTCTGGAACCAACTTCATTGGGCAGCCCCCACATATACCATCTAATCCATTTTTTCTTAGTTTCCTTTGTTTCATAGATCTATCCAGCTCGCAATGAGGACATTCACTTTGCACCCATCCATTTGTCACCATCTTCTCTCAATGTACCTTAAACCCTTACATCTTTGAGGTTGTTTGATTTCTTTGCTATCTTGCTCACTAATCTGGACAGGGATGAATAAAATTCGATCAACAACATGATATATGTTTGTTTTCTCCTCCATTTCACTTTGACATTTGGGCCTCCACTTTACTCACCCTCACCTACCCTAATCCACTTGGGTTTTCTAATTTTAATACAAATCACATTTGTATTCCTCAAGTCCACATTTTCATCATAGAAGTCCATGTTTTCAATGTATAAGTCCACATTCCTGTCCTAAAAGTCTACTCTCCCCACCCATTTTTTGGTTTGTCCTCTTCCACTTATCTGACAACCGCCCCCATGTACTTATACTATTATGAAGACTACCCCATTACGAATGTGGGGTTAGATCTCACTTTATATAAGGTGCATGCACATTAGGAAGTTGGTGGGGTCAAACCATGGTCGGTTGGGCATAACTTTAGTGGCCTAACCAATGGGCCATAGTGATGGAAACAATTTTTATAGGGGTCACGTTGTATTTAACGAAAAGAAAGTGATGTTTGTTTGTCATTTCGAATCAACTAATGCATTTATGGGTTTATTTAATAGTTTATTTCCTAGATTATCTTTTTTATATATAGTCTATAGTTTATCTTATTTATCATTTCTTAGTTCCTTTAATAGTTTATCATTTCCTAGTTTATTTCTTAGTTTATAATCTATTGATAGCTTTCGTAGCTTATTTACCCTTATTGAACACGAACGTTGGACTACGATTTTCTTAATTAATTAATTAGATTAATTATTTTTATTTTTCTACAATGACACTTTTTGTAAACAAAATACTTCTAACATCTACATCATTTTCCTTGGCCACATCAACTAATTGCATTTATTTGCTTTTGTAAGGTAAACTCTACGAACTTGCGACCACGAAATTATGTCACAAATATTAATTGTTGAAACATAAACATGCCTAAAATATCTTTCACCAGGCCCCTTATGTAATCGTGAACGGTGCAACTTTAGGGTCTTTAGACATTCTGGTCACTTGAATTACCACTTTCCAACACATCGTTATCACGTCTAATCGATAAAAGGAAAATTGCTCTCTAGGTATTCCTTGTTTTCCCTATTTTCTCCCTTTCTACATTGTGATTTCCCTTTCCTAGGTGATTGTCTGCATCAAACTTCACATTTGGGATTTGGTCTAAAAAGAACCCCGTGCATCCTGCTTGCTCACATAGTTTAAATAGGGGTTTAACCTTCTACATCTCACATTACCACACACAACCTAGACTCACGAACAAAATCAACACATCAAAACATCTCCTTACCCGGTTCATTATTTGGGATTTCATCACCCAACAAAGTCGCCTATAACTCTCCCTAGCCAAAATTACCGAAACTTGCCATAGATACTGCGTTCCTTAGGTGCCTTTGTTATCCACTTTTCTTTTCTTTTCACATCTTCTAATTAATCATGATGATAAGAAACTTGTTGCTTGATTTGTTTGTTAATAAATTACATAAACAAATGTTCATCTATTTCATGCCTATTGTCACTCTTGAAACAAAACAACAATCCACTCCATCCAATGACATCCCTTCCCCTAATGATCTCTCCCAACAAGATTCCACACTTGAGACCACACCTTTGGTTACCCAACCCCTTGTCTCCATGGTCTCGCTTCATGAGGACCATGTCATCCAAAATTATCCCTATCTTGAAACCAATCCTCGTATCTCTCATCAGTCTAACCTTTCTAGACCAACTACACACCCATCTCCCACTCCTTTAGAAACTCTTGGACCTCCTCCTAACCCCATATATGATTTCTTATTTTGTAAATCCCCCACAATCCTTCAATCCTATCAATATACTCAATCGGTGGATCCTATTCCCCCATGTCTATTTTTGTCAACTCTATTCCATCCACTACTAGTATGCCTATCCAACCATCTCAACCTCTTCACACTTACATTCCTACCCACCATATGCTCCAACCATCTCAATATCTTAACACTCATATCCCCACTTATCATTTACCACAACAACCTACCCAATCTCAACAATCAATCACATCACGTCCTATTTCTCAACATCAACTTACCCAATCTCAACCCATGACATATATTAATCCTTATCAAATGATTCCCCAAATTCCACACACCCAAAAATTAATCAACCACCTTATCAAGCTACATTTCATGCCACACAACCAATCCAATCCCAACCTATCATCACATTGAACGATCCTATTCATGCTTTTATGAATAGGTTGGCTAGTCTAGAAGTCGTTACCTTGGCACCCAAGGTTACTTTATCCTACGAACAAATCTGTAATGAACCAATTCATCCATTGGTTCCTATCAAACCTTACCCTCCTCATTGGGAGCTTCCCAAGTTCATTAAGTTCAACAACAAGGAAGATCCCCAACAACATCTTCGTGCATTCAAACACACATGTTATCTTATTGCACATGATCAAGACCTAATGCTTCACACTTTCCCCATGTCCTTGGTTGGTCCCGTGACTAGACTGGTACAATAGTATACCTCAATACTCAATATTTTCCTTCACCCAACTCACGCAGTTGTTCTTAGAACACTTTTCGATCAACATTGTGCGCAAAATCACTATCACTGACCTATACACCATCTAAAAGTTTGAAGATGAGTCCATCATAGAATTTGTCACACGATGACATGGCGTTATAAACCAACTATCCTTCTCTCTTCCTGAAAAAACTCATCGAACTCTTCTTGCATTCATGTGCGAAGCATATATCATCTATCTTGCAAATCTAATAATTTCAACCTTTGACGAAGCCTTCACCATGGCTCAAACTCAAAACCTATGCCATTGAGCAAGGTCATCTTAAACTTAGATCGACCAAACCTAAAATTGAATTTACTAAACCATCCACACATAATGACACATTTAAGGGTGTGGCCATGCCATGGTTGTTAATTCCTCATCCACACCTACATCTAGCACATGGCCTCAACAACAAGCCCCTAGACCATCTCCTAACTATACCCCCTTGGGAATCCTATAGTTCTGTATTTGACAAGTTGATGGCAATACACTCCATCCAACTTCCTCCCATATGACCCGTGGATGACTCATGACCCAAGCCTATTTGGTATCACGAAGCCCACTATTGTAAATATCATCAAGTCAAAGGTCATGACATTGAGAAATTTTGTTCCTTCAAAGATCATATCCAACAACTTATAAATCAAGGGGATATCCAAATGGACAACTCCACCACTTCACCTAGCCAACCCCTCGACAGAATTACGTAACCTTTTCCTAATCAACCACCAACAAATCAAGCCACCCCTTTTACATCTCAACTATCAAATGCTTACACCGTTAACACCGTCAATCAAGATCTCATCTCATCACCGACTCCACATGTTCCTACCTTAGACATTATTCCCACTCCTTATTCAGAACCTATCGTATCCACAACTATCACACCTATATCAAATTTTACTACTTTGTCCTATACCTATACCTGCTCCTACCCTTACCACATCCACATCAACTTTGACTATACCATCTACTTCATCCACTTTGATCATGCCCCAATCTATCACATCGATTCATCCTTAGCACCTATTTTGGCCCCATTGATATACACACCTATCCCTACATCTCTCACATTTGTTCCTTCACCCACATCTACATCAAACAAACCTATCCATACATCCACACCTACAACATCAACCCCATTCACAAACATATCATTCTTACCCCTCGAAACATTTATGAAACAACCATTCCCACCTACTTCTACACCCGATATTACTCCTGCATTTATTGCATTACCTATCATATCTACTCCATCGGTTACCACATCCCCTTCATTATATTTGACTACCTTACCTACATCCATTCCACCTTTACCCATTATACCATCCTTAGAGTCAATCCCAGTTCCTCCTTCCACACTTTTTCCATACGAACCATACCAACTACCTTTACCACATCCACATTGACTTTAACTATACATACCACTTCATCCACATCTATCATGCCCCAACCTGTCATATTCAACCCCTTAACCACATCTATATCAAACATACCCATCACCACATCACTTACATCTCCAAATATCCCAATTATGCCCACCTCCCTATCCATCCCAACTACCCCTATATCTATCATATCAACAAATCCACTTACCCCTACCTTGACATCTTCATCACCTATACCTATATCCTTTCCCATGGCCACATCACCCATTTTATCCCAATATTATTTACTTAATCCTTCTATCACACCGACCAAATCCTCTCAATTTGCAACTCTATCAATGATACCCCTTGAGAAATTTATAGAACAAACACCTCCACCTAAGGAAAACACAAAGGGGATTCACAAATCAACTACTTTTACATTAATCAACCAAAAACCTATATGATCCACAAACCCCATACAAACATATCTCTCTCCATTGATATCCACCCCTACACCACCACCTTTGGATCCTCTAGTTGAAATTATTGTCATCCCTACCAAGAGTAAACCATCTCGATCAAAATCTACGACTCTTGGTAAGCATCCCCAAAAGTCTCCTGCACATCCTCGTAAGAAGTCAGGTCTTCCCTCTTTTCAACAATCCAATGTTACAACATCTATTTTAAGGTCAGTCCCTTCATCTAATACACCTCATAATGATAAATCTTGATAAATCAATCAAAATTGATTCATATTTTAAGACATCTAATTCACCCATCCAATCTATGTCCACTTCTTCCCCTAAATCCAAGTCAAAATATTCTATCAAAACCCACAAGAGTTACCTTCCCCATGACACTTCGATTAGGTTCCTACGCAGACATCCTTCGACATTTAATTCAAATATCTAGCCATCATGCTTCCTCCCATTAAAGATTTTAATCCCCATAGTCCAAAGCCATCGTGGTTCAATCCCAATTGCATTTTCACTTATCATCGTACCTCGAGCCATGACATTGAACATTGTAAGGCCTTTCAGACAATCATCCATAACCTTATTGAGAAATATGATTTCCTCATTCGGGGGAACATCCTTCTCCATCTACATCTAATCCAATTCGTATCCCATCCATTGGGTTTCCCATGATTCCTCCATCCACATCATCCCTTAACATCTCTCCTACACATGACATTCCTCCTACGGAAGGTCCTTCATTGTTCATCGATATTATTTATCTTGCCAATCACCCTTGTGGTCTCCAACCATTTATCCAATCCAAATCCAAAACAATCCTATCTAAACTCCTTCGACATCCACTAACTCATCCGCATCTAATATAATATCCCTTGCTAGGGGACATCCTCCCCTCATCCTTAGCATCCCTTCCACATCAATTCATCTCTTATCCATCCATATACAACTTCCTTGATGCTTGAGGGACTTCACTTTTGACATCACCTTATTTAATCTCATCCAATCCATCTCATCCAATCTTAAATCCAAATTAATCTTTTCCAAATCTTCATCTCTTTTTAAAGCCCACTTTTGTGGCCATATTCATCTCTCCCTTGAGGGACCATGTTTTTCATTTTAAGTCCACCGTTGTGGCCATATGTGTCCCTTCCTTTGGGGTGCCATATTTATTTCACTTCCTTAAGGATAGCGCATAATTTTTATCTTCGCTCATCTATATCATCGTATCCTATCTTCCTCCCCTAAGACTTTATCCTATCTTTTGATCACACTCTAGAAAGGAGCCAATGTGGAAAGTTTTCTCCCAACTAGATTGGACCTTACATTATCACACATAAGTATGGGTCTAGGGTCTATTGTTTGGCTTCCTTGATGGTAAACCAGAGACAAAACCTCTTAATGCGTTGCACTTACCACCATTCTATTATTATCATACCTACCAATGAGCACTTAGTTATATCCTTAGATCATTCCTCCATCATGAACCTCTTCCATCTATCACTATAATGATTTGGAATTATGTGGTCTCGTCACTTTCCTAGTCATGACCTTAAATATGGGCACCACGAATCTATCCATAACATTGTTCTTATGGATAGGTTCTCCCTTTTTGGTGAGAACTTTGCGATCATTACATCCATCATCCTCCTATCTACCTATCAAAACCACATAAAGGGTCCAGGGGTGTCACTTGTATGATCATCGTCCCCTCCTAAGTGGTCTACCTAGCTATACCCAACTCTTCCCCATCAAATAGAAAAAAAAAAAAAAAGAAAGTAAAAATTATGGATGCTCTTATCTCATGCTATCTTATCCAAAAACAAATTGATCCATCAAAGGAAAACTATTCATAAAAAACATATAATAAGTATAGATTGCTCCCCCGAAGGACAACTATCATGCATATCTTATCCTACCATCTAAAAGACAAAATCAAAATCCAAAGCAAAAGAAAAAAGTAGACCATACCCTCGAAGGATGGCTACTCTCTTATCATGGCAGCGAAGGCTTCCCACATTGATCAACCTTCTACTGTATTAACATCCTCAGAAAGCTTCTGCTTTGATCAAATTTCTCTTAGCAAACTTCCCACATTGATCAATTTTCTCTCTTTCCCCTACCCAAAGCTAGGGCATAGTCTTAGGAACACCCACCTATGGAGAACCCTCTTCCCGCGTACAAGTTACATCTAGAATCCCCTTTGTCATGTCGACATTAGGTTTATGAGCATATTTCATCCATATTTCCCTCATGGTCTTTTGGTATAACTAACTATCATTGGTTATGTGTTAACACCTGCTATTGGCTACAAGTGTAATGTTGTCAATGCTTCTCTTTCTTGTTTACCTCTAATCCGGTTCGAAGCATGGTTTCCCCATATGCCCTTTCTATGATTATGTGTTGTTTATCTCATTAAGGTCATCTTTTATCATTTAGCTCTAACAATTTAAATACTTAAATTGCGCTAATTATCCCCTTTCCCACAAATTGACGATATATCGTCAATATAACACATTTTCTCTTCTATTGTCATTAATTAACTACATTACGCTAGTTAATTAGCCCTTCTATCTAGCAAAGATGACAATTAACAACCTTCCATTAATTAAACCCCTTTCTACTTGAATTAATTAATTATTCTTAATTAATTAATTTTCCTCTTCTATTAGATAAATAAATTCATTTATTTGATTAAACTATCCTATCCCCTAAATCATGCTAATTATTCTAATCTAAAAATCTTCTATAAGCTCATCACCTATTAATTAATCACTTTGGTTAATTAATAAACCCCTCAAACCCCATGAGTCACTAAAGGAAAAATTAAACTCTCCTAAGGTTGACTCAACCCTCTTAAACCATCCTTATCCACAACTAACTCAACCTCTCTATTATCCCACATGTAAAGGGATGTAGAGATTCTTTTATCCATTGGGCTATATAAGGAGCCCTCCTCCTACCTTTCTATTTACACCTTTACACACCTAAATGAGCATAGAGCCTATACTATAGCCATTTCATCATCCTAGGGCATTCTTCCTTAGAGTGGAGCTAGCATCATCCATTTGCATTCAATCATCCAAGCTATTTTGTGAAGATCAATGGAGTTAATCAAGAAAGGCCTTGTTGTCATGACTTGATGAACCTCCATCCTCAATCCTCTTGGATCAAGCAACAACTATCAACCCTTTGATAGCTAAAGGATCTACCTAGGTCCATTTCATTGATTTAGCTTTCTAAAGAGTAGAGCAATAAGTGTTAGCATGTTAGCTTGAGGTTTATTTTCAAGGTTCTAATGCATAGTGTTGATGTTTATTACTTGTTTAGCTCTTAGCATGATGGTGCATATATTTTAGTTTAGCATTGTATTGAGACTATTAGGTGTTAGTCTTGATTTTATTTACATAGCTAACTAATTCTTGCACACATTTGGCATGCTCCGGGGACGGGTCCTTAGTCCCTTAGCATTGTAGTTCAATTTTTGTTGTTATTTCAATATTTGGCTAACCCTTGATATGCACATGTGTGAAATAATGTTAAATTTCTTATGATTTTTGCTAACTTTGCATGTGTTGAGTCTTGTTTAGGGGTTTAATTTTGATGGGTTATTGTCAATTTTGAGCTAACATGTTAAAATTTTGAGCTTTTGAGCTTTCTTACATCATTGTGTCATATTTTGACGTCATCACTAGGTACATTTTTGTAGGGGGCACGCATGGCACATAAACCCGAGCGCATGCACTCATTCCCTAGCATAGCAGACATCATCATACCAAAGCACACACACACTTTGCACACTATTGTACCATGTTGTCTGTCAAAACTATGCGACCAACACACACATAAACTAAAGAGCAGCACTCATTTCCTAGTGCAGACATCATTCTACCAATGCACACACACATCTTTGCAGTGATTGTACCATTGTTATCAAAACTATCGACCAACGTAGACACATAAACTAAGCGCATGCACTCATTCCAGTAGTACAAACATCATTTTCTAGCATGGTGCACACACACACTTTATATTGTACCATATTTTCTTCAAAAATTTAGACCAATGTAGACACACAAACTATACATATGCATTCTTATGATGATGCATACACTTGTGTCATTGTATAGCATACGCATATATATATCATTTCCACTGCACACACACTTTGTCATATTTGTTTGACTATTTTTTTTCTTCCCATGTGCACACATCTATCCATCACTAGCTAGCGCGCATGAGGTAGGTGCATACATCTCTCTAGCAAGTGTAGGCACTCTGTAGCTCTGTTAGTCCACACAGAGGCACACAGGCACCATAACCCACATGCATATACCTGATCTAAGCATAGTACCATAGTCCAGTTTTGAATATTAGTTTAACATTTACAAAATCTTGTGTCATTAAAATACTAACATCTTGCAGGTTTATTCTTGATTAATTTCTATTTTGCAGGGTGTATTTACATGCTTTTGTTTAAATTGTATTAAATTTGGATAAACATTGCATGCTTAATCATAAGAGTAAAGTCACGTATGCTCTTCCCTCGCACCTTTTTGGGTGATCTTGGGAATCAAAATGATTCTTATCTCTTTCTTTTTCTTTGAAAAACATTGAGAATGTCAAATTTGGTTAAATGAACATATTTCACATTTGAATTAAGTATTTTCCATTTGTTGATTTCTTAGTTGGATTTTACGTCACGTATATGCTCTTCTCTTGCATCTTAGGATGATCTTGAGAATCGAAATGACGTTTTGTCCTCTTTGTGTGTATGGAAAATTACTAATCCGTCATGTGCAGGACCTAAATGCTTGTCAAAGAAAAGAAAATGAGACAAAACAAAAACTACTAATACAATTTCCATGTAGGTTGCCAAAAGGTGTTCAAGCAAACCACATTAAGCTAAACAAGATAAAAAACACACCACAAACATCACATTGTATTTGTAGGTTTTGGAAAAGGGTACGTCCCTATCTGCTCAACTAGAACATAACCCCTTTGGCATAATGCCTTAAGCTACAACAATGGGGGTGGTTCTAGGAACCCTAAAGTAATCCACACAAGAGGGAACCTTGTGGATGAAACAGGAAGTGCTCCGCACAACCTACTTGACTAGTTTTACCATTTGTGATATTTAACATCAAAGTTATCCGTATCACGACCCTAATGAGAGTACACGATGATGGATGTATTTATTGCCCACTATACTTGAAGGGGGTAAAGTAAAGCCAAGATAATCCTTGGGAAACCTTGGCAAATCGAGCTCACTCTTAGATAACTTTTGACACCTAGTTGAGTGAACCACCTAGGAAGCTATCTTTGACTAGAGCCAACTTTGACCATTTTCAAAACCAATTTGAGTTGAGAGCCATTATTCATCATGAAACATGTGAAGCGTTACTTTTTCTTAGTTTTTCACTCACCCTAAGGTGAGGTGAAACTCTGCAAAGTGAGGCCAACATTTTTCACCCCCAATTGATCTACTTCCTTCACTTTCTTTTGACACTTTGTTGATTAGAAGAAGAGTGACTACCCTTGTGTTGCTAATTGATTGTATTCACCACTTTTGTGTCCATTTATGCTCATCCATGTTTGTGGATGAGTTGTTAAACATCTAAAGTGTGTGGAGATGTTTTCATATCATTGGTAGCCTTTTTGATCTTGATACCCAAGTCAAGATCATCATCATAGTTAGGCTTGATTCATCACCTTGATTCTCCTTTGAACTGTTATTTTGCTTGTATCATATCACAACAATTTTGATACTTACGTCTTGTTTCTTACAAACTTGACCTAAGTGTCTAGATTGTAACGTTACGCTATACACATTCTAACAATTCCTGGTATACTCTAGCATTAGTTTTCTTTCAAACATTACCTTCGTTTTTGAAAGGTGTTGTTGTTACCTTTGTGTGCATCATATCAATATTATTTTGATATTAATACCTTACTTTTCCATAAAGTTTGGTTAACATATCTTAGTGGTATTGTTGCATTGTTCATACTCGTAACCTCCACTTTTTGAGATATAGGTCTTGATTGGATTCAAGCTCACTTTATCGTATACTTTTTTTGGGATCATATCAACCTCTTGTTATTACTTACACCTTGTTCATTTCTTTGAACTTGACATAAGTGGTGACATTTTTTTGATCATCTTAAACATCAACTACCATTTGAAAACAAACATAGGAAGTACCTCATTTGATTAATTGGTTTAAAAAAACATTGTGTGATTGTGTCTTGTTTGTCATTTTTGACTTATCCATTTAGGACAATCACTTTGATCCATTGATTCTTTATCATTCATTATTCTTTGGTCATTAATTTGGCTTTGTGTTTTGAACTTGTGTGATTGTTCCTTGTGTTTATCCACCTTATAAACTCATTTCTAGGACAATCCTTTGGGTCTTTGATCCTCTTGATCTTCTTGTTTTTTCCTAAGTTCATGGTCATTTTTGAACATATCTTTCAAACCTTGGCAAAAACATTTCCTATCAAGAAAATTTTGCATCAATCAAACATTGGAAATATTTCCTTTGTATCCTTTATGTTGCTAAAATTTTGATCAATCCTTTGACATTTACGCCTCCAAACTTTTTGTCCAAACCTTGTTGGATTATCAATCTTGAGTCATCACGATGTATGTTTTCCTTAGCTTCCCTTTTGGAAAATCACACAAGCATCCCCATATTTATGAAAATGTCTAGTTGGTTGTCGTTATGCTACCCAAATTGACATGAAACCTTCTTCACTTTGAAGAAGTTTGATCATACAATCTAGGTCTAGGCCTTTGAACCCAACACACGCCAACAATGACTGATTATCACAGGTCCCTTATACATACAACAATAAGGAATCAAAGTTTCAGGTGTTCACATCAAAATATGCCCATCATGACTAAGCCTCGTTTGGTTCTTCACGCTAGAGAACCCATCGGGTAACCCATTCCCCACCTTCATCTCATAGTCGGTGGTATGGTTTGGACACTTCTGATCCAAATTATTATTTGGGTTCCCCCTCTTCTTCTTTCTAATCTAAACATTCTAATCTTTTGATTCTAATCCAAATTTCTCTTCTTCTAAGGATTCCAATCCAAATATTTCCTCTGATTCTTCTGATGATTTGATCCAAACTACTATTCAGATTCATCTAATTTGACTCCTAAGTCATGGTCCTCCCCTTCTTCACAGGACCTCCTTCATCATACTTCTAATGTGATTCTTGAGTCCCCCCTTTCTTCACGGGATCCTCTTCATCATCCATTTAATATGACTCCTACGTCATGGTCCTCCCTTTCTTCGTAGGACCCCTTTTATCAATCGCCTCAATGATGTCTTCTTCCTTTGAAGATACACGTGACTCCAAATCCCTCCAATCAAACATCTAATACAATTATTGAATCATGGTCCTCTCTTTCTTCGTAGGACCCTTGTTATTATTCATCTAATGTGATTCTTGAATCACGGTCCTCCCCTTCTTCACAGGACCTTCTTCATCAATCACCCCCATGAAGTCTTCCTTCTTTGAAGATTCATGTGACTCAAATTCCTTCTAGTCAAACATCTAATCGACTCCTATGTCGTAATCTATAGACTTTAGACTTAATCCTACTAGTTTACAAATGATATACCATTGTATAGGTAGGTCCACACCACCTTCTTCTACTCTCGAGACATCTAGCTCCACATCTACTTCATCCCCCACATCACCTTCTTCTATCAATCATCATCAAACATCTTCTCAATATTTCACACCAGTTGGCCCTTTTTCATCCAATCAAACCCTCATGGTCATCAAAAACCATACCGATTGATTTCTTTCAAAACGAAGGAGTGATCATGGCCTTTATAGGGGCACACGAAGATATCCCTCTAACAAATTATGAGCAAGGATTCTCTTTAGAATTTGATGCATCCACATATTGTGAGGAAAAGGTTGATTCCTTTTATCAAGAAATAGAGGAAGAGCCTCAGATCATGCAACTTGATCCTCCTCTTATTCTTCCATCTTCACATTCTTCATTACGTGATGAAACTCCTGGGTCTTGCATTGATCCATGGCCTATCTTCTCATCACCCAATCACTCTTTTTCTATCACAATTCCTCAATCACAATCTCTTATGGGTCAACGCCAAGTAGCCCTTCATCTTCATCTAGGTGTGGGTCACCTTCTAGTAGCCCTCCCTCTCTATTTGTGGGACATTTTTGAGTAGTCCACTATCTTCTATTCTTGGGGCATGTCCAACTAGCCCCTTGTCTTCTATGTATGGGTCACCCCGGTAGTCCATCATCTTCTATTCTTGGGCCACATCCTAGTAGCCCATCATCTTCCAGCTATGGGTCACACCCTAACAACCCTTCTCCTTCTATTATTTGGGGCCACATCCTAGTAGCCCTTCATCTTCTATCTATGGCTCACCTCCCGTAGCCCATCTTCTTCAATTCTTGGACCGTATCCTTTTC
This sequence comes from Taxus wallichiana var. yunnanensis, assembly GCA_018340775.1. Classification (NCBI taxonomy): domain Eukaryota; kingdom Viridiplantae; phylum Streptophyta; class Pinopsida; order Cupressales; family Taxaceae; genus Taxus; species Taxus wallichiana. Next base: position 72,443,584 of record CM031235.1, on the reverse strand, counting down.
ATCCATCACATTATTCTTCTACCAAAGATTGTGGCAATCCCACATTCATCATTTCTCACATCAATTCTAAACATCCACATTCTTCTCCCACTTCTCGGATCAAACAAGTCAAGCATTAGCTTATAAGAAACCTAGACAAGTTTTTATCAAGCTAAGACCAAAACAACGAAGAGCTCCAAAGCTCCCAACAACTCAAATGATTATAAAATTCAAAATCAAACGTGATTCCATAGAATGCACACCAACGTACCCATCAAGTATGGCATAAAGTGCAGAAACCTATGGATAGGAACTCAAGCTCCCACATACAAACCCATGTTTCAAAACAAATCACAATCATTTGTTGAGTGTGAGCTCACCATGATCATCGAGATCGGGGATAATATTACACTTGATAAGAAAACACACTTAGTCTCTCTTATCAAAGAAATCATGTGAACATCATTGTTGGATCCTATCACGTAGAGTGACATGTTTCATTCCAATAACCATAAAAAAAAAATCAAAAAAATCATAAAATAGTTCAAAAATACAAAAAAATGAGAAAACATTAAAACATTAAAAAACAAAATCAAAGGTACAAAGATCAAACATTGTAATCAGGTATTGTGTATACACATGGATGTTCTTTCTTCCCTTTCTTTCATATTCCTCTACAAGTCATCCACCATTTTCATCCCTTCGATGTTATTTTGGTTAGCCTATTTACATGTATTTTTTGTGACATTTATCTCTATGGTATCTGTTTGACCTTGGTCTTTTATCACCTTGGTAAATTAAAGAACGATTGACCTCTTAGAGATCCTATCACAATTCTCATCTAATAAACTTGTTGCGAAGAATTTTTGGGCATATTTGTTGACACTAGCCAATGTCATCATCACAATCACTTCCATATCCTTCCATCAAGCCATCAATGGTTCTTAACCCCTTGTCAAACAAGAGAGCTGAAATAAGTTTTCAAAAAAAAAGAATCAAAATCAATCAATCAAAAAGAAAAAGCTAAAAGAAAAAAAAGCAAAATTGATATATAACTCTCTCTTAGGGTATTTCCAATAATCTCTACTAGGGCTATGGATGCTGACTGACAGTAGAGAAATGTTGTGATTAGAATCAAATGCATCTCCATCGGGATATGGACTTTAAGCTGGTAATGAAGCAATGTACGACTCTCCTTCCACAATCCATTCACAAATCACCTTTCAAACTAAATCATTCCTACACATTGGCTAGTGTCTTCACTTGTTGTCTATCAAACTCTTTCCTTCAAGAGGTAATTCATTTCCACGTGCACACACGGGATCTCTGATGAGTAAATAGGATTAGTATGTTACCAAGTGTTGCTTTTTGGACCTTGTTCAAACTCTTTCTTTAGCACATGTCTTGTCTCATGATTTGTGCCTTGGGCTAATCACTTTTTCATCAACCACCTTCTAAATATTTTCATAACATCCTTTGTTCTTTGGAATCATTTTTAGAACATCCATGTGTATAGGATGGCCTTTTTGCCATGTTTGTGGACACTTTTGTCCCCTTTAATAAGATAATTTTCTACTTCCTTTCTATCATGTGTTTCTTGGCTAGCTTACGCTGGGCATCCTTGCTCCCTCATGATTGAACCTATTTTATATTGGCCTTGATCCCCCTTCATATGCATGTGAAGAGTTTTCTTTGAATACTCCCACCTAATTGTTGGGGCATTTTTACATCTTCACTTTCTTGCATACGTGTGGCATTTTGCCCTTGTACATCCCATCTATCATTGGGGCATCCACACTTCTTTGTCTTCCTGTACATAGCTTTAAAAACTTTCAAAAACACAAAAACATTTCAAAAAATAAAAACATTCAAATATGTTTCTAAAAATAAAAAACAATAAAAATCATCCTACAAAACATCACTCTTTGGTTCTCACTGTTCTTGTGCGACTCGTGGATCATCTTGATTTACCTCCATTAACAAAGTTTGGTTTTCTTACTATGTCTATACTTTGGGCACAATGAGTTGCTTGGTACTGTTTCATAGTGCATGATTACTTTTCATAGGACCCAAGTGTCCTCTATTATTCCCCTTGCATGTATCCTTGCTTGAGGGCACCATCTTTTAACCCTTGTCATTAATTCACACAAGTCGAATCAAAGCTTGATAACAAAAACATTGCATTATGTTTCTCTATTAGGTTAGTTTGTTTACTTTCTCATATTGCATTGCATTATGTATGTTGCAGGAGTTAGGCATCTTTTACTTTCTCGTATTGCATTGCATTTTGTATGTTGCATGGAGTTGGTGTTTTCAACAATGGACAATTATTCATTATGGATTTTCATGCCATTCTACTTTTTTCGTATGCTTATATTTTTAATAAGGACCGATGATGTAGATCTTTGGCTATATGATGACAATACAGTTGTTCCAATGCAATGGGTGAAGGCTCGTTCTTCTCTCTCTTTTTTCATATTTCTTCTATATCATTCTCCTCTTGACACCATTCTTCCATTTTGTTTGGGGCATATGTCCCTACCCATTCTTCTCCTCCTGCCCCTTCATCATTGTCCCTCATTTTCTTTCCATTTCTCTCATCTTTTCGATCGTCGATCGCCTTCCTTCATCACCCCATCGACACTCGAGGGGGCATCTCTCACTTCTACTAATTTTTCTTCTACCCTTCAAAATTTTACATGTCTACTATCTTTGAAGTGGCGTCACTTACGCCACCCTAAAGAGGGGAAAATGTAGAGACACCTATAATTTAGCTCCAGTAATTTAAATACTTAAATTGTGCTAATTATCCCTTTCCCAAAATTGACGACATATCGTCAATATAACATTTTCTCTTCTATCATCATTAATTAACTACATTACGCTAGTTAATTGGCCCTTCTATCCAACAAAGACAACAATTAATGACCTTCCATTAATTAAACCCCTTTCTACCTGAATTAATTAATTATTCTTAATTAATTAAGTTTCATCTTCTATTAATAAATAAATCATATTTATTTGATTAAATCCTTCCATATCCCATAAATCATGCTAATTATTCTTCTAAAAAGCTTCATAATATGCTCATCACCTATTAATTAATCACTTTGATTAATTATAAATCCCCTCAAACCCATGGGTCACTAAAGGACAAAATTAAACTCTCCTAAGGTTGACTCAACCCTCTCTAAACCTTCCTTATCCACAACTAACCCAACCTCTCTATTATCCCACATGTAAAGGGATGTAGAGATTCTTTTATCCATTGGGATATATAAGGAGCCCTCCTCCTACCTTTCTACTTACACCTAAATGAGCATAGAGCCTATACTATAGCCATTTCATCATCCTAGGGCATTCTTCCTTAGAGTGGAGCTAGGCATCATCCATTTGCATTCAATCATCCAAGCTATTTTGTGAAGATCAATGGAGTTAATCAAGAAAGGCCTTGTTGTCATGACTTGATGAACCTCCATCCTCAATCCTCTTGGATCAAACAACAACTATCAACCCTTTGATAGCTAAAGGATCTACCTAGGTCCATTTCATTGATTTAGCTTTCTAAAGAGTAGAGAAATAAGTGTTAGCATGTTAGCTTGAGGTTTATTTTCAAGGTTCTAATGCATAATGTTGATGTTTATTACTTGTTTAGCTCTTAGCTGATGGTGCATAGATTTCTCTTCCAATTTTAGCTTGACAAACTTACTTAACCATCCATATAGTCGAGACTCTTAGTTGAGGTATACCTTCTTCCTTAGATCCTCCCATTGTAGAAACTTCTCCACCATTTCCTCTTCCATCGGATGACAATCACCACCACAAACATATTTTCACTCTGCCTCTTCTCGCTTGACATTCTTGCATCATCACTCCCACCACATGGGCATCCCAATTAAGGATTTCCCTTCCTTGTTATCACCTCCTTTCACCTCTTGTTCCATTTTGGCATACACCACTCACTCTTTTCTCATTCTTCCTAGTATTCATCTTCTTCTTGGTAATCTTACTTACACATGCTCGTAGTATGGAAAATTCACTTGAGGGTTCCCCTTCAGTCCATCTTGTCATACCCTCTCCCCACCAACTCCATCAATCACTTACTTCTTCCCATCATTCTTCTTCTTCAGCTTAGCAATCCTACTTAACCATCCTCGTCGCATGACAATCTTACTTAAGAGTCCCTCTTAAGGTTGATTTTCCATCCGACCCTCCCCCATCCCATCATATTTCCTCCATCTTATTTCTCCCACCCCTTGCCATAATCATCTGCTCCAACCAACCATTCCACCCTTGTACCCAATACACTCTTGTCTTTCACCTTCCGTATCATCACTATCGGTTTGGCGATCTTACTTAACCACTCTTGCGGCATGGCGATCTTACTTAAGAGTCCCTCTTAAGAATGATTTGTCATCTTACATCCTGTATCCTCCACATTCTCACTTTGTCCACATTTTTTGTCAATCCCCATCATCACATCCTCTCACCTCCTCTTTCATTCTCACAAACACTACCTCCTGCTTGCCCACTTTTCATCTCCATCATCCCTTGCTTGGCAATCTTACTTAACCACTTCCACCACGTAACTATCTTACTTAAGGATTTCCCTTAAGGTAGACTTATCATTTTGGACTTCTCCCTCACCTCATTCTTCATTCCCTCCGTTGATCATTTCTTCCTCTTGGTCTTCCTTACCAACCACATTTTCATCCTACCATTATCCTTTCTCAACCTATCATATCACAAAATGCATCTCCTATCTTCCACTTATCACCACGTTCCTTTCCCCCATTTTCCCCTCCTTGATCCATCATCCTTCATACCATTTCCTACCATTTTTTTCATGTCTTGTTTCTTCATCTTTACCTCATTCATCCTCATCCACTACATCCTCTCCTCACCTTCATCTTAGCACAAATTGTTATCCCTCCTTTATTTACTCTTTCCACTCCATCTTCTCAAGTTCTCCCACATATCCACCCCCATGTCTAACTATCATTATTGATGGTCTTCCCCTAACATTATTTCATCATCATCTTCCATTTCCATGCTAATAATTATTGGTGGACTTCTCCTAAAATTCACTCCTCCCCATTCTACACGGCCTTGTTCACTCTTTTTGACCTCCTCCATTTTCTCTTCATTCCTTCCTTCCCCTATGCACACCGATCATTATCGGTGGACTTCTCCTAACGTCCCTTCATTGGCGTTTCCTCTTCCATTCCTCATTTAATTTTTCCCTCTTCTCACTTTTCCTCCCATCCTTCCCTACTAATCATTATCAGTGGACTTCTCCTAACATCCCTTCACTGACATTGCCTCTTTTATCCCTCCCTCTCTTTTTCTTCGCCACCTCTCCATCTTCCATTCTTCCTTGCCAATTTATTTATTGTCTTCATCATACATCCTTTTTCTATTGTCTCGTAATACTTTTATCCTCATCTCACGCATCTCTACATCTTTTCCAATCCGTGTCATTCCTCCCCTCTTTCTTCTCTTTACGTTCTTGATATTACTCACTCTTCACCGAATATCTCCGTTCTTGGTTTCCTTCCTTTTGCATCATTTTCTATCTATTGTCCTCCCCTCCTTTCTACTCCTCATCTTATTTCACTTCCTCTGTATCATATTCTTCCCCTTTTTACTTTGCATTTCCTTCTTACTTCCCCATTGATAACCTGACTCTTCAAGTGTTGTCCCATCTTTTTATCATCTCACTCTCCACATGCATTTCCATGCGGTATGTTTCATATTCTTTACCTTGTTTTTCCTCACGGTAACATGTGCCCTTCAATCTTCTCCCTATATCCGCTATATAATCTCTTCTTCCCCCATCATTTCAGCTTCCTCCTACCCTCGCCTTCCTTTCTTTATCATCCCCACCTTTTCACTCATTATGTACTAGTTTATATTCTTTTCTATGATCTTCTCCACATCTTCTTGGTCCCTCATCATTTTTTTCTGTTCTTTGTTCTACCTCCTCTTTCATCTTATTTAAATTCTTCATCATCCTCATCCCCTTCATTTTTCCATCCTTCTCTCCCCTTCTCTTGATTTTTCCCCCTACTCTCATCTCGTCTTGTTGTTCGTCTTTCCTCATTCCCTTATCTTATCATCCTTCTCTATTATTCTCTTCCACCTATTTTTTTCTTCTTCACCTCCTACTTCTATAGTTTATTTATTTTCTTTACTCTATCATCTCTTTCATTTTCCATCATTTCTCTCCCTTCATCTCCTTCACCCTTCTTTTCTCCCTTCATTTTGAATATCTCTCCCCCTTTTTCATAATTTCACCCTTTGCTCTGTCATTTTATTTTCTTCTCCTTATTTGTCCTTCATCATTTCCTTATTCCCCTATCATCCCTCTCTCTTATTCTATTCTCCCTGTTTTGTTCCTTTTTCTCCTCCTCCATCTTCATCTGCTCTATTCCATACCCTTGTCTCCTTCACCTTTGACCTTTCTTGCTCTTCTCATAATCACCCACTACTCTTGTTCATTCCTTTTTTCCACTCTTACTCATTACATCCTTCAACACATCCTCACACCTAGCATTCATGGTCGATTATGATATTTCTCCATTTGTGCACCATCACCGATCCATTTCATTACACCCCATTCTTGTCCTCCTCTCTACAACATTGACCTCTCCTCTTTTTGAGAGCTTTGTTACCTCTTCTATCCTCATCATCCCTCTCGAGGGGGCATCATCATATCCATTTCTAAGCATTTCTTCCCATGGTATTTTTGCTTTGAATATACCATAACAACCATCCACTACCACCTTTTACCTCACAAGTGCTTGCTCTAATTTTTTCTTAACAAATGTTGATTGTAATCTTCCCCCATTTCCATGAATCAAAGTTTGTTCTACTTTCTTCTTCTAGTCTTTTCTTGTCAATAAAACATCTTCCTAGGAAAATATCTCTTCAAAACTATTGACCCCCTCTCTGGGGCATATTACCTCACCATCCATATTCCAACTCACCTTTTTAGCCACTCTTTGTGTCCTATGTTGGGACACCTTTGTTTTCATTCTTGTCGTTGTGGATGCATAATTTTCGCTTGATTGCTCATGTATGAAGGATTTCAATTTTTAACATTTCATTGTACATACATTGGTGCTTGCTTATGACCCATTGATCATCCTATCCTGCATACATACTACAATGGTATTCACCCACCCACTAGTCCATAGAGCATTGTCATCCGTCTCTATTGAGACCGTAGGTGTCCTCTACCAATGTGTTATTGGAGTCAACTCCATATTTTTCATTATTATTTTGATCCTTTTTGCCTGGGGCATCTTGCCTTGGTTATGTGTTTACCTATCTTTTCATCACCCACCCAACCTTTAACATCTATATCTTTCAAACTCGTGATTGAATTCCTTTATGTTGTCAATCCCAAGTTTTAGGGGAACACTTAATTAATTATATTTTGATACTTCATTGTTTTTGTCTTACGGATTGCCTAATGTAAACCACTCATCAAAAAGGGAAAATGTAGACACCTTTTTTGGTATCGTTCCTCCCCTTCACCCCGTGTTTTCTCTCCTTCATTAGGCTTACCTATTCAAATCCCTTTCCCCCTAAATTTTAATAAATCCCATTTCCCACCAAAAAGACATTTTCAATTAATCAATCTTAATTGGTTAATTGATCCCTTTAAATCCTCATCCTCATTATATGCTAATGTGCTCCATATAAATCCACTTAATTAAATATTCCAAACTAATTCATATCACCCCGCCTAATAATTAAATACTCCAAAATCATTCAAATCATGCACCCCACTCATGAATTAAATAATGTAAAATAATCCACATGAAATCCATTATTGCACCTAATCATTCAAATCATGTCCCCCACTCACCTAATCAGGGTTAATTTTTCAAACCAGGATTACTTGATAACCCCTAAATTAACCCCATCTTTAGGCTATAAATACAAGCCTTCCCCTCTTTCAGACAAATTAGAAGTCATAACAAACCTATGATATTATAGCTCCCCACTTTTCATTATACAAAATTCCCTTGTGATGCCACTTGTATCACCATAATATCATCCTCATGCCCTTGTGGTTCTCTTAGTTTGGTTTGCTTTACATTTATCTTTGATCAAATCAGTATCTCCTTAATACATCAACATTTTTCAGTTAAGTTATTTATCAATTTTTGTATATTATCTATCTATCTTTCATTTATATCATTTTCTCTTATCTACGGGGGTTGGCATATGTAAAAGGAAGGTAACACTTCCTGGGACTGACTTCATCAGGCAGCCCCCACATATACCATTTAATCCATTTTCTCTTAGTTTCCTCTATTTCGTAGGTCTATCCAGATCTCATGCAACGAGGACATTCACTTTGTACCCATCCATTTTTCACCATCTTCTATCAAGGTACCTTAAACTCTTACATCTTTGAGGTTGTTTGATTTCTTTGTTATCTTGCTCACTAATATGAACAGAGACAAAAAAAATTCAATCAACATATTCACACCATTAGATTGCAAAAACAAATAACGAAGATAAGATTGAGACATGATTTATCCTGGAGAAGCCCAATGGGAAAACTCCAACCGGGTGAGAAAATTAGTTGTCCTTCCACTATGTAATCTCAAACCGATACAAAATACTACTAATTGGCCTTCAAGAAAGTTCAATAAACTTCTGAAATTTTATCTACTTGCTTAATATTCTGTAGCACTTAAGAACTATGCACCATGATCATATACAAGAAGAACAACACTCCTCAAACTTTGCCCTAATTGAATTCCTTCAAATTCACTTGCTTAAACCCCTAAACGAACTTGTATTTATATATGTTTAGCTTAGGAAGGCGTGAAAAGTCAAAATGAACCATTTTGGAAGCCCAAACATTTGAAACTTCGAGATTCCAAGGTTCTGGAGTGTTAGTTACAAAACCGCCACTTTATGTAGACCGGCGGTTTAGTAACCACCTCATGCGTTACAAAACCGTTGCTTTTGTAGCAGGATGGTTACGTAATCGCCACTCTACACTGGGTGGTGGTTCTCTTACCATACAAATTACATTACCTTCCGAAGGTCATAACTTTTACATACAAACTCGAAATCGGGTGTCGTTTTTTATTTTAAACAAATTTTGAGAGGAACAAAAATATGCAATCAAATTTGGATTTTGATGACATATTCATAATAAAATAAAACATATATGGCCGAAAATGTCATTCGGAGGTGTCCAAATCACCCCATCCTGACTAGACCATCTTGTGAAGAATGAAATGAGTGAGAACTTATAGAGCAAGTACAATATATAGATTACATAGAATTGGTCTTTTCTTGATCCATTTTTGGATCATACCTCCCCAATTTGAGGCTTTTAAGTCCCTAAAAGCTTCAAGGATTGATGGGGTGAGGATAATTATTCCCCACATCCTCTCTGGAATACCACTCCTGCACCTAGAGGTGTATTTGTTGAATTGTCCTAATGGGCATATCATCTTTGTGGACTTCTAGTCCCACTTTTCTATATGGTAATCGAGAGAATAACATCAACTACACTCCTAGGAAAATAACCATAACATGTCTCAAAACCCCTGACAAGGTTAACAACTGCTATCTACATGTTCAACCAAAAATCATACCTGTATAAGTGCTCAATAGTCTCTATCACACCAAAGTGACTAGCCAACCACAAGTGCATGCTTTCTCAAACAAAGATTGTAATGGTTGTTTCTTTTCATAATCATCTTGCATGTACTGCCTGTGGAATCCCAAGTTTAGAAGCAAACCATAAGGTAATAGCTATATCACATGCTCAATTGGCCTATTTGGGGAAGCCCCATAGGCTCTTCCCTAAACTGTTGAATAAAATCTCCCATCTACTTCTTCTCTTTGTTAGTAATCATGCTTTATGAGTGGTTTCTGTGACAACTTCCTCAACTTGTCTATCCCTTAGAAGAAGTAAAGAAAATATTCCACTAGCATTAAGTTTCCAGGACTTCAGTGGAACTTACCAACAAAATCTTCGAGTCTCCTACAAAGGCTGAAATGACGTAGCTCTTACCATCCTTCACCAAACAGATTCAAGTTGGCTCTTCTTGTGAATATGACATCTCTGATATACAAATATGGACTGCCAAACACCACGCCACACACATCAAGGGGAACAACATCCACAATGACTTCATCAATAATTTTTTTATCAATACCAAAAGTAATCTTACACTATTTAGTAACCTTGACATCTACACCTTTCTTTACCCAACCCAATGAGTAAGGACTTGGATGATTGTAAGTTTCCAACATCAGTCATCACTTAGCTCTTTACTAACCAAATTAGCTTGTGAACAAGAATAAAAAAGAGCATCCACTTTGGTCTTCTTCAACTGAATTTTTATGTGAAAGATCTTAGTAATTTCATCCTCTTGAGCATTACTATTATTACCCAAAAAAACCTCTTTGTGGACGGAGGCACAACACATGGTTTCATCGACCTCTTCACTGCAAAACACTTCCTCTCCTTGGAGGACTGCCATGTCCTTCTTCTTATTCTTAAAGAGATGTAATTCCAGGTGGATATTCCAACATTTTCCCTTAGAATGAGTGTCAACATCACAATGCCCACAATGAATTTTAGTATCCTTAATAGAAGTAGCATTCTTCTTACCTTTCCCTTTTTCCTTCCCTTTTCCCTTGATGTCATCTTCTTGGTCTGAGGCATGCTTTGAGAGGTAGATGAACTCTTCTTCTTGTCCATCTCCAAGTAGTGGGCTTGAGAACAAGCCTCGTCTACATCTACCAACTTGGCCAAGAGGACGGGTCTCCTCAAGTGGCTATGGAGTCCACCGATATATTTCATCAACATGTCCTGGTCCGCTACATCCTTTCCCATCTAAATAGATTTCTTCCAAAACTCACTGGTATACTCCTGCATAGTTTGACCTTGCTTTTACCTAAGATATTGCCAATACATGGACCTCTCTTCCTCATAACAAATAGGATAAAATTGCTTTTGGATTAGCTTCTTAAAAACATCCCATTTAGTAATCTGGAGGAAGCTTCTTAACAACCAAGGTATGAACATAACTCTCAAACCAAGTTAAAGCATGTTTGGTTAATTTTAACCAAGAAAAGGAAATCTTTTGACTTTCATTAATGTGATGCAAACTGAAATATACCTCTAGTTGAGCTAGCCAATGGTCTAGCTGTTGATGTCGAATCACAAGACCCACGGGACTCGTCAGAACTCGATGGGTTGCAGATTCTCAGTGTGATTGCATAACATGGAGCTTTTCCCAAGTGTGGGACCTTGCGAAATCGAAAAAGCTCTCCGGATGAAGGCCGGTTCCTATTCCTCTGTTCAGATGCACACGTAAAAATGCAGAGGGTCTACTCAAAACCTAATCTAATTTTCCAAGGAGACAGGGAGAGAAAAATGCATAAAAATAAACCTAAGCTAAGGAGGTGATGCACCGAGGAATGAAGAACACCTGTCTTGCCAATAAACACAGACCATAAAAATGTAATGCAAGATCATGCACAGATAACCAGATTTACAGTGAAAGATCAAGAAAATGCAAATAAACACTGAGAGGGTTGATAATCATCCACAGACATGCATTAATTTTCTCCAAAGATTGATACAACACACTGCAAAATGCCAAGAGACAAGGTTGCATTACAGTTTTAGATAGGAGGTTTGAACTCCACAGATTCACCTGCCAAAGAGAAGAAGGGAGGGGCAAAACAAGAATGTCCAACCTTTAGAAAGAAGCCCCTCCTTACAATTTATAGGAAGAATGAGAGAGAGAAATTCCAAATCTACCCCAACCACCTCGGGTTGTATTTAATTCATCTCATTATGGTGGTAGGTGAGGACCATATCAAACCCCAAAAGTGACAAACTGTATTTTTCATTTTTAAGAACTTGTTCCCACCCAATTAAAGATATCCAATCGTAGTTAGGTAGAGGACGCCGTAGGCTTTCCGAAAAGTCCAACCTTGTGTGAATCGGAGCTCCCAGTCAAAAGTTATGGCCATCTGAATATCTGGGTCAGGGTCTGCTTCCTGTCAGCACTCAGAATGTTGCACCTCCTGAAGGTGCGCCATAGGCGCATCCGTGTGTGTGTCGACATCTTCTTACGTGCGCCAAGGAGCAACTTTTTCCCCATTGACACTCATTTTCATGCGCCACTTCTGTGCGCCATGGGTGCATTCTTTCTTATGTCGACACTCATTTCTGTGTGCCTTTTTGTGCGCCATGGGCGCATCCATTTTGCTGTCGACACTCATTGTCGTGCGCCCCTTTTGTGCACCATGGGCGCATCCATTTTTCTGTCGACACTCATTGTCATGCACCCCTTTTGTGCGCCATGGGCACATCCATTTTTCTATTGCGACACTCATTGTCGTGCGCCCCTTTTGTGCGCCATGGGTGCATCCATTTTGCTGTCGACACTCATTGTCGTGCACCCCTTTTGTGCGCCATGGGCTGAGGTTTGAATTTCTTTGGTTTCCATATTCTTCCGCTTGTCTATATCTACCCGGGGGGAAGATATATACAACACTAGCTTCTTAGCATTCACGTCTCCATCATAAGGCTCAATCTCGATCTTTGCCTCTGCTTTGAACGGAGGAGGTATGGGAATGGCATGGGATGGTTCTTCTTCACAAACCTCTTCTTCATGGTCTTCCGAGGTCTCCTTCGAAACACCAAGATTCTCCATGAGTAGTCCCATGATGGACTCCAATTTCCCCAAGGATGTTGAAATGTTGCCCACATCTTTGGACATATTTGCCACATTCTCCTCTAGCTTGTAGAAACGTTCTTCACCATTATCATCTGCATCATCTCTTTGAGCCATCTCGAAATTCCTTACTTCCACTTTCTTGTAGAAATATCTGCTTCAAAAGGAATAAGACTACATTCACTGCTTTTCTTTCCCCTTTCGGGTAAGGGGCATCTAACTGCAATCTTAACACAAGTTAAACCACAAAAAGATTGAAATCTTAATTGCCCTGATACCAATATGATCCATAAATTTCCTAAATTCACTATCAAAAGATCACTATGCTTGTGAATACGAAAGGAAAATTGCTTAAGTTCTTTTAACCAAACTAACATGTAAATTATTCACATCATTAGATTGCAAAAATAGAGAAACGACGATAATATTGAGACAAGATTTATCCTAGAGAAACCCAATGGGAAAACTCCACTGGGTGAGAAAATTAGCTCCCCTTCCACTATGTAATCTCAAACCGATACAAAATACGACCAACCGGCCTTCAAGAAAGCCGAATAAACTTCCTAAATTGTATCTATTTGCTCAATATTCTCCAAAGACCTAATAACTATACACCATGAACATATACAAGAAGAAAAACACTCCTCAAACTCCACCCACAACTCGAATTCCTTCAAACTTACTTGCTTGAACCCCTAAACATTCTTATATTTATAGATGCTCAACTCAGGAAGGCGTGGAAATTTGAAACGAACCATTTTGGAAGCCCAAACATTTACAACTGCTGAGATTCCGAGGTTCTAGACCGTTAGTTATAAAACCACCGTTTTTTCACACCAATAGTTGCATAATCACCACCCTACACTAGGGGCGGTTATGTCACCATAAAAGTCCACTACCTTCCGAGGTCATAAATTTTGCATACGAACTCGAAATCGGGTGCCCTTTTTTATTTTGCACACAATGTTTTGAGAGGAACACAAATATGCAATAAAATTTGGATTTTGATGACATCTTCATCTTGAAACAAAACATATATGGCCCAAAGTGTCATTCAGAGGTGTCCGGATCACCCCCAACTTGACTAGACCATCTTGTGAAGAATGAAATAAGTCGAGAACCTATAGAGCAAGTACAATATATAAAGATTACATAGAATTGGGCTTTTCCTAATTCATTTTTGGATCGATAATTGGGACCTACCTCCATCATCTCCTTGGCACCTTCCAAATTTGGAGGAGTTATGTCTTGATCCACCTACTTTTGGTCCATCATAGACATTTTAGGGAGTAAGAACCTTGATTCAGGGACTCATCAAACATCGGGTAGTCTAATACACAATTGCATGCCTTTGACATTCCTTCTCTATTGTTGCATCGGATACACCATCCCTTAATGGAGCACTTGACTCTTCCACTTTGCCACGAGGAGCATAGTTCCTTGTATAGGAACCACACCTTTATTAGAGATCCATTAGTCACTTGGGAGATTCATTTCATTTTCCATGATGATCCATTCTTCATTGCTCCTACTTATTATCCATAATCACTCTAGGAGGCTCCTTTATCGGATATGGGGTGACTTTACACGACTTTGTAGATTCGAGTGGGTATTTCTAGTCCTACATTCTTTTTTTTTCTCTTTTGGGGGGGATTTTTTTCCTACTGGGTTTTTTTCCTTTTCTCCACTTTATGAGAGATTTGTATTGTATGTGGGTACCACATTGGGACTTGTTCTAAGACCCACCTTTTCTACTCACCCAAGTTATGCTTAAGGGGTGTTGGTGTAGTATTTTTCTCACTATGTGGTTTACCTACATGGTCTAATTAACTTATTTAGGTTAAACGATAGGTCATTAGGGGATATACTTTAAGTCATTTTTAATTGTGAGTTGATTTAACTACCTTTTTGGGTGACCTAATTCCTCACTATATAATGTACCTTCCTATGCACATTTTAACTAATGAGATAATGAGATTTTGAATAGTTTCTTATTTGTTGAAGATTTTTTTATTCATTGAGTGTTTTTGGATTTCACTACTTCACGCAGGGTTTCTTTGTTCATGTGATCATATCTAGTCCCAATCCTCAATTGTGGCCCACTTCGAATATAAAACCTATAATTTATCTTGAATAATTGAATATGACATGTGTAATTACCATCAACCTATCTATCTTGTTGTACTTTGGTTGTGCTTTGAGTGAAATTTTGGAAGATTCTATGATATTTCCCCCTTTCATATGAGGATATTACAATGTATCACTTAGTTTAAGAGAGAAAGTGCTAAGCTATAAAAAGTGTACAATCAAAGCATCTAGGATTTGAACCATATATAATACATGGTGATTTTAGACACCAAATCATGCACTTATTATTTACATCATGCTGCTAAGTATGTCATTATATGCATGATTCTTAAGCAAGTAAACTAGATATTAACAACACTTGTTTTGCTTTTACATTTCTTTTCCTTTACATAATTTTATTATTTACTTTTATAGGATGACCACTTTGATTTTGGAAATTAGAAAACATGTGACCCAACTCGTATTTTTTGTTATATCTTCCGAGCATTCCAAAGTACCGCCTATTAGGGACATGAGTGCCAAGGTGCTACTATCCCCTTTGGGTGATTATGTCATTTTCCTTCCTTTTCTCAAATTTGAAATGTCACATTTGTTGTTATCTTTTCTAAAACCTTTCTTATCACATTGAGTCAACTTTTTAAGTTGTTAATGAAGAAATTCAAATAAGGGAATCATATATATACATGACTTATTATTGTTAGGGGCTGGGTAATTTGGGCTATTATTTCGTATCTACTACTTGGGAAAAGAGAAATATTAAAGGACTTCATTTGGGTTGCATTATTCATTGCATAAGAGGGGTTATTTCTGAATTCCATCTCACACATTCATCTTGGGGAAAATTACTTGTAGCTGGTCATCTATCACATACACTAGAAATACATAGAGTATGAAATGTAGTGCAACAATTAGTGATAATCACATTTTTGGTGACCACAAAGGTCATTTCAAATCAAGTATATGCATTATTTGTTTCATCTAATGTTTGTTTGAGCCTTGTACAAATAGCTATGGTTTTTTTATAGGTTTAGGTGTGATAATGAAACACTACAATAGATCTAGAGTGAAAAAGAGGGAAGGGAATAAGACCTTATCAATCCCTAAAAAGATCGAAGAGGGGAATTTTCCAAGATACTAGTGCCTATTTCGACATTAGCTCCCAAGGTACTCCTGTCCCCCTTTGGGTGGTTTTGTCTGAAGGAGTTTCAAGTTCCATTTTTCCAAAAGTAGATTACTCATTCCATATCCTACCTATTCCACTCAATTTCCATCCTATACTCAACCTAGATCTTCATATACAAGCTAAGTCATTCTTATCTCCCTATTGTACACACTTGTTTGTTTTTTGCATGATAGATCTTTTTTATTACTGCTATATCTATTTGATCTTAGTTGTCTTATAAATACTTAATTATGTTAAATCATTCGATTAACCCAATCCTTGCATTCCCATTATCAGATCTATTCTATCTAAACTCAAACCCTAGTTGTATTAGAGTTCATATCTACATCTTATCTTGATTCACACCTAATTTTCATCTATCATCTGCCATAAATATGATCTACAAAAAAACTCCCGTGGTTTCATTATTGGTCCCACCCTTTGTGCAATGCCTCTATTGTGTTGATATATGTACTCGTTTCTTTGAATGAGGTTGACAAACGTTGACATATGATTTTGTTCGAGTTATTGTGCTCTTTTAAACTATTTGATTAGAATGATAATAATTGCCTATGAAATATGATTTTTAATCATTCTTATGGCAATGTTGTGCTCATGTTTATTTATCATGGAGTACTTACTTGACTAGTTTTGAAATAAACTAAATGATTTCAGCTTGTGGAAAGTGAAATCAGATTCTTGGGACAGATAAATAAACAGGTAACTTGGTAAGCTATCTATGTTTTTGATATAATTTTTGTTCCTAAGACTATTGCATCGATATTAGATGAAGGACAATACCTTGGATCAATTTCAGTGATCCAAGGAATTCTCCTTGATCGATATGTTATTACAATCATAACTGATAAGTCTAATTGACTTCCTAATGTTTTTTGATATTGCAATTCTATGCAAACTTGGTTGATTATAAGATAACATGAATTGTTTCATAACGCCTTATAATTTATAGTCACACTACTACTTAATCTTATTCAAGTTTGATTATTGTAATGATGATATTCTTGTTGATTGTTAGAAGGCCTAATCTAACCTATACTAAGGTGATGACTATATACTAAAGGACCTAACTATATCCTATTTGCATTGGATTAAATAATATCAACCTAAGCTAAGGTTGACACATTATGTTAATGGGATTCTAAACCTATCTATGGATCCTAAGTTCTAAACCTATGACCTAACCTAAGGACCTAACCATGGATGGCATTGTGTTGAAGGGTTAGAGTATGGTTAAGATGGTGATGCCAATCCATATTGGTACTTAGTGAATTAAATGTGATTTTATTGATACACACCGCCACCTTTGGCAGTGACCAAGTCTAACTTGGCCATGCACGCTAAAAAGGACTATTAATGGCTTAGTGGTGGTATGCATAACTGTTAGTTTATTTTCTATTTTTAAAATGGTGATTGGCGTAGCGAAATGTGGAAATAACTGGCTGTTGTCTTCCATGGTAATTAATGATCTTGGGAAAATGAAAACCACCTTGGAAAGGGCATGATGGTTTTGGGAGAAAAGATAGGGGTTAGTTTTCACTTTGCATTTGGTATTTCAAGCACTTTGGCTCTGCATGTTGATCTTTTGGTTTTCGAACTGTTAGTTCATTTTTGGATGATTTATGATCTCTCCATTGCATGGAGGAATTAGCGGAGAAAAATTTATTGCTTGGGCTATTAAAATGAAGAGAAGGAGAAGGATGGGTTTTCTGTGGAATCTGTTTGAAATCTCTGTGGAAATTTTGTGGGAGTTTGGAGAAGGACTTGGGAAGCTTGGAAAAGATTCACGGGAGCTCTACCAGGCATGATAGGCTCTAACTCCTTGAAATATTTTTCTCTATTTAATGGCTTCATGAAAAGAACTCTACTCTTGCAATGAAATTGTGTTCTCTGGTTCTAGTTTTGTGTATTTGTATCATTGTTTGATTATCTGGATTGTATATTAGAATATTTTTCTAAATATGGTCATATTGTGAATATAATGGATTTTTGTTTGTATTCTTGACTGTGATTTCATGGCTTCAGGCACATAGTGTAGAGTCATTTTTGGAAACATGAATACCTTAAATGAGTTGTGTTCTTGTGCTTTTTCAAAGCATGGAAACTATGTTTTTTTGATACTCATCTCTGCAGGGTTTAATGCAAGTGTTGCATGAACTAAGGTATACCTAGAAGTGGGTGTTTTGGGAAATATGTGTGGATAGAATTTCTATTATAGATATTGATATATACCACTTGGATGTTGGGTTCTAACTTAATAGACAATCTATCTCTTTCTTGACTTTGATTGGAAAATCGATTTGTCTAAATATCGATTTGTACACTTAGTTGTTTGGGCTTAAGTTTTATGAAACTCTAATAATAGTGATGACGATACCTATATTGGTTGTTTGTGTTTTCCTTCGGATTATTTAACACTTTGTAAAGGTTTTTGATTTGATAAATATCGACCATTTAAATTTGTGGCCTTGGTTCATGTTAAATAAGACTTAAACATTAAGTCGATACTCTCTTTACTTTTGATTTTTAACTCCATTATTGACACCTTTGAATTTGGTCTGTGTGCACTAAATTGGAGCACCGATCCATTTAAGGATTATCGGAAATGGGAACTAGTTAAGTTATTGAAACTCTTAATGAGCCTTAGGCTCACTCAATTTGAATGATTTTTATCTATTCCCTTAATCCTTAGGTTGTTATCGAATCCTCTATGGATCGAAATCATTTTTAAATGGTTGCAGGATATTGGTGATGAGAAGTTGAGATGGCTCAACTTCACACTCCCAGGCATCGGTAGAATAACGTCTAGACTCTATAAGTGATGTTCAATTCAAAATGGTTTGTAACTAGAATGATATTCATTTATTCTTGTTATCTGATATAAACTAGTAAACCTTATATTGAGCTCGGTCTTAGATAAAATGTTAATGATATTTTACTTTTATAGAACCGTGTTCAATTAGAGAGTTTGACAAGCTATAAAACCAACAGGGAACCTTGAATGAAGTAAACATACGTGTCTACTTAAATTAATTCAAAGATTGTAAGCATATGGTGCTAAGTCCCTTAGACTACCTTATAGTGGCTCTATAGATTAGCCGCGAGGCCTCCTTAAGGCTAGGTGGAAGCACAACGGTGTTCACCAGGAGCATTCCCTGGAGACCCCCACCTGCATGGTAGGGTCGGTATCGCTAATTGCATACAACAGACGATGTATGTTACTTACTGGGAAGGGAGGTAACTTAGAGATCGAGTTTCAGCTTGTGTGTAAGATCAGAGTTGTAATCTGAAGTCGAGGGTGATTCTTGAAGATTCGCTTGCTTTGGACATTCCGTCTGAAATAGGAGCTCTTCCATTCAAGAAATCGGAAATTTGGGCTAAATTGTGATAATTCTGTCCTAATAGGTTTCTGTAGATAACGTAGTGAAGTGTCTTGATCATCAGTGTTTTTAGTTACGTGGTTATTATTTGATTTCAAAGATATTTATGAAGTATAATTGTATACCTAATTAGATCAAGTTTGGTTAGAACCAACCCTTACTTGGAAGTTGATGTTATACTTGAGTTCATAAGTAAAGGAACTCTTTTGTAGTGTAAATGATTGAAATTTACTTGACTGCTATAACAAGTTAATGTATATAAGTTATATAAGGATGGCTTGTGAATTATTACCTTGTATATTCATTGTTGGAATAAGTATAACAAAAGTTTGAATAAGATAAGTTGTATAAAATTATTTAAAAAGATATAATATTACAGTCATATAAGTATGGGCTTATTTGACTGCAATCTTATTAATCTTGTACTTATAAATATATGATTGATTAAGATCAATTACATTGTTTTTGATCACCTTTGTGTGACTTAAATTATTATCTGATTTGAATTACTTGAATTAATTGCATGTGTTAAACTTGTCTTCTTTGATGGTTTTATTTATGAAGTTCTTGTGGCATGATAAAAGAGTAGTGTACTTTATTTTGAACCTTAGGATAATTTCATTTAAAATCAGTGTTCTTTTATGAAATTATTAAGTTAGAGCATGTTGTTATGAAGATTTAGTACCTATCATGCTCAGTTCATATGAATTGACAGATGCTAACAATCTTGCAGATGGACTTTGTGAAAGATGAAAGAAGGAAGACTTATAAAAAGTTGCATTTATTCTATTGATTGAAGTTAATTGATTTGGTTACATGATTATTGTATAAACTCCTTGAAGTATTTATGTTTGAAAACATGAAAGGCCTATGGCCCATTTATTGTAATTACTTGAAACATGCTGATTGTGTAGGCAAAAATGTGTTTGAGGATATTTAAAGTTGAATGAAATAAATATGTTTACTTGATTCATATTATTCAAAGAGGAATGAAAGAATGTTAATGTTGGAAATTAGTTGTGATTCCTTTATTAAAAATGATGCAGATTGTATTCATAATATTTCTAAGCTAAGCATAAGTATGATTATTGAAATGCTATATGAATTTGTGAATGATTACTCTTATGAAATAAAAGAGACATGGATTACTATCTATGTAGCTTGTTAATGTGTTAAGTGAAGGACTGTTAGATAAAGTTCGTTAGTTAATGGATTATGAATTGTACTATTATGATCATATGAATATGATATTATGTCCTTTAACCTGAAAGTATGGGAATATACTTATATGATTGGAATGGTCTTTAAGTATTGATTCTTAAATACATACTTGTTGTCTAAATACTTATTGCAGTTTGACAAATAAATGACATAATAAAGGTATGTACAAATGAATACTTATAATTAAACTGTAAGTAAAGAAAAGTTGTATGCTTATGTTGAAGTGTTTGATTAACTTTGATAGAATATGTTACTTGATAAAAGTATGATGCATACCTAAACTTATTAGCTATGTATAAATGAACTCTATTCATATTAATGTGAAATGAAGAGGCAATGTATTAATGCTACCCTATATTTTCTATAACTAAATTAGGAGCATGACACTTAACTGAATTAATGAGAAATGTACGCTTAATTGATTAAGCTTAATGCAAACTTAAATATGCCAATCTTGTACTTAAATGAAAGAATGTTACGATCCTTACTTAAAGGAATATTCATTTCAAACTTGTAGAGCCGAACCTATCGATGCGAGTAATAAGGGTGAATTAACAAGATGTGAATTAAATGAATTAATGAACTTGTTAAGTTATGGTGATTCACTTAATGGAACTCGATGGACTGTCACAACATAGTTATTGCTACACAGTACCCATTCAATGATGCAAGTCATTATTTGGTTATTGTGGAGCAGCCACTATGGTGTGATTATCCGCCTAGCTCCCTTAAGTGTTGCTATCATAAAATGTGGATCTAGGTCTTTGTTATACACTAATTAGTGATAACAACATGGCCTAGTGCCAATGTCATCTTATGATGACTATGGGTGATGAAGTGGATCCAAAGCGACGTAAAGTCGATTTGGATGCACTTGTTTTCCCTTAGTCACCTTAAGCATATTATCAACACTAGTCTATGCGTGCTAGCTCTACCTAGTATCTAACAAGGACATGGATGTGATTGACATGAGTCAAGATAGTCTAATCTAGATAACAATTTTTGAGTGTGGTGAAAGACATATTCTTGTTGATGAGTATGCCATCTTGGAATAAAGACATGGCATACATGTCTTAAAACTTTGGCCAAAGTATCGCAAGATATTGATTGCGTTGTCTTGATTTCATTGGACTAAAGATGTGTGATATCAGATGGGCATCCGTAACAGGTACCCATATAGGCTCTTTAGTTGTTTACACTTTATTGAACCTTAATGGAATAAGGGAACCACAAGTATACTTGGTATACACATGAGAGATCAGTTTAATACCAAGTCATGAAATGAGAGATCAATTTAGTACCGAGTCATTACAGTTGCGTATGGTTTAATGTTATGAGATGGATTAGCTAAATGAATGTTTGTTCTAAATTATGTGAATTTGGAACAGTGAACGTTAATATTTATGTTGTATTTAAATATATGGGTATTTAGATTGAGAAGCATAAAGAAAAAAAAGATTTTTTTCCCTTGTGATTGAAGTTTTAAAATGAGGATGTTACACTTTAGGTCACTTTCTAGGGCTCCTAATTTTCAAATCACCTTTTGTTTCATATCTTGAGCATAATGAATCTATTTTCAAATTCCTTTGAGGTTATTTTAATTTTTACATATCTACCGACAACCTCCTTTTGTTTTCCTATTTTTTTGCACAATTTCGGAAATTCAAAACTACACGTTTTAGTAACTAAGGTATAATCATAAAATTAATGCTTTTGAGAAAATCCCTTGGAAGGTTTTTATTTTAAATGATTAGATTCAAAAATCCTCTTTTGTTTTGTAAAATTCAAATTCTATTTCAAGATATGGTCATTTTATTCATTTGACAACAGATCACGTTTTTTATCAACATCACTTTCAATACAAATCTATTTGTTTATGCTGGATTACTGTCTAAAGTTCTTTCATGGCTTACCATATAATTAATGACAATGCACATCCAAGTGTATATTCGAGTTCAAATTTGTAATGTGTTTGTTAAGTGTACTTTAGTTGATAATGGATTTGGTCTTAATATATGCAAGATTTCTTTTCTCTGTAAAATAAGACTTTTTATTGTTGATCTAACTCCATCTACTCTATGTATCCATATCTTTGATAACTTACCCAAACAAGTGTTGGGAGAAATATTTCTACATATTACTCTAGAACCATGCACTTTTAATGTTCTATGTTATGTCATGCCTAACAATCCCCCTTATAATATCCTTTTAGGTTGTCTTTGGTTACATACTGTGCACATATGCAAGTCTTTCTACCCATGCCCTTGTGATTAAGTAAATATTGAAGAAATAAATGCATAATTCTATATTATGTAATAATTACGAATATAAACAATAAGGTACATATTTGATCCAAGCAAATAAACAATATAAATTTGAAACCCTATTTGCAAATGAAGGGAATAAAGTACTTAGATGATTCACAATAATCCTGAAGGTATGTTGAGCTGGAAAATTGTTGGAATAGGAGCTCAAAGTGTCGTAATCAGACCCAAAAATTGCAGGAGGAGTCGAAATGCTAGGAATGGGGTGCTATAGAGGGTCGAGGATGCAGGGTGTCGAGACTTGTTTTGGGCACTTATAACTCCTCGAAGCTATAAAACTCAATTTCGTAGGGTCGCAAGATGTTTGCTACTTGTCACATTTTATTGCTTGTATGTCACTGCACTTCGTTATTATTTACCCAAACCTACAATAAGAAGGCGAGCATCTGCAAAATCCTCAAACCACGTCAAATCCTAAAAAGAAAGATGCAAAATGAGGGGTCAAACTATCCTCAGTTGTCAACAAAGTGAACTTATGACTGAGTCTTTGCACTACATCTCAGACCCAATGTAGTTTTGTGTGTGTGTCAAAATCATGCCCTAGGTAGCTCTTGTGTGTGTCACACTTGATAGCGAGTAGTAGCTAGATGTAAAATATGTAGATAGATGTGTGCATGAAAGAATGAACTTCCCCTCCTATGCATGTATGCAAAAATGGTAGTCCCTTGTCCCTTATGTGGAGCTAGATGGATGCTTGAATGCTCTTGGATGCAACCTTAGGTGGTGATAGCTAATGCTTAGTGTTTGGTCCTTTATTATGATCACATAACTTTGTATTTATATGATTCCCTTGTTTAAATTTTGTAATTAACCACTAAAAGTATGACTAGTAAAAAACAAGATGCCCAAACAAATAGAAAGAGACCCAAAATATGTGAACAAAGTATAAAGAGGTTAGGGGCACCCAGAGGGGATGAGGGCGCCTGACGTTGGTGTCCCCCAGACTGGGCATTGGTGTTCGAGAATGAGAAATGTTAAAGTATGAAAAGATAGATTGGGGAAGAAGTAGTGTAAGACCGGGACATAAAACACAAAGAAAGCAAAGATGACCAAAGAAATTGATCAATTAGTACTTTTCTCGCTTTGGAACTATATGAATAATGGTATGTGATCGGGACTAGATAAATACCTAAAGTGTGTGATATAGTGTCTACATTTACCCCCACTTTATGCTGTTGAGTGAATGTTGGATAACATAAAGTAGATAAGAGATGTGTACCGATATCCATGTAGATCGATGATGAAAAGTGTGCCCAAATACATAAGGAAAAACACAAAGTGAAAAAAATTAAAGCGTGAAACCTAAAGATGAGGAAGTGAAAAAATGATGGTGACCCTAGGGGTGAAAGTGTGTGAAGATGTCGCATTGTACCTATTGTTGATGTCAATTTTTATGTGATTGATGTGACTACTCTTTTTCTCATAAGGACATACTGTAAAAGAGAAGAACAAATAAGTAGTCAAATATGTATGCATATGAAAAAACGTGTAAAAAGTGTGTAAAAATGAAAAAGGAACATATGGACATGATCCAAAATGACTAAAATAGATAGAAATGATCCTGAAGATGTTGGAGAAGAATGAGTTTTTGGGTTATCTCACGTCAAGAATAGAAGAATTGTAGGGAGAAAGTTCTAGTGTTATTCTCCAACCTTTGATCGCTTCCTGAGTATAAAAACCACTATAAATGGATTATAAAAATCCGATCTAGTTTTATCCAACTTGAAAGTAGAAAAGAAGGTGTAGTGCATGCATGCTGAGTATTGAAGGACTATGTGCCCTATAAAGGCCAATGTGTGAACTGCTAAAAATCGTGTTGACTAATAAAATTTGTGTAATTTCCCTAGTCACGGCATCCTAGAAGGTTCAGGGTGCCGAGGCGCTCTTGTTTGGTCTTGGGCATTGGTGACTATGTTGTCTTTGAGGACCCAAGTCGAAGTTTTCGGTCGTTGTTGAAACTAAAGATTGTCTTGTCTCTACGTGTTGAATTGTAAATGTAGATGTTATGTGGGGTGAATGATTCACCCAATGATGCCCCCTTGTTTGGGGTGCATGCGATGTCGTGAGGAGTATGCAGCAGAAGGAGAACCAACCATTGAAATATAACTAATTCCCCAGTAGGGAAGGGAGTGTGCTTGGTAGAAACCAAGGCACACAAACAAAAATGGTTCGAAACAAGTGTTAGTACAAATAAGATAAACATGCATGTAGAAGATGATATGTAAGCTAATTAACAAAAAGATAATACTCAAGCAAACAATGTAGACCATGAAAAGAGGGTTGCAAATATGATACATCACTCACGATGTCACAAGACAATCGAGGCCGACATAGCCAAAAGAAAACAATGTACACACAATATAAAGGGAAAATCCCACAAACAATAGTAGACAATGACAATGATAAACAATAAAAAACAAAGTAACAAATAACCATGGTCAAAAATAGTTCCTGCAAAAAAATGCTGCACATGAAGCACCCGTTAACATGTTAGAAAGATAAAAAGTATGTCAAAACATGTATAATCCGATATAATGTAGTGTGCTAGTATGAATAGGAAGTAGTATAAATTGAAACAATAACACCTAAAATGTGTATGAAAGTGGATGCCCCTAGGAGCCTATGTGGGATTGGTAATATGTATTGCGCTAAACATCCATGTTGCTTGTATCGATCTATTTAAAGGCTGTGATCACAACTAAAAAGCAAGTGAACGTGCATGTGTATATAGAAAATATAATGACATACAATGTATCCAACTAACATAGTAAAGCAAGATGTATCATGCAAGTATAAGTAAGTAAGAACAATGTGCAACCAAGATATGTAGTATGTTGTGGATGAGTGAGATGGAATGGAATGTAAAATGGATGTGATAGGATCTTCATACACCCTGAGTGAATGTGAATGAGTATGCATGAGATGAGGTTCATTTATACATGCCCCCTCAACAGTCAAGAATGAACCATAGAATAAGAGTGCGTCATCGAGAAATGGTTTGAATTTGTTTGCTAGAAAGATATGATTGATAAAGCATAGAGCATAAAGAGTGAGTGTGGGGAGGTTCATTTTAGATTGAGATCCTCAATAGTCGAGTATGAACCATGGAACTAGAGTGTGTCATAGGGTAATGTGCACATTGTAAAAGTAGAAGCAAAAAATGTGTAGTGTGAATGCATAGAGTGCACAATGTGTATGATGCGTAGAAAGAGATGTCATGAATGGGATATGTGTGAAGTTTGTAGTGTGTGAGGTTCATGTGTATAGTTGATTAACTAAAAATGGGATGATGGGGATATCCTATAGTTAATCTAAGATAGAATAACATGTAAATGCGGTAAAACTATATATAAATGATCTAAGAAATTATGAAAAAGGAAATGATAAACCTAGTGTGCAAGAGAGAAGAGGAAAGAACTTAGGTGATTTGATGATCTTGTAGGGCCCTGTGTCACAAAATTGACTAGAGGAACAAGAAACAGGAATGACTTTGTGGAGGTCTAAAAAGGACGGATCTGGTATGATTAGATGGACTGGAGTACCTAGAGAGGGACCGGGTGCCCAGTAGGTGCTTTGGTCTACATAATGGGCGCCTGATTTATGTAAAATATCCCGAACTAAGTTTCATAGGTCTAGTAGGTGCTCTGAATCCCTCATATTTTGTCGCATCAAATTTTTTTAGCTTTTCGGATGTCGTTGATAATTGAAGATGTATAGAAGACTGCAAAAAGACCAAAAGAAATATCAAAACCCTAAACAAAAGAAGAATGCAAATGAATGGGTGATGACCTCATTTGCCAAAATAGTGGGCTTGATAATCGAGTGTTGCACAAGATTTGACCCAAATGTAGTTCGTGTGTGTGCATAGTGTGCCCTAGGTGTTCTTATACCAGTCACACTTTGTGAAGTAGTGAGCAATAACTAAATGTAGAAAATGTAATAGAATGTGTGCATGGAATAGAATAGAATCCCCCTTATGAAGTGTGATGCAAATGAACCAGCCTTGTCCTTGTGATGGAGCTAATGGATGCAAATGATCTCCAAGTGGATGCAACTCTAGATGGATGATAGTAATGACTAGTGCTTGGTCCCTCATTATGGTCTCATAACTTTATATTTATAGGGTTATCTTGATCTAATTTCATAATTAACCCCAAAATGGCCGACCACCAAAAATATAAGAAACATAAATGGCTAGAAAGAGCCCAAAAAGTGGCGGGAAAGATAAAAAGGATCGGGCATTGATCATGGTGGGACCAAGGCACCCATCGGTGCCCGATCTTGTCTTAGGTGTGCCCGATCGAAGCTAAAATAATGGAAAATTACCAAACAGAGTGGGTATATGGGCAGTAAAATACTGAGAATGATGAAATAAAATAAAACAAGATGGCTAAAAGATAGGGGTTAATTATTACTTTCTTCACTCAAGAACCTTCTAAATAGTAGTATGAAACCAGGATTAAATAATATATAAAGTGCATGATTTTATGACTACATTTTTCCCCCACTTTATGTTGGTGAGCGGAAATATTGGTAACATAAAGTAGATAGAGATGTGTACACGATGTCCATGAATACTTGTAGTAGAAAATGCATTGATGGACTAGATAAAACGTGGAATGAAAAAAATATGGTGGAGTGTGGAAACTAAAGATAAAAATGTGCAAAATAAGTGATGAGAGTGAACCTAGGGTGGAAAAGTGTGTGTAGCTTTATTGATGTGTGTGATGTACACCAAATGGTTAGTATGGTGTGTCTTTGTTGTGAAGTGTTGTTGTTGATGTCATCATCGTCATTGTTGTTGTTGCCCCCATTTGATTGCTTGTTTCTCATACGGCCAGACCTACAAGGAGAAAATGATCAAGTAGTCAAATATGTATATATGTATGTGTAAAAATGTAACATAAAAGACACATGTGAGAGTGTGTAAATGTAAAATACACAAATGAAAAGTATAAATGGAAAAGTGTAAATGGAACATGTGCACTTGATCCATGTCGAGAAAGAGAGTGTAGAAGGATATGTTGTCTTTGCGAGTTTTTTGTAGGCAATATCACGCCACCTTGACCAAGAAGTGTAGGGAGAAAGCTTTGCATTATTCTCCTTCCTGTAATTGCTTCCCTGAATGTGTGTGAAGAGATCTCTGTACGTCCTGGTTTTGGGTGACATGACACCACCGGCCTAAGTAGTGTAGGGAAGCACGCCCACCGTAACCTCCAAGCCTATAAATGCTTCCCAGAATGCTAAGGACAACCATGTCCTATAAAAGTTGTTGTGTATGGGGTTTGTAGATTGGTATGAACCCACTCATTGTATATAACTGAACTAAACTGATCTAGAATATATGTGTTGTGTGTAGAAAAACCTTAAATGATGCCCCCCTCTTTGGGGGCACATGCACATTGCTGATATGAGAAATGTGGCCCTAAAGAGGACCAAACACATGTACTCTGAAACTCTACCTGTAGGGGGAAGGGAGTGCACTTGGTAGAAACCAAGGCATGCACAAAAAAAAGGATGGCTAGCCAAAAAACAAGTGTTAGTATGAACAAGCATACATGTAACAAATAATGTATGAGCTACGCAAATAGTGTAAAAGCTACCAAAAAAATGTAGTAATGTAAACACACAAGAAGAAAAGTAAGCCACACAAAGCAAGATGCAAACATGGGAAATCACTCATGATGTCGCAAGGCCATCATGGCCGCATACAAAAAAACAAGTGTGCACACCAAACATAGGGCAAGGCCGCATACAAAAACAAACAATAACAGACAATGTAACAAACAAGTATGGAAGCAAATATCCTTGCATAAAAAATGTTGCACATGAAGCACCCGTTAGCATGTTAGAAAGATAACTAGTATGTCAAAAGCATGTATAACCAAGTAATGTAAAGTGCTAAGTACAAAATGAAACAATAGCACTTGTGAGAGACAAATGTGGATGCCCCCAATGACTAGTGTAGGAAGGGTAAAAGGCGAGCATCCATGCTATGTGTAAGAGACTTGTATATGTGATCACAACTAGAAAAAGATGTGAAAATGCATGTGTGGATGGTATAGATAAATGACATATAAGTAAGCTAACTAGTATGTGTACTAAAGCAACCATGAATAAGAAAAATTAAGCAAGAGTAAGAGCAACCATAATATGCAACATTTTGTGGATGGATGGAATGGAATGCAAAATGGAGTGATTAGGGCCACATGCCCAGCGAGTCGATGGGAATGTATGCGGTGAGTTTCATTTTGGTTTTCCCCCTCAGTAGTCAAGAATGAACTGTAAACGAGAGTGCATTATCGGGAAATGGTCGAATAGTGTGTATTGTGTCTAGCGTGTTGTGATGAGTATGTATGCATAGTGATGATGATATGAAACATATAGAAGAGATGCACGTGAACCCTATAGCTGAAGCGTATATCACGAAAAAATGAATGTACGAGTGATGATTTATCCCTAAGTATATATCACTACATGATGAATAGTAAGGAGTGGTGATGTATCCCAAAGCTTATACCACTACAAGATGAATATGAGGGAGTGGTTATGTAGCCTAAAGCGTACACCACTATAAAATAATAGAAAAGTGACGATTTATCCTATAACGCGTGTCACTATGCTAGAAATTTTGCATGATGAGAGGTGGAATGATAAACACATGATGAATGTAAGGTCCATTTGATTTGTAAACCCTCGGCAGTCAAGTATGGACCGAGGAACTAAAGTGTGTCATAGGGTAGTGAGTGTAATGCATAGAATATGATGTAGTATATGTAATGAAGATGATAAATGACCATGTGATGTGTATGTAGTGTATAGTATTGAATGCAATATGTGTAGTGTGCCTAAGAGCGTATAGTATGTAGGATGCAATGCTAGATGAGTATGATGAAGACTAGTATGATGTATGATGTAATGCATGATGTAGAATAACAAGTGTAAGATGTGTGATGTAGAATAAGTGTAGTATGTATGATGCAAGATGAGTAAATAGACTAGGAATGAAGACACATGTTGTGTAGTAAACCAGGTAAGTGATATGTAATGTTAGATGTAAGGGTAATAATAATAATGTGACATATGTATTATGAAGAGTAATATGGTGTACAATGTGTGTAGATACACAAATGTTGAAATGATGTGGATTAAATATAGAATGTATGATTTATGGCGTGCGGTATGTGAATAGATGTGATGTGTAAGACCTATTGTGTAATGTATGTAGATATATTAGCAATGTACTATGTCGAAGGATGTAATGCTAGACTCATACATGATGAAGACTAGTATAGTATGTAGAATATGTGTGTTATGGAATGTGTAGTATAGACTAAATGTAGAATGTATGATGCAAGACGTATGAAAATGTAATGTGTAGTGTCTATAGTGCAGTGTGTGGGGTTCATGTGTAGTAAGCCCTTAACATTCAAGTGTGAACCGAAGCACAAGAGTGTGTCATCGGGTAATGATGATGCTAAAATGTGTAATGAGCATGCCTATGTGAGAAGATTGATGTATGAGAATGCAAAGATGATAGATGTGTATATGTGGCGATGGGTAAGGGATATGTATTAGATGTTATGCCCCCTAAGTGTGTGTGAGAATATCATGTAAAGTCATCGAGAATATCGTCATCCTTTGGGTCATAATCAAATGGATAAACATTAGTAACTTGATAAGCAATAGTGTCTGGTTGATCACATAATGAGCCATTGAGGCACAAATTATACATACCCATGGCATATTCCTCATTAGTAAATGGAGGAAGAGGACAACCGTGTGCATACCAATGAGTAAGATTCTGTGTATGACCTAGGAAAGAGCTATTGTAGATGAAAATGCATCCAAAAGGCATAGGGAAAGATATATTTGTATGATCAGGATCTAGAGTGCCCCCAATATAATCAAGCCATGATTTCCCTAATGTGAGTGGAGAAGAGTGAGGAGTTCACGATAGATAGACTGTGAGATGAAAGACACGCAAGCCATAAGAAACAATAATGTGAACAAATCCATAATAAAGATTAAGAGCATGTGGTGCGGGTAGAAACCCTCGAAAGCAAACCCTAGGCAATCCAAACCCTCATGTGTACATATGGTGTTGTCACATGTAGGATAAAATGGAATATGTTTCCAATATGAATCATTCTTGAAGAGGGTGTAAGTGAATGGTATACATGATAATGTAGGTGGTACATGTGAGGGTGTAGGAGATAGAGTGAAGTCCATAGGCTTGGACATGCCCTTGATATGGAATCATAGTAGTAGTAGTAGCAGGTGACATAGAAGAAACTACATCTATCACACAAATGGTACCATCAAGTGGTGGTAAGTGAGGTGGTTCTTCAATAGGTTGGGGCTCGTCTGTAATATCGGTGCATGGAATATGAAGACTAGTATTAGGAGCTTGGTCACAATACTGGAATGGATCGTGGTCACAAAAATAGTGTACTCAATGCTCTCATGTAAGAATTTTACACAATTATGGATAGTAGAGGCGACATCTTGCATGGCATGAAGCCATGGCCTACTAAGTAGACAATTGTAAGAAACTAGGAAATCAACAATGAAAAAGATAGTGTGGATAGTCTTAGGACCAATAGTGATAGGCAATGTAATGTGACCAAAACATGGATGTAAAAAACCATCATAAGCATGCAGTGAAACACTAGAGGGACTAACATCACGAGTGGAAATACCTAAAGCTTCAAGGAATGACATAGGACACAAGTTAAGTTCAAATCCATTATCAATCAAAGTACGCTTAACAACTACATTATGAATACGACATATGATATGTAAAGGTGGGTCATTATCAAAAGTGTGAACATCAGCGAAAGGTTATATTTGAAAACTAGGTGTGAAGAGAATGCATCAAAAATGCTTGATAAACCGAATTTGGATGCATGTCAGCATGAATGCGAGTAGTAGTAAGAAAGTGTTGGACTCTATGTAGTAAATCAAGATTTGCAAGCAAATAATCATTGATTGAGATACTCATGATGACCAAACCCTAGGATGACAAACAATGAATGAAGAACCTAGAAGCATGAATGATCGAGTCGGGTTCACCAAAATGATTAACTAAAAATGGGATAATAGGAGATATCATATAGTTAATCTAATCTAGAACAACATGTAAATGTAGTAAAGAAGTATGTAAATGATCCAAGCAACTAAAAAAAAGGAAATGTTAACCCTAGTGTGCAAGAGAGAAGAGGAAAGAACTCAGTTGATTTAATGATCTTGCTGAGGACGTGTCACAAAACTGAATAGAGGAACAAAAAATAGGAACAAGTGTGCATAGGTCCCAAAAAGGATGGATCTGGGATGATTAGGCTGGATTTGGAGTGCTAGAGAGGGACTGCGGCACCTATGAGTGCTCTAGTCTCTGAGAATGGGTGCCTTGGTCGTGTAAAAGATCGGAATGGAGTTTCACAAGTGTGGAAGGTGGTATGAAACCCTTGCCTTGTGTCACATCAAATTCATTGTAGCTTGCCGGATGTCATTGATAATCCAAGATGTATACAAGACCTACAAAAAATAAAATAAGTATCAAAACCCTAAAAAAAGAATACAAATGAATGGGTCGATTGACCTTAGTTGCCACAACAACATACTTACTAACCGAGTGATGCACTACATTTCGGACCTGTTGGGTTTCGATTAGCACTTAGGATGAAACCACAGTTAGGGGACAAGCAAGTCCCTCTTCTTTAATGGGAGAGATTCCCTTATTGAAAGCAAGGGCAAAACCAATGTACAAATGAACAATCTTTCATTTAATGGTGGTTTCCCGATATCTGAAATGTTTTTAAGCACGAAAAGTTATCAATACATGGGGATAGAAGACTTTGAAGAGAGGAGGGAGGAAGAAGAAGACAATACTTTCAGGGAAAAGAGATGGCAGAGAAAACTCTTATATGTATTGTGTAAATGAGATACATAATAGAACCATCCACGTTTATAACAGACACAATTCATAGACTCAAAGTTTTGGAAATTATACAAACTAGAACACAAAGTTTCTAAACACGCAAGGATTAGATGATTCATAGATCAGAACTAGAAAGAAAAAGAAAGTAGAAGAAAAGGGGAAAAACATTTGTATTGATTTCTTCCAATTTGAAATTATATTTCCAGAATAATCAAAATTCCAACCCCTACAATGAATTTGAAAGCCTATAATATAGCTTTCCAGAGATGGTTACAACTTCCTCGAGCAAGCAAGAAACAATTACAACTTATTCCAATCACTCGCGTCCTTATGAATTCTTTATTTGCAAATGAAACGTTAATGGTGGAAAAACCAGATTTTTTTAAATACACGACTGTTTCATTATTTTTCTAGTTAAAACATGGGCCATTTGATTCACTTTTACAACTTCAAATATGGGCCGCCCACATGGAAGGAATTGATTGGAACAGGGCCTCTGAGACTCCTTGACTATCTACCTTCTATTTGGCAAGGTTGTATATCGACCCTAGATGCGTGGCCAATGCTCATTTAGAACCTACCTTTAGATTTTGTCTTTAAAGTTGTGTTAGGATGAAGCGTGGAGGCCTCTGCGATTCTTTAAACTTAGCCGATCCAAGGTTTGTTCCTGTTTGACTCATGTTGACCCCTAGACACATGGAGAGTTGGCACTGATTTGAGTTTCCACTTTGGAAGCGCCTTCTAAAATTACACCAAGCTGACGCATGACTCCTTCCACCGGGCTTATACTTTTCAACGGCCAACTCTATCTCTCTATTGACTCTAACCATGTAGTGAGTTAACACTCATTTGGAAATTGGCCCTTTTGTGTCACTTTCAAATTACGCCATTGTGGCATATGGAGGCCTCCGCCAACCCACCCATACTTAGCCAATTTTAACTATTGGCTCTATCCCTTTGGACACGGGACACGTGGAGGACTAGCATAAGCTTGAGAACTACCCCTAACTTTGACCCTTGAAGCTGCGCCGATGAGGCACGTGTCGCCGTATGTCCACCGAAACTTCAATACTTAGCTGATTTTAGCTTATTTTACCTTCATTTTGAAACTGGGACACACGGCAGTTTAGCCGCGCTTATTTGAGGACTGTCCCTTGGACCCTTCCCCTAGAGTTACACCATTTGGACACATGGCGGCTTCTGTTGAACCATGAAATATGGCCAAACCACATCTAGTCAAAGATATTCACTTATTACCTGTGGACTCGAGGTAAAATTTAACGTGGAAAATATGCCTATCATTCCCGACTGTGGGAAGAAAATAAAAAGAAGGAAAGGAAATTTACCATACGCTCAACTTTCAAATTGTTATCCATGAACAAGAAAACTAAAAACAATGCTAGGCTCGACGTGATTCGATACTCCAAGGAATAGACTCAAAATTTTTGAAACTTGACTCTAAAAGAAGGAATTTTGGGGCGAAAATAGTGACTCTTTCTAGGGATGACGTGGCTTGCAACAAATACACAAGGCAAAATCAAGAACTACGTGATAACTCGGGGAAGAGGACCGGTGCTTTAACCATTGGGCAAATAGAGTCGAAAGCAAAACCAATACAAGGCAACACACTGTTGATTTGAAAATCAGTCACTTGGGCAGATCTATGGATAAATGAGCCAACAGTGTGCAGGGCATAGCCCCTCTTTGAGTCAGCAAAGTGAAACTAGTTTATTGCTATTTTACCGGTAGGAATGCATGCAAGTCTCACAATATTCGCCTTCGGGGTTTAGGATCTCATCCCGGTAGGGGGTGTTTCCAACTCGTGAAGAGAAAGGAATGAAAGAGAGGATGAAGAAAGATCAGTCAAGGGAGAAAAGAAATGAATTCCAAAGCGAGAAAGGTCGGAGGGTTTATGTTTTAGGATTGGTAGTAAACAGAGCCAAACCTACTTGCATAAATGAATAAAGTAATACTGATGAATAAATGACAAAAAAGTAGAGATAGATCCAACAGAATAAACGCATAGATATGACATAAGAAAGATCAGATGCCCATAACACACATATTCAGCTCAAAGTCTCAATATTTGTATTACTATTTTCTTCTGTTATAAAAAGTACAAAGCCTTTTCCTTTCACTTTTATTTTTCATCTAAAAAATATCCACCACCACTTGAATACAACAAGTATTCAAGTATATATAGAAGGAGAGAAGAAAATAAGACAAAAGCAAAACCAACCACTTAATTACAAAAATATCTTACAATAGATTACAAAGTCATTGTTGACTTTTGACAACTTTGGTAGATGACATCATCTCATGGTGCAACATGGATGATGTCATCATTTGTGTCAACACACTTTAGATAATTTACAAGGAGAAAGTCGGAAGAAGGAAACTATTCATCGTCGTCCCGCGGCTGAAAGGGGGTATCCTATTTTTCTTTGTTGCTCAGGTGACAAGATGTGGAACTGGGCATGGTATTCCATGAACTTGTTAATCATGGGTTGAAGTTGATCCTGGGAAGGATCCTTGTGTCGATCACTGATAGCTTCGCAAGTCTCCCACTCGTCTGTGAGCTTTTCTGGGAGTTTGGAATAATCATTTTCCGCCTCTATCAGGTACCCAATGAAGTCACGACATGCCAACAGGTTGTTGATGGATTCGGCGTCGAACGTGACCTCTGGTCCCAGCCCCTGTGAAACGATCTCCTTGAAGATCTGAATAGTTTCCTCAACCTTTCTTAAGGCGAAAGAAGAAGTGAGCAAGCCTGGAGACATTCTTAGGACAATCTGCTCCATTTGATGCATTGCATCCAGGGCTTCCTCCTTTACTTTGTCGATCTTCTCCAGGATGAACTCCAGCTGATCAACCCGATAATCCAGAGTAGAAAGGATTTTGTTGAGGGCTCTGGGTGTCCAAAGATACCGAACTTGACTAGATCTTAGGCGAGCAGGTTGAGCATTTTCTGAAAGGTCTCATGCTGCATCCTGGCATGATCCAGCTCTTTGGAGATGGGTCCTACTATTGCCTGGAGTTCTCTGTTCACCCGATTGATATTCTGGTATAAACTGGTGAACTTAGTGATTACTCCCTCACTTTCCTTGAGGATTTGGTTCCTCCAGGTGGAAACTGCCATGCCCTACTCGTCGATTTTGGCATACTCATTAATCTTATCCTGGCTCAGAGGCTCAGGAGTTTCGGCGGCAGTTGTAGGAGGTGCACTACCCATTTTCTGCAAGGTGTGGAGAAGATGTTTATTTTGCTCCTTTAACAGCCTTTTCTCTTCCTTTTCTTCCTGGAGCTTCTTGCAAAGGGCGTCAACTGTAGATAGGGCCTCTCCTTTAAGGCTTTCTGAAGATGTCCCCATTGTGACTTGAGTCACTGTGTAATATGTCAAAGATAGATCCTTTTTATCCTTTAAAGGATTTGGGTATGCAATCTCCATTACTCTCTCCCCTGATGCACTCTGAGAGAAGTGGGTTATAGGCTTTTGCTTCTTGACCCATTTTGATGGGATGATGAAGAAGTCCATCGGTGTGATGGGAACTTTCCTCTTTTGTTGACTCGAGTCTTTGGAGATCCATCTTTGGACTTATGGGGAAAGACCCAGAAATAGAAAAGGGAGCAGCTGCAGTAGTAGAAGGAAAAAATGTGGAGACACTTGGAGGTGGCATTGAGAGGGAAGCCGAGAAAGTGCTCACGGGAGGAAGGGATACTACAGGGGAGGTAGACATAGGAATGGAAGGGAGCTGAGAGATGAGGGAAGAAATGGTGGGGGACAACTCCGCGAGAGAAGAGAAGATGGATGATGAAGAAGGGGGAACAGTAGAAGATGGGGGAGAGGACACGACCAAAGGAATGGTCGCTTGGGTCACTCGAGGAGGGGAAGGAGGAGAAGGAGAAGGGATAGAAGGGACCTCAATAGTTACAGTAGTGGCAACATCCTGAGTGGATGTGCCTATCGAACATCTTCCACTACTTCTTCTTCTAAGCTTTCCGGGATTACAACCCGTTCTTGTGAAGCAGAAGGAGGACTTTTAGGAGCTTCCTCTTGGGTGGAGCTTGACTCACCCTCTTTGCCTTTCCTTTTCCCTTTGGCAGTTGTTTTTCCCGGGAAGGTGCGTTGCCCAACGGAGATGTAGTGAAATCAACTCCGAGGTAAATGAGGCCATTCATTCTGCACCAATGCTCCGTTCTCCACAGAGTTTCCTTGACCCTTTCCTCTATTGTCTGAGGTGCTTTGGTTCTGTCAATTACAGCGAAAGGCCAATCATCCCCATTTGTGTCAAGATATACCTGATCAACTTCTTGATCAGTAGTTTGATAACCTTTTGGGACGATGGCCACCATACTTGGATGATTTCAGCCAAAGCCAAGTGGGAATGGTCTTTCCTCCTGAGCTCGACCTCATGATATAGGTCGATATAAATATCCTCGATCTGTGGGATGTGGATCGGATCGAGTTTGGCCCAGGTAGACAATTCCTTGGGTCGAAATTGGGCCTTACCGGAAGTTATGTTTTAGATTTAGCAGCTCCAGTTCTGCAAACATATCCTTTGCTTTGTGGTGAGAGAGACAAGTATACCTACCCACTGTGAGGGGGAAAGGAGTTCCACCCTTCTTTCTCTTGAGGCACTTTTCGTGGTAGGTTATAAGCTGTCTTGACAGCTCCAACAGGATCAACTTGGGGCCGGCATATCTCGGTAATTTGGTTGGTTCCCCCAAGAAGTTGACTGCCCTCAGATAAGTGAAGGTGGGGAATTGAGTGAACAAGGCCCCCCATTTCTCTGTAGCTGCGACAATGCTCTTGGTCGTACGACCGTGAGTCATGTTCGGCCTCAAAAGGTAGATGATGCTTTGTAGAAGAAGGCATCGTTAATCTTTGTAAACTGGGGATACTATTTTCCAGCTTCAGTTCTGGATAGTATTCATATATTTTAACTTGGGGCCAAACCCCGCACCACATTAAAGCTGGATAATCCCTTTCTGAGGCCACAGCATAAACTACGTAGGAGTTCATATAGAACTTCCCCGTTGTGGTAAGTTGTTGGAGCTGCTCAGATATGGTGCTGCTTATGATCTCTACCCACTCAAAGCGTTGATCTGGCACATTTTTGTTCATCGTCTCCAAGTATCTCAGCATCCATTTGTGAAAGTAGTGGGCATCAGGAAGCCCAAATACTCTGCTTAGGAACGTGATTGTATCACTGAGTTCCTCTGAAAAATCACTTCGATGAATGACTTGTGGCCATCTGGTCACCACCTTCTTATTCTTCAGGTATACCTCATTCATCAACTGCATACACTGATCCTCATTATCATCCCAAGCCTTGATGCAATCTTCCCGGCTTACGGCCACAAAGTGCCGGTGATGAGGAATGCCGAGCATTATTTCAAAGTGTCGGGCAGTGAGGTTGATTATGACCTCACCCTTCTCATTATGAACACATCTTGTATCTTTGTTGTAGCAGCGGGCTACTACCATCATGAACTCATTGTTTACAGCACTAACTGGGATCCCACCAGCAAAATGCAGCCCACTGCCCATCAGTTTGTCCATCCACGGACTTCCTGTGACCTTCCGGGTTCTGGCCCAGAAATCCTCCATATCAATGTGACCAAGTTCTGAGTCTCTGATATCCAGGTCACACTCTGCCTGGGATTCGGGCATCCTGACCCTCTGATATTTGTACTTCATTTCTTCCTCTGTGAGCTTGGCTTTGCCTTTAGATTTGGTAGGTCTCTTGCTTGATGTTGACATATGTAATTCTGAACTCAGTTGCTGATCTGCAAGAAGAAGAAGTGAAACCCAATGCAAGAAAGTCATATTAGTTGTTTGATCTTCCATTAAAGCGTTGACAGAAGGAAGAGTTAGCAATTTTAAGGCCTCAGGGCACAGGGTGCATGAATACTGCAGATTGCAGGGTTAAATAGTATGGCACACAGAAAAGGGGTGCCGCAAGGGATAAATCAGTGCCAAAGGGCACAGATGTTTTTCATGTTACACGGGTACAGGATGCGCCAAAGGGCGCAGGTTTAATGCGTGTAACATCATTTTTTCATGCGCCACAGGGAACTTGGCACGGCGCATGGAAGGTCTGCATGACATGATGTTGTTGTAATAATAGATGCGCCTGCGCTGTTAACGATTTTGTACTTGGCGCAAATAAAGTTGGTGTTGCATGGATGCAAGGTGCGCCAATGGCACAAGTTTTAACAATGCTACACATGAGTTTGGTGCGCCAAGAGGGTGCAGGGAAAGTGGGTGTTGCAAGCAGGGGAAGTGCACCTTGAGGGCGCAGCTATTTTTCATGCAACAGGCATGGTGGATGCGCCATTGGCGCGACTGTATATCATGTTGCAGGGGTGGCGGATGTGCCAAAAGAGGGATAAATACAGTCTTACTTTTAAGCCTTGATTCTTTTCCCTGAGGGGTTTACATGTGTTGAAGCTTCTCTTGCAGGGTTCTTTGGGTGATGAAGAAGCTAAAACTCAGAGATTTAAGCAATTTTTTCCAAGACAGAGTCCTCTTCACCAGCAGATCTGGAAAGAGGGGGAAGTGCATGGGGAAGGATAGTAAAAAAAAATAGCAAAGGGGAGGGTCCATGGTTTCACAGCTCTATTTAATCCAACCCCACAAACAAGCAGCCAATAAAAACACAAGAGCAAAGGACCACTTACCAAGAATATATATAATGTCAGAGGTGAAACTGGGTCCACGACGTGATACGAGAATGACAGGCGCGCACGACAGGTGCAGAGGGAAAATAATAATCACGTGATTCTTGTCTGATGAAAATGACAGGGCGGATGTGCCTATATATAGGCAAGGCTGTAATAAATGTGCCAACCACTTTTTGAAGTGGCGCACCAAAATGCGTGTCGACAACGAGAAGCTTGCACCCTTTGGCGCATCAAAACACCTGTTGACACGAAGTTATGTGTGCCTTTGGCGCACCAAAGGCGTTGTCAACACGAAATATGTGTGCCCTTGGCACACCAAAACGTGGCGCAACAAAAGTATTGTTGACACAAAGGCGCATGCGCCTTGGCGCATGCAAGAAAGGCGCAACATAGTGAGGCACACCAAAATGCATGTCGACAATGAGAAGCATGTGCCAAAGGATTTAAAGGGGGTGCATGAACACTTTATGTTGCATAAACATTAGGTGCGCCCGACCAAAAAAGACCAAAAACGGCTAAGTTCGGAAAACTAGATTTCCCGGGAAGGGATTTTGCAACGTTCCGAACGCAAGGAGTCCCTGACGAGGGACTGGAACAAAATTTGGTAGGGTTATCTGTAAAATTTCCCTTGCCAATTTTACGGGATAACACACACACAACAAGGAACATGAAAGAAAACAAGCCAAAACTGGGAAAGACCCAAAACAAAACATAAAAGAATGGCCGAAGCCAAAACACTGTATAAAATATACAAAAGGACTTCCTAGTCACCTAGGACTTGAACAACTTAAGATACTACCCACTATAAGGAAGTGGGAGAGGAGAACCATCCATGTAATCTAGATAAAAAGAGTTTTCTCCAAAAAATGTCTTGATTCTAAAAGGACCAAGCCAAAGAGAATCAAACTTACCATGGCTTCCTCATGGCTCATGTCTTTTGTCCCAAAGAAGCACAATGTCTCCCACTTGGAAAACTCTAGGTTTGGTTTTCTTGTCAAACAAAGCCTTCAATTTCAACTGATG
Organism: Taxus wallichiana var. yunnanensis; assembly: GCA_018340775.1. Taxonomy (NCBI): domain Eukaryota; kingdom Viridiplantae; phylum Streptophyta; class Pinopsida; order Cupressales; family Taxaceae; genus Taxus; species Taxus wallichiana. Next base: position 72,403,025 of record CM031235.1, on the reverse strand, counting down.
AGCTGCTATCCTATCCACCACTTACAATCTGTCTTCATCGAGCTTCTGAAGGTACAAAATTCTCTTATCCAAAGAGCTATTGAAACTTGAATCTTCAATAGTTTTCATCAGATGTAAGGCTAGTAATTCCACCATGACTAGAAATTGAGCTTCTACACCATACACCACTTGGAAAGGGGACATTCCAATTGCTCTCTTGGGTGTAATTCTATCATCCCAAAGTGCATCATATAGCCTCTTATGTCAATTCCTCTAAGAATCATTTACAATATTTCTAACTATAGTTTCTAGATTCTTGTTTGTAGATTTTGCCTGTCCATTTACTTGGGGTAATAATCAAGAGTGAGAAAGGGAGATCCCATATCCATAGCAGAAGTCCATCATCTTAGCAGAAGAAAAGTTAGAATAATTGTCCATCACAATCTTTTTTGGGATCCCAAACCTAATCAACATGTTTTCCTTAATGAAGTTGCAAACTACCTCGGAGGTAGTGCTCTTGACTGGGATGGATTCCGCCCACTTGGTGAAGTAATCTGTGGTAGTTGAAACATGAGTATGTCTAGCACTGGAAGATGGATTGAGTGCTCCAATGAAGTCTAAACCCCATTGTTGAAATGGCTCTTTAATCACTACAGAGATTGAGAGGCAAAACAAGCAATTTGGGTCTTCCAACAAATGTTTGGCATGCTTCACATTTACTAACCAATTTTGATGCATCTCTAAATAGAGTGGGCCAATAATAACCAACACCGAAGTATTTTATGAGCTATTACAGTAGAGGAGAAATGACCTCCACAAGCCTGGTCATGAAAAGCAGAGAACAACTTCTTTTATTGTTCCTTGTCTACACACTTCAAAAAACTTTCCATCTATGCCTCATTTAAACAAAGCATTTTCCCATAGCACATATTGTGCACACGTCGGTTGATGGCTCTCTTATCTTTGGAACTCAAGTGAGACAGATATTTTCCATAGGTCGAAAAGTGAGCAATGTTAGCATACCATACATCCATCGAGTGAGGAACAAAACAATAGGGGCATCAACTTCATCTTTGGACAATTCTTTGGCAGCTCCCTCAACAATGAGTTCACACAAGCCCTTACCTCGAACTAGATTTGTTGGCCTAATATCAAAATCATACTCTTGGACCTTTGCTACCCAATTACCTCTCTTGGTTCCAAATTCTTGCTGAGTAAGAATGGATTTGATTGTTGTATTAGATACCAGCACCACATAATGAGAATTAAGAATGTAAAACCTAAACTACTTGATAGCTTTGAAAACTGCAAAAGCATGTTTCTCTATCATGGTGTACTTCAACTCATGGTTTTTCAAGACATAACTCATGAATGCAATTGGAAGCTTGTGATCTTCAAATTCTTTTGGGCCAACTCAATGCGCTAAGGTATTTTCAAAGTGGCATAAAAATAGATAATGAAATCTCTGTAAAGTCAAGGCATGCCAAGATTGGAGTCTTTGCAATACCTGTTTAATGTCCTTAAATTATTTCTTCCCTTTAGAGGACCAACCAAAAGTTTGCTTCCCTTGCATCATGTCAGCAATGCTCATAGTAAGTTCTACAAAATTGGGGATGAATCTCCTTAAGAAATTGATTTTACCAAAGAAAGAATGGACACCTCTTTTACTTGATGGAAGAGGAATTTGCTGGATGGCCTGAAATCTTTCTGGATCAATCTTAATCCCTTCCTTTGAAACAACGTGTCCCAAAAACTTTCCTTCTATGACAAAAAAATAGACTTCTTAGGGTTTAAATAAATTCCATGCTCTCTACACTTCTGCAATACTATTTCAAGGTGTTGGATGTGATCTGATCTTGCTTTAGAAAACACTGTCAAATCATCCAAATACACAACAATGCATTTCCCTTTCAAACTGCCAAAAGCTAAGTCCATGGCCCTCTGGAAAGTAGCACTAGCATTGATGAGACCAAATGGCATCCTTTTGTATGGAAAGGTACCCCAGGGAGTTTGTAAAGGTAGTGTTGTGTTGATCAATAGTAATCACCTCTACTTGATTGTACCCCGAGAATCCATCTAACATAGATAACATCTCCGAGCCTATAACAACTTGTAAAACTTGGTCCATCATGGGAAGAGGGTAGTTGTCCTTCAAAGAACCTTGATTTAGATTTCTGAAGTCCACACAGATCTGGATCTCACCATTCTTCTTCATGACAGGCACTATATTGGAAATCCACGTTGAATGGTGGATGGGGAAGATGATCCTAGCCTTTAGAAGCTTTTGAATTTCTTGAAAAATTGTATCAGCTATCTTTGGATTATATTTCCTTTGCTTCTGTTTAAAGGGTTTGATCCCAGGCTTAAGAGGAATGAAATGTTGCATTTATTTAGGCTAAAAATCCTTAAGATCATCATAAGAGTAAGACAAAACATCAACATAACTCTTAAATAGATTCACCACCTAATTTTTCTCTTCCCGAATACAAATTTTTCTAATTTTGACCATTTTGGGATCATCAAGACCCCTAATATTCACTTTCTCTTAGTCTTAACAAATTGCCGGGCTCCTTGGGAAACTTTAAACTTTATATATCTATCATGTTTATCAAAAATATCCTCCAAACTCACCAGCCCTTTAGGGATTTTGTTGCCTTTTAGTTTGATACATCAATCTTGATCCATCTCTTCTTTGACACCCTCTTCATTTGATGACACACACTCTCTAGGAAGATTGTCACTTCCTTCAAAGTACAACTGATCAAAGTTGTCTCTGAGGTCCAAGAAAGAAATCAAATGCTGGTCATCATTAAAAACTTTCCAATTATTTGCATTATTTGGCACACTGGGTCTATGGATCATCTCAATGGTGAATTTTTCTTGAGGAAAATCAAGATGAGGAATTAACAAGGACCCCGAAACAACTAGAGAGTCAGCCCTAGTGTTCCTTTCCCTTGGCACAACTTCAATGGAAAAAGCATCAAGGAATTCAATGGAATCCTAGACTAGATTCCTATAGTGCTTCAACCTTCTGTTCTTTACCTAATAAATTTCTCTAACTTGTTTTACAATTAGCTCTACATCTCCACAAGCAAGAAGGTTCTTCACTCCCATTTCCTTCGCCATGCTCAACCCAAGAATGAGGGCCTCATACTTAGCAATATGTTGGTATTTTCAAACTGAAACTTGAAGGAGAAAGGATGAACCTTACCCTTAGGAGAAATGAGCACTACACCAGCTCTAGAACCATCTGAAGAGTAGCTCCCATCGAACTCCAAAGTCCACACACCATTAGGGTCAAGCAACACTCCCTTTGGCGCAGACTTGTCTCTCTTATGACATGATAATGTAGTTCCCATGCCCAATATCTGCATACAATATTTGTGCTTTAGGATCATCTGTCTTTTACACAATATACTCTACTTGTTTCTCAGGCAACAACTTCTTCATCTTCCCATTGATAGGGATCAAGGCATGTGACCAATCCATTTGAATTTCCCCTCCTACCTCCTTGTAGAAATTTCTACTCAGCAACAACCCATATGAAGGAGGAATATCAACTACCAAAATGGTGGCTAAGACCCTTTTCTTTGGAAAAGTAGCAAAAGCTACTTGTGCATATTTAATTCTACTAACCAAAGGTAATTTCTTACTCTCCATGGAATAGAAAGAGCCATAAGTGCGGGTTAGGGTTAGACCCAAAGCATGGGCCACTTTTGTAGGCATTACATTATCTGATGCTCCTGAATCTATGACACAATTACTGAGTTTATGGCCAGCTATGAGAAGGGTCACATAGAATGGTTCAATCTTCTCATTAGGGGACATGACTGTAGCCACAAGGATTGATTGAGGTGAGGAAGAGGGAGTGGGTAAAAGGCCTTTGGAAGAATGGGCTGGGGTTCTAGATTTGGAATTTACAAAGTTAACCATTTTAGCAAAGGCTTTAGGATGGGTTTGATAGAATTCTTCCTCAGAAATATGAATCTTGGTCTTCTTAAGATGGTCTATAATATCAAAATATCCAGATGTGGATGGGGAATCACTACTAGGAGTAGGAGGAGCTTTTGATCTATCAGCTTTATCATTTGTTGGACAAAAATTCTTAGAAGCGAAGAGAGAAGAAGAACTAGTAGAGCATACCTTTTGAGTGGAAGTAGTAGGAATAAGAGCTCCTCTTCTTAAAACCACCATAATGGTAATGGGGTACTCCTTGGATATTTTAGCAGGTTACACCAATTTTTCCTTTTTTTGGTCTCGCTCTCGGTCATAACAACATATGACTCACTGTTCATGTTAGCCACTACATCATCACAGTCATCTTCATCATCTACACCTTCAGTGGTGAGGAAATGAACCTGAGAATCACCAGGCTCCTCCAGCTCTTCATCAGCTTCCTCTTCTTGTTCATCATAGATTCCATTTTCTTCCTCATCATCAAGCTCAAGAACCTCACAAGTAGCATTAACAGGCACCTTGAGGGGTGGACCTTCAATGACCAATTTAGTCTGAGGAGAAGGTAGAAGGTTCTTAGGCTGAAAATTATTCCTTGGAACATCTTGATATGGAGCATGCTGAGCCAATTGTTTCATAATGGCAATAAGGTCATTAGAAGCTTTTACACCAACTAATCTACATTACCTCCAGGAGAAGGAGAAGAAGAAGATGCTTTGGATTTGAAAGACTCCCTTTTCAGCTTTCCAGACATGATCAAGTCATCTTCCACACTGACAGCCAATATCTGATCAACATCCAAAGTTTCAAGATTTTCTCTCCTTAGGGCATAGCTCACTTCTAACAATTGAGCATTCAAGAAGAAACACTTCTGAATCTGATCAACAGGTCTAGTATTTTGTGGAATCTTGTTAATCAACTTGTTGAACTTGGCCACAAATTCTCTCATAGGCTCATGTGACTCCTTCTTGATTTGAGAAATCTGAGCTAACAAAGCATGCACATCTTCAACAGGTTTGAAATGCTGCTCAAACTGAGTTGTCATAGTATCCCAATCAGTGATGGTCCCAACAGGAAGATGGTAAAACCAATCTGCAGCATTGTCTTACAAGGTCTCCCACAAACAGCCTAACAGACATCTTCATGTTCAACTCCCAGGACCCCACATGCAACAAAGTGAAGGCTGCAATGTGTTCATCAGTGGTGTACTTTGCCATCACCTCTAAATTTGGGAAAATTCTTCCTGTTACCCCTAGGTAGCTCATGTAATGGTTGAGGAAGAGCCAAAGGCCTAACTCTTTGTCCCCAAGGCCGAGGTGCTGTCATCCTTGGAAAGATTGCTTGAAATGGAACTGAGACACCAACAAGAATTAGGGCATGGAGATTAGGGCTAAGTTGTACTTGAGGAATGCTACTACCATAAGCTTTGTCTTTAATAGGAGGTGTGCTTGTGGAATGAGCTCTTCTATTTCTTCTTGTTGGAGGAAGTTGAAAACCTTGTTGATCCAAGAGTTGAAATTGGGGATCTTCAATTCCAAGAGCCCTTCTACCACAAGCATATCTTAGAGTCGCCAGATCAAAGAAATGATCAAATTAGTTGTTATTTTAGAAAGGAAATTTGTTGAAAAAATTCCCCAGTAGAGTTGCCAAAAACTGTTGGGTTTCAAATTAGCACTTAGGATGAAACCACAGTCAGGGGACAAACAAGTCCCTCCTCTTTAATGGGAGAGGTTCCCTTATTAAAAGCATGGGCAAAACCTATGTACAAATGCACAATCTTTCATTCAATGGTGGTTTCTGATATCCTGAAATGTGTTTTAATCCTGAAAGTTATCAATACATGAGGATAGAAGACTTTGAAGAGAGGAGGGAGGCAGAAGAAGACAATACTTTTAGGGAAAAGAGATGGCAGAGAAAACCCTTATATGTATTGTGTAAATGAGATATAGAATAGAACCATCCATGTTTATAACAGAGCACAATTCGTAGAATCAAAGTTATATAAATTGTACAAACTAGAACACAAAGTTTCCAAGCATGCAAGGATTAGATGATTCACATATAAAAACTAGAAATAAAAAGAAAGCAAAAAAAGGGGAAAAACCTTTGTATTGATTTCTTCCAATTCAAAATTACAGTTCTAGAATAATCAAAATTCCAACCCCTACAATGACTTTGAAAGCCCATAATATAGCTTGCCAGAGATGGTTACAACTTCCTCGAGCAAGCAAGAAATAGTTACAACTTATTCCAATCACTCACGTCCTTGTGAATTCCTGATTTGTAAAGAAACGTTAATGGCAGAAAAACCAGATTTTTAAATACACGACCATTTCATTATTTTTCTAGTTAAAACATGGGCCATTCGATTCACTTTTACAACTTTAAATCTAGGCTACCCACATGGAAGGAATTGATTGGAATGGGCCTATAGATGCCTTGACTATCTACCTTCTGTTTGGTGGGGCCGTATATCTGACCCTGGATGCGTGGCGAGCTAGTGCTCATTTGGAACCTACCTCTAGATTTTGTCTTTGAAGTTGCGCTAGGCTGACATGTGGAGGCCTCCACCAATTCTTTAAACTTAGCCGATTTGGGGCCTGTTCCTGTTTGACTCATGTTGACCCCTAGACACGTGGAGAGCTGGTGTTGATTTGAGTTTCCACTTTGGAAGCGCCTTCTAAAATTGTGCCAAGATGATGCGTGGCTCCTTCCACTGGGGCTTAGACTTTTCAATGGCCAACTCTATCTCTCTATTGACTCTGAACACGTGGTGAGCTAGCGCTCATTTGGAAATTGGCCCTTTTGTGTCACTTTCAAAATTGCATCGTTGCGGCATGTGGAGGCCTTCACCGACCCACCCATACTTAGCCAATTTTAACTATCGACTCTATCCCTTTTGGACCTGGGACACGTGGAGGACTGGCACAAGTTTGAGAACTACCCCGACTTTGACCCTTGAAGCTGCGCTAATGAGGCACGTGTCGTTGTCCACTGAAACTTCAATACTTAGCCAATTTTAGCTTGTTTTACCTTCATTTTGAACCCGGGACATGCGGCGAGCTGACTCTTATTTGAGGAATATCCCTTGGACCCTACCCCTGGAGTCAGTGTCATTTGGACACGTGGAGGCTTCCGTTGAACTATGAAAGATGGCCAAATCACATCCAATCAAAGATATTCATGTATTACCCATGAACTTTGGGGAAAAATTTAACGGGGAAAATACGCCTGTCATTCCCGACTATGGGAAGAAAATAAAAAGAAGGAAAGGAACTTTACCATACGCCTAACTTTCAAATTGTTCTCAATGAACAAGAAAACTGCAAATAATGCCAGGCTCAATGCGATTCGATACTCCAAGGAACAAACTTAAAATTTTCAAAACTTGACTCCAAAAGAGGGGGAATTTTGGGGCCAACAATAGACCCAAATGTAGTTATGGTGTGTGTGTGTGTGTGTGTGTGTGTGTGTGTGTGTGTGTGTGTGTGTGTGTGTGTGCATGTGCATACTTGTGCTACAAGATAATGTGCCCTAGATGCTCTTGTGCACATCGCACTTTGTAAAGTAGTGAGAAATAACTAAATGTAGAAAATGTAATAGAATGTGTGAATGGAATAGAATAGAATCCCTCGTATGAAGTGTGATGCGCGATGAACCAACATTGTCCTTATGATGGAGCTAATGGATGCAAATGATCTCCAAGTGGATGTAACTCTAGATGGATGATAGTAATGACTAGTGCTTGGTCCCTCATTATGGTCTCATAGCTTTATATTTATAGGGTTCTCTTGATCTAATTTCGTAATTAACCCCGAAATGGTAGACCACTATAAAGATAAGAATCAAAATGGCTAGAAAGATCCCAAAAAGTGGTGGGACAAATAAAAAGGATTCGGGCACCCATGGTGGGACCAAGATGCCCATGGGTGCCCCATTTGAGGCTAAAATAATGGAAAATGATAGAAATAGACTGGGCATATGGATGTAAAATATTGAGAATGATGAAATAAAATAAAACAAGATGGCCAAAAGATGGGGGTTAATTAGTACTTTCTTCACTAAAGAACCTTCTAAATAGTAGTATGAAACTGAGATTAAATAATATCTAAAGTGCATGATTTTGTGACTACAATAGTATGCCCTCAACACTCAAGTGTGAACCATAACATGAGAGTGCATCATAGGGTAATGCCGATAAAATGCATGTATCAAAGGATTTGTATTGATGGTTAGGAGATATTAGACGCTAAGCACAGAGCGTCAAGTGCATGGGATGATAGAGATATTTGATAACAATGCAAGGGGGGAGAAGCTATGGTGCCCCCCAAGTATGTAAGTGATGGAGATCTAGTCGATGATGCTAAGTGGATCAATGTAAGGAGTAGTTTCCTTGAAAAAATTTATTGGATGTTGAAGTGGTGACAAATTAGGAGCATCAGTGATGGAAGTCAAAAGAGGCCAACTAGAGTTTGCTTGTCTTGTGTAGCGAGTGGTTTCTTGTTTGGTAATGCTGTAGAATACTTGAGAGGAGGAGATGTTGGTTGTTTTGTTTGACTTGGTAATGTTGCAGATGACTCAGTAGGAGGAGGTAATGAAAAACAAACCTTGAGAGGTGGTTGCTTAGTCGAGTGGGTTGAATAAGCGGTGTTTGATTGACCAAATAAGACATATTAGAAGTGATGGCATGATGTTCATGAGACATAGAAGGAGCAGATTTAGGAGCCCATTTGGATGTAGTATTTGTATATGGACATGCAAAAAAATGTTGTGCAACATAGCAATCATTGTCAATATGTCCATTAATTCGATGATAATAAAAAAATAAGAAACTTTGATATTTGATTAGCCGATAAGGAGGATAATGACGAGTAGTTAGAAAACTGATCAATTGATGACTAAGGAGCTTAGTAAGAATATCATGTTGCTTAGCATTGTGATCAAATGTGAGAGGCTCCGGTAATGGCAAGACTTAAGGTTCACTAATATGAGCACATGTAGAAGACATAGAATGAGGATGAGAAGAAGAACTAACATGAGCTTGAGAAGCGTCCTTAAGATGTTAGATTTTAGATTTTAGAGATGTAATCATGGATTCCATAGCTTGAAATTTATCTTGAAATAAATAATACAAAGCTTGAATTGACTCGAAGATGGGTTGATTAGATGGAGGAATAAGATGAATAGACTCATTAGATAAACAATAAAAATAACACTCACTTTAGCGGGTGGCGTATCTCTAGGAGATACATGGTGTCTAGGGCTTTTTGAAGAACCTATTTGCAAGGTGCATGAATTTGAAGTAATTGAGACAAATAGATTTGAAAAACTTTGGGAACCACGATAGAGAAAATGATATGCCGAAGAAGGATCCGAAAGACCGATCATGAGTGGGGTTCACCAAATGATTAAACAAATATTGAATAAATAAATGCCTAATTCTATATTATGTAATAATGTTGAATATAAACAATAAGGTATAGGTTTGATCCAAGTAAATAAACAATCTAAATTTGAAACCCTAGTTGTGAATGAAGGGAGTAAAGTACTTAGCTGATTCACAATAATCCTAAAGGTACATACTGAAATGGAAAACTACTGGAATAGGAGCTAAAAGTGTCAGAATAAGACCTAAAACATTACAAAGGTGTCATAAATGCTAGGACTAGGGCACCTTTGGAGGGTTAGGGGCACCTAGGGTGACAGAGACCTATTCTGGGTGCCTATGACTGATTAGAAGATGTGAAACTCAGTTTCATAGGGTCGCAAGATGTTCACTACTTGTCACCTTTGATATCATGTATGTTGTTGCACTTTGTTGTTATTTGAATGAAAACTACAATCAAAAGGAAGCACCTGTAAAACCCTCAACCACATCAAATCCTAAAAAGAAATATGTAAAATGAGGGGTCGAGTTTCCTCAAATTTTAACAAAGTGAATTTATGACCGAGCGTTGCACTACATCTCAAACCTAATGTAGTTCTATATGTGTGTGTGTGTGAAAATTGTGCCCTAGGTAGCTCTTTTGCATGTCACACTTGATAGTGAGCAGTAGCTAGATGTAAAATATGTAAATAGATGTGTGCATGAAAGAATGAAATTCCCCTCCTATGCGTGTATGCAGAAATGGTAGTCCTTGTCCCTTGTGTGGAGCTAGATGGATGCTTGAATACTCTTAGAATACTCTTGGATGCAACCTTAGGTGGTGATAACTAATGCTTAGTGTTTGGTCCTTTATTATGATCACATAGCTTTGTATTTATATGATTCCCTTGTTTGAATTTTGTAATTAACCACTAAAAGTTTGACTAGTAAAAAGCAAGATGCCCAAACAACTAGGAAAGACCCAAAAGATGTGAACAAAATACAAAGAGGTTTGGGTGCCCAGAGGGGATGGGGAGCCCGGAGCCAACGTCCCGGCTGGGTGGTGGTGTTAGAATGATAAATGTCAAAGTATGAAAAGACAAACTGGGCAATAAGGAGTGTAAGACCAAGAGATAAAACAAAAAGCAAGCAAATATGGCCAAAGACAATGATCAATTAGTACTTTTCTTGCTTAGGAATCATATGAATAGTGGTATGTGATCAGGACTAGATAAATACCCAAAGTGCATGATTTAGTGTCTAAACCTTGCCACACCTTCCACATATAATGATATAATGGATTTTTTGGTGCTAATTTTTAGCTCGCACCTTGACTTATAAATGCTCCCCTCAAATTTTTTTTTCATCCTGCTTATTATGACTCTGTTTTATCCAAGTTTTCAATTCTAGAAGAGTGTCCATGAAACTAGCTTCCCATATGACCAAATGAACCTATGCTAAGTAATGATTACAATATAATTTATACAATAACTCTTGTAATGGTTACTTGATATATGGGGCAATCATGATCCTATTGATTCAATGTAAACATGTCTGAACTCAAATGAATCAATCATGAACATATGTAAATCCATCAACGAAGATTTTCTATTTTCACTTTGTGTTTTGCCCGTATGTAAAATACAAAATTTTCCTCACCACTTGATGACATGACACTCTCCAAGAGGAATTCGCGATGGCGAAACCAACATGCTTGTTTGAAATTTTGTGTAAACATGTAAAATGTAAAAATTTTTCTGGCCCCAACATGGTAATTCAGACAATTATATAAAATTGCACTTTTACAATATACCTACTATGCAAGTACTAATGAAAAACCCTTGGTAGGATTTTTTTCAATGCCTTACACTCAAAGAATACCGCCTTCTTAGCATTGACTAATTCCTTACTCCTCGTGAGTATGAAAAATACACCAACACTCACGTTACAATCATTGTATAGGAGAGGTCATACCATAAGGCCCTCCTTACATTTGCACTAACCTTACCTATGGGGGACTCAACACTTCCTATTATTCTATTGAACCTCCCTTCCAAACCAGACCTTTCTCATCCGACTTCTCCTACCTCACTAAACGCAGCTTCACACTTAATTTCCTTCATCGTCATACTTTGGAAGGGTTTCAAATTTTTTCATTATGAACAAGGTCATCACATCATCATACCTTGCACCACTAGGAAACTCAACGACCATTTTGGTCTTGGATTTTTAAGTAACCTTATCCTAAGAAGGACCGAATCACCCTTGTAGAAGAAAAAAGCCTTCCCTACTTTCCTCATGTATTACACTATCTTCTCCCCATAGATTTTATGGATCCCGAATCCATTCCACCTATTTTTTTGGTGAACACCATCTCCTTAGGACCTCTGACTTATCAACATGATGGTGAGGTTCCCTCTTCCCTTCCTCTTCTTTATCCTGACATGTTGGATGATGATACACCTTCTATAAACATCATTCAATGTCAGGATGATGATTCTATTCTGACCTATTTAGGTGTGGAGGATTCTTATATTCAAAGGTCCTTACCTTCTGACACACAAACCATGTTGAATGAATCTACCATAGAAATCAAAATTCACAAACTAGACGACCCACAAATTCTAAAGATAGGCCAATCTTTAGACTCCATGGAACAATAATCTTTCACCTCTTTTCTTCACAATCATAACAAAGCATTTGCTTGGTCTTATAGCGATATGCTAAGTATTGACCCTAATATTGTGCTTCACAATATCATAACTAACCTTGATGCCAAACCTGTGTAACAAAAGTTACGTAAAATGAATCTTCACACTTTGCTTCTTATTGTGAAAGAAGAACTTCAACGCCTTCTCTCTGTTTCCTTCATCTTACCTATCGACTATCCACAATGGATCTCTAAAATTTTTCTTGTCATGAAAGTGATCGGGGACTTTGTACCTACACCAAATTTTGCGACCTTAACCTTGCCTATCCAAAAGATGAATTTCCTCTACCAAGAATTGACCAACTAGTTGATCTTACAACCGACCACGAGATGCTATCTCTTATGAATGGGGTTTAAGGTTATAATCGATATTAGTTGCTCCAAAAATCAACACAAAACCACCTTCATAACCCCTTGGGGGACCGTACGCACCCAAAATTACATGTGCTACATTATCGGAAAATGGTTACAAAAGGTCCCCAATGATGATTCATATCTTTTCAGAAGGTGTTCGAGCTCCTAAACCTACTTGCAGCTTATATTTGTAGCCTAGATTGCCTTACTTAGCCTTTGCATGATTTTTCTTAGCTTCTCACTTCGTTTTAGGCTAGTTTTGACCTTTAGTGTCAAAAATGCCACGCTACTGGGAGGGTGGTTTTGTAACCTCTGCCATGAGTAGGGCAACGGTCCTGTAGATCGCTTCTCTCGCACAAGGAGATGGTCCTGCGCATTTTCCATAATGTTCCAATGTGACTTTAGACGCATGTTGTTTCACTTAACTTCACTTTACACACATGTTTCTTACCCATTTTGGCTGATTTCAAGCCTGACTACCTTGTGGAAATCTCTTCTTCACTTCTAATTTGTAATTGATTGTGATTGATAGTTCAAAATACCTCTTCATCAAGTGATGTGGCACCATTTGGCTGCCAAATGGCTTCAACCATTGCCCAACCAACCTTCTATAAATTGATCGCTTGTTCTCAAGAAAATGGCTAGAGATCATTTTTTTGTATTCTTGCATTGTTGAGTTGTCACTTTCTTGCTAGAAATTACATAGCCAAGCTTTATTCACTTGTGCTATCTCTCTTCCACCTACATTACTACCACATTGCCATCAAGCTACCACTGCTCCAATGCCTTCTCTCTTTTGCTTTACTTGTATTCCCAATCCCTTGGACTCATGTGAACACAAGAGAAAGAAAAGACAAGCTGAGGGGACAAAGAACAATACAACTGGATTTGCCATTACTCTATGCTTCCAGGTTGGAATTGATATTGATTTCCTCATTTCTTCACATTGTTATTTCTAAATCATACACATACATTTTCATACAAATAGAGTAAAAAGAAGCGTTTTAATTGTTATAATCATTCAACAACTACAATAGATCAATTCATATAGGAAATCCTCCATAGGAATATTCTTTACTTTTGTCGGGGAAGTTATAGGGAAGAAAAGCTTTTAAGGAGCTCTGATTTCTTCCCATGTTTAAGAGGTAGAATATAGGAAGTTAGATATACATCCATAGTTTAGTGAATCTTTCATTATTTAAAATAGACTAGATACACTCAGCACAGGTGAGTAACTACACCAGATTATTTACTTGTTTATTTTTAGTGTAAAAGTAGATTTAATTATTTAGAATAGAAGAAATTTGTTATCTGTGTTTGTAATTATTTAGCTTATTTGATTTATTTAATTAGTTTCCATTTCAGTAGTAGATTAAATAGACACTTCAACATATTCCAACACTTAGATTCAATCAAGTAGTTTAACCATAGGGGATTTACGCTACCCATACTTAGCCTCTAATTTCCCTTTGTCAACTCAACTACTAGGAATTCACACTACCAGATCTTAGTCATTGATTCTCCTATAACTAGCCATCCACACATTTCCACATTGGATTCCTCGACACAACCTTAGGGAGTTGAATGCGGTTGAAGGTCGAGTGTCAATTTTCATCCGTATAGGGACCTTCTGCTATCGCGTCATGCCCTTCAGCTTGAAAAACACTGGTGCTACCTATCAACGCACTATGACTTAAATCTTCCATGACATCATGCATGCCATATTGGAGGACTATGTTGATGGCCTTCTTGGTAAGTCTAAGTGTCGCGCCAAACACCTGGCCATTCTTAAATTTATCTTTGACCACCTTATCCAATATTGTGTTTGCCTTAAACCAAAGAAGTTTGTTTTTGTAGTTCTCTTAGGTAATCTCCTTGGTTTCATCGTCTCTTTGTGGCGTATCGAAGTTGATCCCGCTAAGATCAAGGAAATTATTAACATGCCTCCACCCACTAACCTTTATCAGCTTCGTAGCTTAGAAGGAAAATTGTAGTCAATCCGATGCTTCATTTCTCAACTTCTAGACCGATGCCAACCATTTCACCACCTCCTTAAAAAGGAAGTTTCTTTCCATTGGAATGATGAGTGTCACAAATATTTCAAAGAGTTGAAGAACTACCTTCTTCAGCCTCTGTGTGCTCATTCCACCTAAAGACAATCAACCTTTTTACCTGTACATTTCTACTACGACAATTCCTTGGGTGCCATGCTCACTCATTGTGATGAGCAACACAGGGAATAAGTGGTTTATTACATAAGACGTAATCTTCTAGACTATGAAAATTGGTACACTCACATTGAAAAGATTTGCTTAGCCCTCGTCTTCGTGGCCAAAAAAATTTACCACTATCTTCTTAATCACAAAAGGTTTGTTGTTACGAACACAAACCATCTTCATTACATGTATGCCAAACCTTACTAACACCAACGTATAACTCGTTGGATCATACTTCTTGCAGACTTGGAGTTGGAGTTCATTCATAAAAACTCACAAAGGAAAAACATCATAAATCAACTTGCAAACGCTCCTATTCCCCGGAACCAATCCTCAAACTTTGATTTTCTCGATTTAATCTATCGCCACCCTCTCCACCAATGATATTGTGTATCAAATGACATTATTCTTTGGTGGATCTAAATGTCACCAGTAGGGGAGGTGTGGGTTTATTTTATAGTGGCATAGGATATTCATTCCTATTGATGGTGATCCTATGCCACTATCCTTTAAACTAGACTTCGACTGCACAAATAACATAACCGAGTATGAAGCTCTTGTGTTAGGTCTTTAAACTACCATTGCCTAGATGTTAAATTCATTAACATATTTGGTGACTCTCAACTAGTTGTGAACCAAGTCAATGGTTTATACCAATGTCATAATGATGAGCTTCGAAAGTATAAACATCATGTCCACCTACTTTTGACCACGTTTGATCACTACCTCATTCAAACCACTCCACAATCCACTAACAAATTTGCAGATACCATGGCTTGCCTTAATTCTCAAATACCTACCTCACCTTTGGACTCAAAAATATTTGTCACAATACAACAGTTGCAATCACCTTCTTATATTATCCCCGATGTTAATTTTGTGGGTAGTATCAATCTTGATCCACACGTTATTTAGTATAAGAAATTCACCGATTACCTCTCGCTTTCAATCCTACCTCCGATCTCACTCACAATGGATGACGAGCCTTCCTAAAAAGTGTCTCTCATTACGTCATCATGGGAGATCTTCTCTACAAACATGGCTTTGATGGTATCCTCCTGCGAATGCCTCACCAATTCTAAAATCCCATACACCATCAAAGAAATTCATGATGGGATTTGTGGGGGACATTTTAGTGGCCTTACTATTACAAAGCATATCCTTCGACTCGGCTACTACTAGCCAAACCTTAACCAAGACTATTGTGACTATGTTAAATGTTGTGTGAAGTGTCAACAACATGCTAACCTTCATCATACTCCTAGTCATGCCTTATAAGTTGCCGAAACTTGTGGTCCCTTTCTTAGTGGGGTTTGGATCTCATCGGAGAGCTTAACCCTAAGTCCTCTAACGTCATCGCTTGATCATCACGACGATGAATATTACACCAAATGGGTGGAAGGCATTCCTCTTATTTCTACCAAATCTGAGAAAATAGTCAAATTTATTAACCACCATATCATTTATCACTTTGGTGTTCCTCATCGCCTTATCACTGATAATGGAAAACAATTCAAAAATAAAACCCTATGCCAACTGTGTGAAAACTTTGGTATTCAAATTAGTTTCTCTTCACCATATTACCCACAAGCAAATGGTCAAGCCGAATCTTCTAACAAAACTCTCACAAAAATTCTTATGAAAGTGGTTGACGACACTAGTAAGGATTGACACATGCACATTCCTTTCACCTTATGGGCTTATTGTACCAGCATTCACACCTCTACCACTGCCACACCTTTCTCTTTGGTCTATGGTACAAAGGTCATCCTACCTCTCTTAGTCCAAATTCCATCTCTCCTTATATCTCTTAAAGATATCCTATCTGATGATGCTTTTCGCCAAGAAAATTTGGCACAACTTAAACTACTAGATGAATGACATTTAAATGCTCGAAACCACCTCCAAATCTACCAAAAGTGAATTAAACATGCCTATGACAAACACATTCATGAAAGAACATTATAGATCGACGATCTTGTCCTGAAGGAAAATCAACATGTAACCAAAATGGAGAAAAGTAAACGAGGAAAGTTTGCTCCTAATTGGATTTGACCTTATATTGTCACCCATACCTATGGATTGGGAACTTATTGTTTATCTTCCCTTGAAGGTAAACCCGAACTCCGAGCCTCTTAATGCCTTGCGTATCCTTGACCATTCTATTGTTGAATAAATTAGTACATCACTTTATGTCTCATAAATGATTTTCCCTTGAGCGAACCTCTCCTTCCACCTACCTCCTTTTCGAACCAATGAACTAAATAGAATTGTGTGATTATCTGTCACCATTAAAACTTATCTTGAATATGAGTACCATGGCTCTGCTTATGGCATGATTCTCATTGATACTTTTCATCCTTTTCGGATGGAATCCCATGGTCATTCGTCACTCAAAACCCCTCTTGCATAAGCTAACCTTTTTTGCTATGGTTTTACCTTCATAAAAGAGGCCTATACTCCTTTATAGTCTTTTCCATGACTACAAGTCCAAAGTAATGCAAAAATTTTAGGATAGAAAAATTCTACTCCTTGATTCAAACTTCTTACAAATAAACGATTCCCTCAAATGAACATCTATGTCTCTCTATTGCTGCCATAAGTAGACTACTTCGTCGAAGGACAACTATACAAAGCTAGCCTTAAAACAAATTTTTTTATCTTAGAGCTTCCCGAATCAATCAACTTCATGAAGACCTCAAGAAGACTCAAAATATTCATCCCAATATATATTTCCCGCATCGATCGGTCTATGAATGTAAAAAGTAAAATGCAAATGAAACAATCAAGAAAAATACAAACTTTTGGTCATGGACTTGCCTATGCTAGTTTTGGCTATCTTGCAGAAGGGGCATGCTATCCCACAACAAGGTTATGCTAAAATATCCACTCCACCCTACCCTATTTTATTTTCTCTTATCTACTTAAGGGATGTGGCACACATGCGGCACTTTTTGATCATGCAACTTATTTTAACCATAGACCTATCAATCATATAATGTCTCAAGGGGTTTATGTTCATAAGCCTATTGGGTATGGCCATTACGCTTTATGTCAACTATGAAGTATTTTGCTTCTTTTCGTTTCCCCTCTATTTACTTGTTGCTTCTTCAATAGGACAAGACCATCAACATCAGATATCTTGGTTCTATTCTCATTTCACCCACACCTATACCCATCATCTAGTTCCCATAAACCCATCATTCATTGAAAATTAAATCAAATAACATCATACACTTACCTTCCCACAATCAATCTTACCCAACTTACCTTACCAAAAACTACCTTACCACACTCTACCTTACCCAATCTTACCCAACTTACCTTCCCACAATCTATTTTACCCAATCTTACCCAATCTATCTTACCCAATCTTACCTAACTTACCTACCATCATCTTATTCTTCCCTATCTTATGGGAGAACTACATCAACTTGAGGCCCCTTTTGTAAGGGCTATGTAGGCAGCACTCTGAAGGCATGGGGTCTTCGAGAGGTTAGCTCGGCCATTATTTTTCCCTCCTACGTGATCTTTTTGAATTTTCCTATCTTACTTATCCACTCTCCCACCCTACATCTAATTTCCATAACATCAACACATTGGAAATATTATACTAAACCAAACCAAAACATCATCAACCATGCCTACATCTAATTTCCGTAACATCAATAAATTGGAAATTTACTATAAACCAAACCAAACCATACATTGACCATGCCTACAACTAATTTGCATAATACCAATACATTGGAAATTAAACCAAACCAAATCAAAACATCATCAAACATGCCTACATCTAATTTCTATAACATCAATACATTGGAAATTTACACTAAACCAAACCAAACCATACATCGACCATGCCTACATCTAATTTCCATAATATCAATATATTAGAAATTAAACCAAACCAAATCAAAACATCATCAAACATGACTACATCTAATTTCCATAACATCAATACATTGGAAATTTACACTAAACCAAACCAAACCATACATTAACCATGCCTACGTCTAGTTTCCATAATATCAATACATTTGAAATCAAACCCAACATCATCAATCATACCCACATCTAATTTCCATGATAACAATACAATGGAAATGGAACCAAACACAACAGATATAAAATACCATCATCTATATATCTTTGGAAAGTATGTGTGTTAATACAATGTACACACACACACACATAAATCTCTCAAAAATATCATATACAACTTGCCTCTTCGGCGCATAAGCTGATATATATATATATATAAAATTCATAAATCAAAAAAACAAAAACAATCTTCATCATCCTGGAGGGCCTAATGCCTCTACCACTCTCTCATGTCCCCTCACATGGCCTTTGTCTTTGTACATTGGTCACCTCCTACTGGCCCTACCCATGAGTATGGCGGCTCCTTGAACTACCGACACTATGGATCTGTGAGCTAGACCTCGAGTGGCTGCTCGCCGAGCTCGTAGGTAGTATAGTTGGTAATAGGGAGACTAAGCTCTACAATTTTATCCTCATAATATCTATCCTCAACCCAAACCTCTCTGTGTGTCACCCATTGATATCACATGCGGTGGTGACATCACTCTACTACTACTATCTGGACCATGTCCTAGTGGTAGTGGTCCATGTCCATGTACCTAAATCATGGACCCTATCCTCGAACTTATACCTATAATGATGGACCTTGTCCATGTATCTATGTCCCATCATGTGCCTATTAGTGTAAAATCACATCACCCCTAATGAGTTATGGATCTTTTTTTCTAAGGCAGGGTCATTTGGTGTGATTTGCATAACATTGGATCATTCCCCAAGCTGTGGGACTTGCAAATGGGAATGATCCTCTAGAGAAGGCTGGTTCCTCTTCCTAAACTACCTGCCACAAGCTATTCCAGGTGCAGCAAGCTAATCTAACCTAATCTAACCATTCCAAGGAACCAAAGAGAGAAAGAGGGAAAAACAAAGCCTACACTAAAGCGGTGATACACCAACAAAGGAAGCGAGATATTTTGTTGAGGGAGAAAGAAATAGAAAAAATGGAGATGAGGGAGGTCAGACAGAAGTGACATGGCCTAGATCTGTAAATCATCCATTAAAATCCATGAAACACAACATCTTGCACCTGCAAATGTGAAATACATGCACATAAAACCAAGACTGAAAGGGAGAGGCATGGAGAAACAACAAAACGATGCAAAGGGTTGAAGAACACCAAAAAACATGTTTTTATTGCTCTAGAAGGTGCACAGACCATTACATTTCTGAATAGAGGCACAAATACATTTCTAGGTGTAGGAGAAGGTTCGCTGCTCAAAATGGCATCGAGAAACAAATTTGACAGAGTTTCTCTATGCCCAGAATGTCTCTCCTTTTCAAAATGAGAAGTGTTACAATATATAGAAAGAATAAGAGAGAGAGAAGAGGGAAAAAAATTGAATCCTGCTTCAACCACCCCGAGATATGCATCAAATCCTGCTTTGAAATCTCAACCACTGAATATCAATGCCTTCTACAAATTCACCCACAATATGTCACTTCTGGTTTCCCAGCGTGATTTCGAATCGAGACTTGGTATTTGAAGAGATTGGATTCTAGCCTTAATGTCCTGGAAGAATATTCTTCATTTTTACCTACCAGGGCCTGAAAAATGATTTTTAATCCTTTCATGGTGTAGAGGACATTGAGACACTTCCAACGATGTTAGATTTGTAATATTTTAAGCCCTGAGTCGAAAGATATGCCCCTTTGAAGTTTGTATCGAGTCCATACAGGAGGGCGAGAAAACAACTTGAAAAATGGGTCCCCTTTAATATGGGACATGTGGCAATCAGATTAGAGAAAAAATTGGGCTCGTGGGTCTATAATTTATCTTTTCCCCTTTTCACGAAACGTAAAACTCAGAAAACCCCCGTGGCCCTGAAGCTCCACCTGTTGACTCTGCTTGACCATTTGCCTTTGCCTCCATTTCATTCGAGACATGTGGAGATGCAACACTTGTTTTAGATTCTCTTTATTCTTGCACAAGGTCGTTTAAACTTTCACAGGCCCCTCCATTCCATTGTAGAGTCTCCCTGCAACCTTGTTTGTCGTCTTTGAATGTGATCTCATGGATTTGAGTTGTTTCCTTCATAATTTCCTTATGTGCAGGAGTTGTCTTGACCAATTTTCTGGGGGAAAATTTGGGATAAAAATTTGGTGACTCATGGGGACATCTGCCTACTAGATGAAGAGACCAGTGGCCTTGGAGCATCCATTGGGCATGGAGTCAAGAATGATGGCCTGACACTGATCCTTCTTATAAAATGGACTCCCGACTCCCTGCACTTTGTTGACCTCTGAATCACTTGGAAACCCGCTGAAACTTGAAGTTGAACTTCACCAAAATCCAACTGAATGCACTATGCAAGAGCAATACAACAACACCAAAAACTATGTACAAACTGAAAATCATACATGCTCCAAATGGAACATTCAGCATGTAAAAGCACTTCGTGTCTGAAACCAAATTTACCTACTCTACTCTAACCAAGAGCAAAGGGAACTCAAACAAAATATGCAACTGGCAGGGAGAAATAGCTTCCCTTCCTCAAAAATGGCAGCCATGCAACTGATTTGGCACTGAACATGGCTGGTTGGATGAGTGAAAAACTAACTACAAGCTATTCTTCCACCCAAATCACCAAAGTATCAATTGAAGACAAAACCAATACCTCTTTTAGTTGCTCTCTGCATTTGGATTGAAGAGGTATGACAGTTGATCCTTGGTGCTTTGTAGCTCATCCTCATGCCCTGAAGTAGGCATGACT
This sequence comes from Taxus wallichiana var. yunnanensis, assembly GCA_018340775.1. Taxonomy (NCBI): domain Eukaryota; kingdom Viridiplantae; phylum Streptophyta; class Pinopsida; order Cupressales; family Taxaceae; genus Taxus; species Taxus wallichiana. The sequence goes on along the minus strand of CM031235.1, from coordinate 72,381,635 downwards.
GGTTTTGGTTTCTCCTTTGGCTCTAATGAAGCCAAGTACCTGATTGGGCATGGTATGATCCTTTGGATGTGCCCATTTCTCTGAAATTAAACTCCAAAAATGGAGTCTTCTTGTGGACCTTCTTGAGTGGATGGTGTGAGGGAGATGATGACATCCTCCTGCCTTTTCTCTTCCTCCTCCTTTGAAGAACATGGAAGATCAAGATCTTCCAACCTTGGTTCTAGAGGGCCGTTGTGAGATGTAGGTTGTTGTCCTTGAATGTTCTCCTCCATGGCAACAGGCTCATGTGCTTGAGATGTGAGAGATGGAGTAAAAATGATGTGATCTCCATGGGTTCCCCTCCATCAAGGAAATCCTCCAAGTTAGGTAGGAAGTCTACCTCCTTATTGTCCTATTGCATGTGCTCTACCTCCTCCATGGTGCCTTCCTGATTTGTAACTTGATCACCATGGCTCCCTTCACTTTCAAACATGAAGTTTGAAATATCAAACTCTTCTTCAACATCAGAGCTTGAAGGGGATGAAGTGGGAGGAAGAACTGAAGGTTATTCTGTAGCCTGCTCCACACTCGGGGCCTCTGAAACTATATGGTCCTCCTCCTCTACTACAAATTCAAACTCACCACCACTAGCTCTTCAACCTTGACCTCCTCTATTGGCTTGACCATCAAGGGGATCTTTGTAAACCCAAATTTAGCAGCCCAACTCATCATATTGTCTGTTATTTCTTTTCTGTTGGGCTCCTCTTCTTGCTTGTTCTTGATTGGATTCTTGAGTATCTTCCCAACATGGACTTGGGAAAGTAAGAGGAGTGGTAGGTTGGGGTTCAACTAGCTTTGCAATTGTTTGTGGTGGGGAGGGAGGTGGAACTTCTTGTTTGTTCGGAGGGGATGACTATTTGGAAGGGAAAAGGGTAGAAGAACTGAAATGGGATGGAAGACTAGGGGATGGAGAAATGGATTTCACACTTGGGGAAACATATAATGGGAAGCTTGGAAATTGAAGCTCAAATTGAGATGGTGTTGCTTGAGGAGTGGAGAGAAAATTACTAGATAATGGTGTAGGATTTACCCATTGACAAGGTTACCTGACACCAAATTCATAGGCCTCAATCTCCTCAGTCCATTGTGCAAGTTGGGGTAGCATTTCAACCATGAAGTCTAGCTTCTCCTGAGGGCTATAATGTCTTGGAAAAGGGCCTTCCCATGGACAAGGTTCCCTAGTAACCAATCTCAAATGCCTTCATTCATGCTATGCCCCTTGACTGAACCATGCCAGCCTCCATTTTTGAATCTTCTCCAGTAGACCAATGTCCTCTGCATAACTATCACCATCATATGCATCCCCTTGTCCTTGATAAGCTTCATAGTCAAACTGGTTTTGACATTGCTCATATGGGTAAGCATAATGGTCCTGGATCTGATTATAATGCTGATCTAGAGGAGTTGGGAAATACATTAGAGGTGGACTGTATTGCTGTAAATGTGAGTTCCATGAAGGGAATGAAGTCATGATTACACAACCTCATGGAGTGGGAGAAAATGGATGATATGAGTGGAAATAGATGGAAAAGGTCTGTAACTTAGAGAATGGGTTTTTGACCAGATGGAGTGGCCAGATGTTCCTAAAAGTGCCTCCAAAAGCTAAAATATTCACCAAGAGCACATCAAACTTGATGAAGTGAAGTGGTAAGGTGATTCAAACCTATCCTACCGGGCATGCCAAAACTATTAATGTGAAATCACAGCACCCCCAAATGAGTTATGGATATGCTTTTCTAAGGCAGGGTCATTTGGTGTGATTTGCATAACATTGGATCATTCCCCAAGTTGTGGGACTTGCAAATGGGAATGATCCTCTAGAGAAGGCTAGTTCATCTTCCTAAACTATGTGCCATAAGCTATTCTAGTGCAGAAAAGCTAATCTAACCTAATTTAACCATTCCAAGGAACTAAGGAGAGAGAAAGAGGGAAAAAATAGAGCCTACACTAAAGCGGTGATACACTAGCAAAGGAAGCGAGATATTATGTTGAGGGAGAAAGAAATAGAAAAATGGAGATGAGGGAGGTCAGATAGAAGTAACACGACCCATATTTGTAAATCATCCATTAAAATCCATGAAACACAACATCCTGCACTGTAAATGTGAAATACATGCACAAAAACCAAGACTGAAAGGGAGAGGCACGAAGAAACAACAAAACGATGCAAAGGGTTGAAGAACACCAAAAAAACACTTATTGCTCTAGAAGGTGTACATACCATTACATTTCTGGAATAGAGGCAAAAATACATTTTCCAGGCATGGGAGAAGGTTCATTTCTTAAAAATGGCGTCGAGAAACAAATTTGACAAAGTTTCTCTATGCCCAAAATGTCTCTCCTTTTAAAAAATGAGAAGTGTTACAATATATAGAAAGAATAAGAGAGAGAGAAGAGGGAAAAAATCAAATCCTGCTTCAACCACCCCGATATATGCATCGAATCCCACTTTGAAATCTCAACCACTAAATATCAATGCCTTATGTAAATTTGCCTGAATATGTTGCTTCACGGTTTCCTAGTGGATTGAATCAAATCGGACTGGTATTTGAAAAGATTAGATTCTAGGTTAATGTCCCGAAGAATCTTCTTCATTTTTACCTACCAAGGCTTGAAAAATGATTTTTAATCCTTTCATGGCGTAGAGGACGTCAAGATGCTTCCAACGGTGTCAGATTTGCAATATTTCAAGCCCTGAGTCGAAATATATGCCCCTTCAAAGTTTGTATCGGGTCCGTATAGGAGGGCAGGAAAACAACTTGAAAAATGGGTCCCCTTTGATATGGGACACGTGACAGTCAGATTAGAGAAAAAATTGGGCTCATGGGTCCATAATTTATCTTTTCCGCTTTTTCCAGAAACGTAAAATTCAGAAAACCCCCGTGGCCCCGAAGCTTCACCTTTTGACTTTGCTTGACCATTTGCCCCTACCTCCATTTCATCCTGAGACACATGGAGATGTGGCACTTGTTTGAGCTTCTCTTTTTTCTCACACAGGGTCATTTAAACTTTCACAGGCCCCGCCATTCCATTGTAGAGTCTCCCTGCAACCTTGTTTGTCATCTTGGAATGTGAGCTCGCGGGTCTGAGTCATTTCCTTCATAATTTCCTTATGTGCAGGAGTTGTCTTGACCAAATTTTCGAGGGGGTGAATTTGGGATAACAGTGCCCTCGAGAGGTGAAGGAGGGGAAACCATGAATCCCGACATCAACCTATGCCTATCTTTGCCGCTAAATGTGTCTATAATGTGGCCACATGTACATGTAAAGTAGTCACATGGGCCTATTATCCATAACTTGTCCCTTATTACCAACTTGTTCCTATGTTACTACTAGCTATGTTTGTAATGTGGCCACATGTACACTAAAGTTATCACCAGGGCTCGAAATCATGTAACCTACACTCATAGCGGGTCTCTCTCACTAATAATAGTGGCCAAATCTAGATGTCTGGCATGGTGAGTGCTTTGCTATAACCGTGTTGTCCACCACTTCTTATACCCAATTGTGCACCCAATAGTTTCTATCATCCCATCAACTACCTTCTCCTCCACTCCTACTTTGGTGGCACCGGCTATGGAAGAGGTAATGGAATCTCCACATCCTCTCGATGTTCTTGTGGGAATGGCGGGAAACACCCTACTTGTAAGCTGAATTGTCATCGACCCATCTACGGGTATTCACTCATGCTCCTCGGACTTGTGCCACTGGATCCATCTCGAAGCTATAAAATCTCCAGCTCCTCCTTCATGCTTGTGAACTCTAGATACATGGGTTATGGTCTCTATAGAATCTCTCTTTGGTGAAAGTATATCTAGTACCCTCCAATAATATGCTATATCCCAAAACACACCATCCACCCTCCCTTATTCTCAAATCAGCCCACCGCCTATATCATGCCCTGTATACACCCGGCTCCCACCCGTGTCATGGTAGACCAAGTGGGAGAAATCACACAATGTTCTCATATGCCCAATAGTGTAACAAATAGGTACAACAGAGACCGTATCACTATATCCTCATGTAATCTCTCAAATCCCTATACAATCTGGTGAACTAAGTACATTGGTGCCCATGTAAAACAAATCCATTCAAACACCATGTCCTCTAGGACTCCCATTAAGGCCCATGAAAACCTCCCACCCTCTGAGTCTAGAAGGGTGAAACAACTAACACCAGCCATCATTATCATTGTGAGTCTCCCGTGGATGCACTATATACATCACACCATAAGCGATACTCATATTGTGATATGTTAGCTCTGTAATGGTTGACCCAAACACCATAGCCATATGACCCATCACATTTGAAGATGAAACCTGATATAGTGACTCCCCAACAATCGAAGCCTTAGAATCCTGTATACATCCTCTAAGGTGACAATCATCTCTCCTGTCGGTAGATGGAAGGTGTAGGTAGTCGGGTCCCATCTATCGATCAGGGCTACCATCATGATGTGATCTTGTGAAATCCTCATATATAACCTCACCACACCCGGCCGATTGCCCTCATGTGCTCCCACTCCTCTTCCGAAATGGTAGGTATCAACTATACTAACAAGGGTGGCAATCGGTCCATCATCCTCATCTACTGCCTAGCATGCATAATCAACATTCACATAAGTTACTCATTTACCCTTTCGACTTTCTATTCAACACTCGACTTAGCCTATTTTCTACCTTGCCTTACCTAGACCATCCACCTTTACCTAACCTACCTCCCGAATCATATTCTTCCCACTATTTCACCTATTTGACCTACCCTTCCCCATCCCTCCCGAAATCATCCTATTGCATCATCATTCACCTAAAACCTCCCCTCAACATTCTTTTGGACACCTTACCTAGCCTACACCTACCTTAGACCTAGCTTTGACACCCCATCTAACTTAAACATACCTTTGATATCACCCAACACCATTTTCTTAAAACTTAACCATTCCCATAACAACTAGCATCGGACACCCTACCGATGCCGACCCCCATGCACAATTTGTTGCCATGCCCAACCATCGATCGATAATTGATAGCGTCGATTCTTCGGTTTAGCCCCAAAGGGCTGAACCCCACATCCCCCAATGCAAAAATTGACAAAAATGCTTATTTTACGCACCCAAACACACCCAAATTACCACATAGTTCATTTTGACCCCTAATTAACCTAATTCCACTCTCTCACATGCCACTTTCACCCCCATTTCAATCAAATTTCAAAAACAACATTTTCATTTTTCCTACCCTATTCTTCATAAAGACCAAAATTAAAGCTTGAATCCTACCTCTACTCATCGGTGCCTCCATGCTAGGATCTCTGGATCTGCACTAGACAAACCATGGAGCCTTCTCCTGCCTCTGTCATGTCAAATGGATCTTGAAGCCCTCCAATCCAAATCAATTAGGTGGCTGCATGCGGGCTCTTGAAATCATTCCTCCCACCACTAATATCTTTCCAAATCACTCCTATAAGCCTATCTATTGTTTACCTCACAACATTTCTCTCCACCAGCTTACTTTCTAACCATACTACTACTTAAATGAGCACTTTTTGGGCTGATTTTCTATTTTAATTCACCGTTTTCTGACCAATGTCGATCGGTCATGCCCTAGGTGACCAACATTGGTCACCCTATTGGTATCATTTTTATTTGAACCAACATCGGTTACCCCGCCAATACCCCATATGCTTCCTTTGCACTATTTTTTTCCCTCACTCACCTCTTTCTCGCTACCACATCCCTAGCACCTCCCTATAGGCTCACTTAACAACCTCACCACCTCACCAACTCCATATGGCTGTTTAGGGGCATCTTTTCCTAAACACATTTGGTAACCTGAACTTACCTAAATACCTTCACCAACCCAACCTCGCCTATATGACAATACAAATCGATTACTCACTCTGTCGTGCGATAATGCTACCCATGTTGTTTAGCATACCAACCTTACCTTGCCTTGTTTCATGACATTTATCTTGACCAGACCAAACCTTTTGGTGTTTTGGAACACACCTATACCCATTCCTACACCTAGCCTTGTTGTGTTTCCAGGAGCACATCCTATACCTTGGATACCTAGACCACATCACCCTTTTTTGGATAAACTATCAACCTTTGACAAGTTAGAGTTTGTGTGCTCTTCAACCTTGTGCCTTGTTGTACTCCGAGTGAGTGCATGCCTTTGAATGCCTCCACCTTATCCCACCCATTACCTACACCTACACCTTACCCCATTTTTCATCACTTACCACCTTATCAAACCCATCATTGATTCTTCCTTCCACTACATCAGTTCTTGGTTTGAGGGGAATCACCTTCACCCATATATGGGGCATCCACTTTTTTTTTTCATCGTCGCTTATCAATACAAGCTTCATGACAAAAAGGGGAAAATGTAGACACCCAAAATTGGGTCACAACCCTCTAGGCCTCACCCTTCCACCTTATTAATTATATACCCCCTTACCATGACCCCTTTCACACATTTTTATTAATCTAATTATCAATATTAGGTTAATTACCACCTCACCTTAGACCCATTCCAAGGCCATTTAACCACCTAATATTGAGTCATCACTTCCCCTAACTAATTGAGACTCTTTCTAAACCTAATATTTATTTCCAACTACCTCTCCCATCAATTTCTGTATGTTTAAATGAGAATCAAGACTCCTAACCCATTTCCATTCTTGACCCATGCCAAAAAGGGAAGAAACATTCTATTTTGAGAAAATTTGACTATTTATCCCTAACTAATGCTGGTTGTTCCTTAGCTGGCCTCGATCAAGAAAATGCCATTAGTTCATTTAAATATGGATTTTCAAATATTTTCGTGGGTTCTCCTTTTGGTTGGCATTCTTTTGATTGGCATTATTCATTCACATCTTTGGCATTCAATTGGCATTTTGATGATTAACCTAGCACTAGAGCATCTACATCCTTCACCAAACTGACCAAGCTACTTCTCCATAACCTCTAACCACTCACATGAGAAGCACTCGGGATTCGTTTCCCCAAAGACTAGATCTCAACCCGTCTCTCCTATGAGCAAACACCAACCACCACCATTTCCAATCACCAGATCTTTAGATAAGTATCTTAACCAGGTTGTTAGTTCTTAACTTTGGTTTTAGATCTCTTATTATCTTCTATTGTATAGCTCCCTTCTCACCCAAATACCATATGTTTCTCATTTACCCAATACCCTACCAACTTGAACCTCTTTGTTCCTCCAACCACCCCTTTTACCCCTATTGTACCTTCACCTAAATCCCTATACCCTATCCAAGATCTCCAAATCCCCTTTTCAATCAAAAAGATCCCAAAACAACCTCCTTTCTTGCCTTGGCACCTAATTTCCCCTACTATGATTGGTTAGCCAACTGATTAAGCTAAAACAAGTGATCGACATCGAGTTCCCAAACCGACATCGGTTTACGTGTTTCATATAATTCCCCTATACTAAAAGCTCATTCACCCACCCAAAACTCCTCAAAACCTCCCATAACTTCACCCAAGCCTCCATACTACCCCTACCTCACCTGCAGACCTTGATACCCACCACCCTCTTTAAATTTAATATTATATTCACTATTTATATTAGATTTGAATTACATGCTTGTGTGAGATACCCAAATTATACAACTACAGTAGGACTTTGTCTTTCATGTTATTTATCAACATTAATTTGTTTTAAAATATGGATTGATAGCCTTCAAGGAAGTACCCCACTTCTTGGATCTAGCTTTTGCTAGGAAATCCACCAACCGATGCTTTTAATTCTATCTTGTGGTCTTACTTTGCTTCTTAGGTAGTCATTCCCAGACAAAAAAGATTGCTCTCGATCATCCTAGTCTTCAACGGTGCACAACCTCTTCACGACCTCCAGGTATTCCTCACATACTAGCTTTCTACCTTAAATGTTTTTCTCATACGTATGTTCTTATTGGTGAAATACAACGGTTAATTTTGAATGTAGTAAATTTATGGCTTCCACCATTATTGTTGCGTGAGCGAAGCAATACAATTTCAAATTTTGTTAAAAAATATGCATTTTTACTTGTGCACGACAAAAGGAATTCTTGAACCCTAGGAGCTGTGAATTTGGATTATGAAAAGAAATAATTAAGTGTAAAAATAAGAGTTTTAAGGAGATCAAAGTAAGTAGCATGCTTGAGTGACTGGTATTGAAGTAATTTGTAGCAACGGGTAAGTTCCCCTGAAAACTATCTTGTTATTTGATTTCCTGTTGGCATAGAATGGTTTTCAAGAGGTTTCTATGATTTTGGTTCTTGTTCCTGTGCTAATTATTTACATAATCCCTATATTACTAAAAATAAAGAGCCACTAGTAAGTTTGTCAACAAACAAAATGAGAATAATGGAGGTTGGAACCCATGTTACTTCACATATCACGAGTAACTTGGATGAAGTAATAGAAACTAACCTAATGAACGTAGACCTAGTTGAATTCTTACAAAGATTGCATGCCCCTAACAAAAGTGATTACATGGCAAAATTGATGCCAATAATATTGCTTTAGCTGCCACTTTCCCACCCTTTGTACATTACTCGGAATTAGTATGGGTTTGTGCCAAAAATTATGACCCAGAGAAAAGGGAGGTCTTGGATGGAAGTGGTGATAGGGTTCTCTCCTTAACACTTGAGGCATTTCAGTTGATATTAGGGTTACCCCAGGTTCAAAATCCAATAGAAATTGATAAACACAAGGCACTAAACCTCTACAAAGCTGAGAAAATGAATATGCCAAGATTATGAACACCCATTGGTTGTTGAAAGACAAAGTATCCTCTTCCAGAATCCCAAATAAGCTGATTAGATCACATTTTTGGAAAAGTTGAGGATCTTATTACTTTACTAAGTAGGATTGCAGGCTTGAAATCAACTTATGGCTTCTAAGAATGGATGTGTAGCTATATATGGATTATTTTGGATAACAATGAAAATTTGTTTGAAACCTTCATAGCCACATCAATTCATGAAAAACTCATTGAAATGGCTGTAAAAATCAAGGAGGTATCACTTTCAACTGTGAATTCTATATGATGTCATATCTAGTTTACAATATTGCATGCCACAAAAATTCCTTGTATCCCAAGGATGAAGAGCTTCAAGACTCATAGGGTGTATGATGTCTACCCTCAGTTAAATTTGGATAATTGGAAGGGGAACTACAAAAAGATAAATGATGCATTTTTACACCAATCATATGCCTCTTTAGGCCAGAATGGGAATAATTAGGATGTTTGAAGAGGCCAAAAGAGTAATAAAGGAATATGGATGTTACTTCATCCAATTTAGGTTCTTCACTTACATAAGGGTAAGTGGTTACGAGGGATGCCTTTCATGTTGCCCAGAGATACTTAGATGACAAGTGGGCACTTTTGGAACTCTCAAGGCAACTAGCAAAAGTGCACAAGTTAATAGCAGGAAAGAACAAAACAAACATCAAGTTTCCTATCAAAATAGGAAGATACACTTGCCTAACTATTGCAAAAGCTAAGCTCTTGGAGGATGAGATGGATAAACTAAAAATGGACAAGTTTCAACCTAGACCAAAATATGATATTAGATGGAATGTGAGTTCAATCCTAGGATATCATATGAACATGAGGCCACTATGAATATTATTGGATGGATTGTAGAGATGAGGAAGAGGTCAAATTAAGATATTATTCCAGAATGACCCTTCGGAAAATCATTGACTACAAAATTGTAGTTGTACCACAATTTAGAGATGATGAAAAAAGATAATGAGTCCATATTATCATGAGATGAAATTAGCATCACAACCAATTGCACCACTAAATTGGAGTGAGACAGAATCAACTAGTCTATAGATTAGGACAACACATGTGATGAGAAGAACATTGACATGGTTAACAATGAAAGGATTGGATTTGTCTCTACAAAATACTAAGGTGTTAAAATAATACAGGGATATAGGAATCCTACAAGAGGATCTCCCTCCTTTGAGGGAAGGAGCTGAAAAAATAGACCCACTAGAAGGAAATCCCTCAACTTCCATCCAAGAGGCCAACCAATGGGATCATAGAGGAGTGGACTATAGCCACAAGTAGAACAAGAACTCCCATGTCCATCCTACCCAGAAAGTTGAAGAAATGATAATAATGAAAACCATGAAGGATGCCCCATTACTCAAGTAGTCCCATTACAAGTCAAAGGGGAAGTACATCAAAGCCCAGAACTCTAGTAAAACTTTTCTTGGTCATCAAGTACAAAAAAATAATAAGGGGAACTATACCAAATATTGACCCACAACTCAGGGTGTAAAGTGCTTGAGGAGAAAGGAAAAACTGATCTCAAATATTTTGAGAGAGATAAAAAGGCCAAGGTTATACCTCCTTTAGAAAGAGATACAAAACCTTAGGAACCAAGAGTGTCCCAACCATGAAAGAGCATAAGCACATGAGTAAGGAACCTGAGGTTATTGACCCAATCCCTTTAAATGAGGCTCAACAAAATCTTATTGCAACATTGGAAAAACAAATAGTCATGTCACAACTTGAAGTGAGTAATCCCATCACATCATCCACAATACAAGAAGCCTCTATTACAACATCAGGTCCTATAAATTTAGTGCCAAATATAGCCATAGAAAAGGAGACTGATGATATTCCTATGAATATTCAACTCATGAAGAACTTTAGGAGAACATGAACAAGAAGGATTCAAAGTAATCCAATCAGTGTCACAAAGGAAGGCAAGAAAATATTGTTGTCACTACACCCTAGGAAGGAATGAATACACCAATTGAAGTAATAAATGTGGATGAAAGAGAAGAAACCCATGCACTAGGGTTCACTGATCTATTGCTTAGATTGGTAACAGTAAAGGAAGAAAAAAATTTCTTCAATAGAAACCCAATTGCTAGAAATGCCAAAACCCAGGATAGTGAGACAAGTGTAGCAATCCAATATGTGCAAGATGAAATTGTAGTGCCAATAGTTGAAAGAATAACTAATCAAGGATTTCAATGAATCATCAAGAGAGATGATGGTTATCACATAGAAATTAGCTTCAGAGGAAACATGTATTACAGTAATGAAGAAACCATATGATATTACAAGCCTTATAAAGTAAACATTAAATAGGTCATACTGAGATAGTTGTAGTTTCAAAATTGGTTGAGGGAAAGAAAGAGACACTAGCTAGTGATAAGGCCCAAGAATCAACCAACATAATAATTATAACTTGAAGGAAAGAGGTTGAAAAAAAAAAGAAGAAAGCAGAAGGAACAAGTGCTCTTCATGTTGAACAAAAGGAACTGACAATAACAATTGAAGTCCCACATATGAAAATGACAGTTTCACAAACACCTCAAGATTCTTCCACAAAATGGTGGTGTACTCAAGTGCACCACAACCTACATCACAAGTACCAGAAGGGGGAAATGTCCCCACAAAAGGGTGGTTGGGAACACTCCTCCCAAGTAAAGAGAAGGAAGTGGCTCAAGTAGAGACCATTGACATTAAGAATATTGTGTTTTCAAACCCACAAGGGCTCCCAAAAGAGCTAAGATATTGTCAACAACCCATGTTGATAAACAAGGATACAAAACATTAGAAGTTTCTACCCCACAAGGAAACAAATTGAAGACTGAAGTTACAATGAGTGACTATCAAGTCACACATATTCAATTGGGAAAGCCAACTACAAAAAAAAATATTAAGCAAGAGGCTATAATGGCTCTTGGAGGCCTATTCAAAATATTGAAAAAGATAAGGAAACTAAGAAGCAAATTAAGGGAAAATTTTAAGTATTGTCAACTTATGTACTAAAGTGGATACAACCCTCTATGGAAGGACAAGATATCTCTCTGTTGCAATAACACTAGAAGCCTTAAGTGTAGTTGATAGGTCAAAAGAAATAATTGATGTTGTAGCCAAATGGAAAGAATAATTATCCAAGAAAGGGAGCAAGATCATAGAAGATACTGTGAAATTATACAACCAATTTTCTAAACTATCAAGTGATGTAAAGGATCAATATGAAAAATGTGGGATGAATTTCACTATTGGGAAGGAATCCTTCCCAAAACTTGAAGCAATAACTCGATTGGATGATCAATTGGTGGAGAAGGAAGGGGTTTTCCCCTTGAAGAAAAAGGAATACAAATATACTTATGAGAGATCCATCAAGCTAAGGATGAAAAATCTAAATCAGTCATTGAAAGACTCATCTTAGAAAAGGAAAAAATATCAGAATGCATTGATAATCTTGACAATAGGCTTGGGAAAATAGTATCAATACAAGACATGATCACTTATGGATATTTGGGTACAAACAACTTGATATAATCCTTTTATCAATACATTAATGGAGAACCCAATGTTGCTGCTCCAATTTTCAGTTATGACACCATCCAAAAATTTGTTAGCTTGGAGAAAAAAATGGCCAAATTGTCAAAAAGGGTGAAAAAGAATAAAGGTGCAATGCATGAGTTTGATGAAATGCTAAAAGAACAGTAATGATATTCATGTTCCATGTTGGACTTGATGAAGAATACATTGCCTCAAATGTTCCATAAATATGATGATGCACAAAAAGAAAGGACAACAAAAGAAGAAGAAGATGATGTCATTGAGCTTGAAGTTGGTGTCATTGGGCTTGATCAAATATAGGCTTATTCCTTAAACTTTTTTTCTTCATAGATTTTCTTCTTATTTTTGTACTTTCCAAATTTTGTATTTTCCAAAGTATTCTTCAAAGAATGAAATGTTAATGTAAATTCAAAAATGGAATGAAAAGTTAGTTAAAATCAAAGCCATACATGAAGCATATTGAAATGTTATGTATTACTTTTATATTTAAAAAAAGACAAAATGGGGATTCTATAGGGGCCCCAACCCTTGAAATTCACATAATTTTTAGTCATACTTACAAAAAATTTGGTTTTGTAGAAAAGATACATTATTCAATTTATGGTTATAAATTCCTCCAAAAAGGTGAATGCAATCTAGTTTAATAGATTTTTTTCCCTAAAGTCAAATTATTTGCATTCCTAGCCCCATAAACATATTGTATATCCCCTGCAAGGTCACGAGACATACCCATCTCCATGAGTTCTTTAATGTCTACTTTGGGGCCTTCCAAGATTTTGATCAAATCCATTTTTTCCTATAAGAGGAGACCCATTTAAGAAGATTACACCCACCTTTGAGGTAAGCCTTAGTACCCTGTCGAGTAGTAAATTTTGAAGTTTAAGACAACTAGAGAACATCATTAGTAATGCGAAGACAAATTCAGGTATCATTGGTTTATCTACATAAACTAGGATGGCTTACACAAGATGGATTAAGTACATCTTGTTTACATCTCTTAAATAAAGGTAGCAAAACTTTAGGGTCCTCTCAAAAGAAGATTTCACCACCGTGCTCTCTCAAGACGGTGAGTATTTTCTCTATTGCGATTATTTGTGGGAGATTAAAGATACATCTTCTATAGGATTATCATCGAAATGCATAAACATCCATCAAAATTTCTTTCTTTTCTAGTTCCTTATTGAAAAATAACAAAGATATGTTGATAATGTTCTCACTAATGGCATGCCTACAAAGAAGCCAAAATTCTTCAACAGTTCAAGAGTTTTGTGATCCTTCACATGGAATAAATGATGATAGATAATATGAAAAATAGAAAAAAGGGAGTCATTTTGACATGCCTTTGTATCAATGCTACCTAAACTACACAAGGTGTTAATGGATCCTTCGGTTCTCACTTGATCTTAAATCACAAAAATAACATCCTCACGAAAGTCTTCATCTTGGCCAAAAGGTTGAAAATTTCTTGTAATTTTTCTGAAAAATATCCTTTAATTGGTTCCTAATTCCACATCCTCCATTTCTTGAGAAGGATTAATACAAAATATATTTCACTTAGAATGCTCAAAGGAAGGTATAATCATATGGAGAATCAATAATAATTTATAGAGTGATGAATTTTCATGATGGTTGTGTGAAGTATCATATCACAATCAAATGCAAAATTAATTTTGGATACTCACATGGGTTTGGAAAAAGGAAATGTATTAATATCTTTCAAAATGGTTTTGGACTTGATTAAAAAAATTCACACGAAGGAGGCATAAAGTTAAGAAAATACCAATGATTTCCCATTTCCCAAAACAAATCCTCTATAAAAAGGTAGATGTCAAATCAACTAAGAATGATGGCACGAGTTGAAGCATTAAATTCAAAATGTTTGTCAATAATTTACTCATTTCATAAGGTATAACTTTCACAAAAGGGAGAAATCAGATTAATGCAAAGAGTGATGACAAAAGAGGGTGAAAAGGATGACAAGATACCTAGGTCATTTTGATAAGATGGAAAAATGGAATCACACCTGGTAGTATCAATCAATGGTTTTACCCATGTGGCAATAGAGGAATGGAACCAATCCCAAAGTATTAATATAAAATCAGATATCTTTAGTCGGGAAAATCATATTCCCACTTTAATTTAAATTCCTACATTGTAAGTAAGGAGGATATTCTCTAAATATTTTAGGGGGAAATTTGAATCATAATAATTTTCCAAAATTGTATAAGTATGAGGGCATGTCCTCATAAAAAGAGGTGACTAGTTTTTATTATTACTGAAAAGGTCAAAGGATATACTTGTAATACTGTATGTTTCTTTTATGAAATGCATATAGATTTTGGTTTCCAAAACTTCTATGTCAAGGTGGTTGTAATGTACAACCATTGAAAAACTTTGAGAGCATTTGCTTTATGTTCCCTAGTTAAGAAATTCAAGATATGAATGAAATATGTCACTTGTGAGCTTTGATTTCTATATTCTTGGTTCTGTATGTTGAATCTTTGATTGATGAGTTATATTTTCTACTACAATCTTGTGTTTATTACTTCTCTCTATCGTACACTAGATCATTCCTTAATGGTTATGTTTTGGTAATTAATTTAATATTATGTTGTGAGCATTTACTCTAATATTGGAAATAATTCTAAAATCCTTACTATAGCCATTTTTGTAGTGATTTTTGTTAGCCTTTGAGTGTATCTTGGGCATACGAGAGTAGAAGTATTAAATAATTTATTAGAATACTTGCATGAGACTTTTGTGTTCAGTATTTTAGAGATTGAATGGGAACTTTGCATCTATTGAGTATCAATGAATGCAAATATTCCTTTGGAGAAATTGTGACTACTTAATCAAGTTTTTGTACTTTCTAGAATAATAGGCTACTCTAGTAAGTGTTAAATGCTTTGTTACAAGGAATTTGTCATCATATAATCCCCCTTTTAAAATTAAAACTCCCATAATTTATCCCATCATACTAACTTCCATTCATTTGTTTTTTTCTTGCTTTGTCTTTAAATATCATTGATACTTCCCCTTAGTTGTAATTCTACCATTTAGAGAATGCAAGAGAAACTGAATTCTACTGTATCTATAGTAACATGTGTCTCGTAAGGTAAGCATACACGACATATTTTGTGAAATTTTTTTAGAGTGAGTGTTGTGTCCATGGCCATGTTTATCCTATATTGATCCATCACTTAAAAGAAATCAAGGGAACAAATATCTTATCTCCCCCTCTACATTCAGGTTACACCTCGGGTCCTCTCACCTTGGTTCAAGGCAAGACCAAAATTAGTAGGAAAAGGCCATCTCCTTTGTACGTGCCCCTCAATCACCCCAAGGATTGATCCCAAGGAAAGTGCTAGACCCCTCCCCAGCTACAAACACATCACCCCTCTACCACCATTCCAAGAAATTCCCCTTTTTCCCTTTAAAGATAATTGTTGTCAATCTACCTGTGGGTACATATTTGAGGATGAACAGATTCCATGCCTTATGTTGCTAATATTTGTGTTATCCCTCTCATACATGATCACGAAGACACTACTTGAGTTGTAAATAATTATCCTCTTGTGATGGACTACAATGCTACTAATTTACATGATGAACTTTCTATTGACACTCATACCCCCTTCATAATGTCATCATGACCACGGATTCCAAATTTATTACTTGGCACAACTCTCGATGTAATTATAATGATCATATACTTACCGATTCTAGTGTTACTTCACTTATCACACCCTCCTTCCCATAAGTAAGAACACAATGTGTTGATTTGATAATGATTCCTAATGTTATTCCCTCATTCATTTTCCAAAATTATATTCATGAATCATATACTATGACTAAAACTCCCATTTTTCATCCATGGGGGCATTCAATTCCCCTTTTTCCACATATATGTTCATGGTCATAGGCGCTAGTTCATATAAATTTAATGCTTTCAAACTTCCCAAATTACACCTATTGTGTGTGATGAGCCTCTTATCTCTCCCTCCATTGTTTACACTTGATGATCCTCCTAACATTACACATGTCACATCTCTTGACTCACACATTAATCCTTGTGTTTACACTTACTTTTTCCCCTATTGTTAATAAGCCCAATGTTCCACCTATTCCAATTTCTCATACTAGACACATTCTTATTGTTTATCCACTTCCTACTCATCCACTTGGGATCTTAGAATCTATAGGGTTCTCCGTCACTATGTTGATAGTGTTCTATGGTAGCTGCTATGCTTACCCTTGCTACCAGATGACACAATCTTGTTCTAGGTTCAAACATGACTACCGAGGGCACATTTACCTACATAGAACTCACTTTACACACATACACTTGGGGGAAACCTCACTCCCTCTCCTATTCATTGTATTTCATATTCTAATAATTAAAAAACATTCAAATATTTGCAAAAATTCAAAAATACTAGCTTAGATCTTGATTGGATGTATTCTTGCTTTTTTATACTATTCTATGTTGCACATTGCTTACCATGTTACTTTGATTCATAGTATGCTATATCCCTTTTTCCATACACACATGCATGTTCACATGGTACTCTTGAGGTAAATGTAAGATACTTACAGGTTATCACATAATGTATGATGTTTGGCACTATTCTCTACCAGTCTCACTAAGGCTTTTGGGGGCATCTACCTTTTCTATTTCTCTATATTCATGTTCTATCATTATAATATCTAATAATTTCATTCCTATTTTCGAGTTGTATATACTATGACATACTATCAATTTTTATAACATGCTAATGGGTGCTTCGTGTGTAACATTTCTCTTGCAAGCTTACTTCCAATCATGGTTATCTATTTTTCTTGTATCTTGTTTAGGATTGTGTTTTGATTGTCATTATTTATAGATTATGCCATATGCTTGATTGCCTATTTTTCTTCTATAACCTTTAAGGATTCAAGTGTCTTGCAATATCCTGAGGGTGTCCCATGTGTTAAACTAGCTACTTGATGTGTCTTTTGCCATGTTACTATGTGTTTTGACTAGTTTCTATTACATCATGCAATGCTTATTTATGATTAACACTTCTTGTTAGAATTTCTTATTATTTTTACATACACTATGGTAGTTACCATGTACATTCCCTATTCCCCTTGTAGGAGTTCTATTTCAAATGTGCACATAAGTTTTTGCCTTCCTCGTTTGGGCTGCACTCACTTTGGTTCATCTCACACACCCTAAATGAGTGGGGGAAATAATTGAGTGATTATTTCACCCTCTTTGTAGTATAGAAACCAAACACATATTGGTACAAAGTAAAATTAGAATTAATAAGAGCTAAAAAAATTTTAGAATCAAAATTGGGCTGAAATCATAAAGAGGATAGAAGCACCGATATAAATAGAAGGTGGCAGTACTAGTGTCCCACCTAGGTGGGACTATCCTAGAGGTAAAAACATGTACAATACAAGATTAATAGGTTTCTAGTGATAGGTTTCTCCAAAATCTAGCAACAAATACTCAGTTACAAGTTACTATTAGGTACAATAAGAAAAAAATTAGTGGTAAGTTACATACTTTGAGAAAGGGAACTAATTACTTATGTTTTCTTGGGATCAAATAAGGAATGACACCTACAACATATTTAGGATAACAATATGTCTGGAATGATGTGTCATATATGACCGCTTATTGGTTTGTGAGCATATATAGTGGCACTTATATATAGGGAAGTGTTAAAGGTTAGAAGGAAAATCCTATAGATCTCCTAATACTCTTCCCTTGGTGATAGGACACCTAAATCCTTAGTACTATTCCAACCATCTCCAAGGAAAAAACACACAACAATAATTATATCTCTTCTCTCACGACATTTAGGTGTATTCTATCCTTGATTCACTTATTTTCAATATGCATTTCTATTTTCACATTTACTAAGTTAAATTTCAATTTCATTTATCATGAGCATTGACTACACTTATCTTATTTTGTAGGTCTGACCTTACTCTCAAAAAAAGTTGACACACAAATGGAACAAGGACAAATCTCAAGCACAAGACACCTAGGTAATGAAAATATTCAAGGAATAAACGTAGACATAATTTCTACTACACACACAAGGTTACCTCTAGGATCCTTATCCTCTCTTAGATTCCATGATACACATTTCATAATCTCCATTCAACATGATATCAAGTACAATCCTCATTTGACACACTATCGGTTACAACTCCCTTCGGATCTCCACAAGGTACACTCTTCTTATCTACTTTATACTACCAAATATTCATTTACTAGCATAAAGTGGGGAAAATGTAGACAAAAATCACACACTTACTATTTACATCATGCCTCTAAGTATGTCATTATATGCATGATTCCTAAGAAAGAAAATTAGACATTAATAACACTTGTTTTGATTTTACATTGCTTTATCCTTTTCATACTTATATTATTTACTTTTCTCGAATGATCACTTTACTTTTGGACATTGGATAACACATGACCCAACTCTGTATTTTCCGTTATATCCTCTCGAACACTTCGGACACTACCACCCATTAAGATAGGAGTACCTAGGTGTTATTGTCCCCTTTGGGTGCTTCTTTCCTTTTCCCTCCTTTTCTCAAATTTGAAATGCCACATTATTTGTTATCTTTTCTAAAACCTTTCTTATCACTTTGGGTTGGCCTTTTTGGTTGTTAATGACAAAATTAAAACAAGGGAATCATATATATATATATATATATATATATATATATATATATATATATAACTTACTCACTATTATTAGAGGTTGGGCAATCTGGGTTGTTATTTCCTATCCACTACTTGGAAAAAGAGAAATATTCAAGGACTAAATTTGGGATACATTATTCACTACATAGGAGGGACTATTTCTGAATTCCATCTTACACATTCATCTTAGGGGAAAATTAGTTGTATCCAACTATCTTAGTGCAATGGAACAAGGTAAACCTAGCTTGAGGGACACTGCTCTATCACACACACTAAAACAACATAGAGTCTTAAATGTAGTGCAATGTTCGGTGACAATCACATTGGGGTGACCATCAAGGTTAGTATGAATCAAGCATATGCACTATTTGTTTCATCTAATGTTTTCTTGAGTCTTTTGAAAGTAGCTAGGGATTTTTTTGGAAGAAGACATTATTAGGCCCCGAAAAGATCATAAGCATAACATTTTCTAAGAAATTAGCTCCCGGTTCGACACACGGTGCCCTGGGTAGCCTGTACCCTTTGGGTGCTTCTGCCTAAAGGAGTTTCATGTTTCAGCTTTTCCACAAGTAACACATTCAATCTAGATCCTACTTGTTCCACTCAATTTCTAGCCTAGACTTAGCCCAAATCTTCAGATACAAGCTAATTCATTCTTATCTCCCTATTATATATAGTTAGTTGTCTTTTTACATGATAAATCTTATTTATTACTCAATATATATTTTTGATCTCATCCTCTAATAAAGATTTAGTTTTGTTAATTCAGTAATATAAACAATTTGTATAAGATATGATCACGAAATAACAAATGATAGATATGAACTCAAAAATAGGTATAAAATAAACATATCCAATAATGTAGAGAAATAAATAACCAAGAGCATAACAATGAATGATAGAGTAAGATGCAAGTAGAAATACAACTCAACACATAATGGATCCATTATGAATTATGACATGACATGACCAAATATGACATGACATACTTGTCAAATTGTAAATATAACTGACAATACATGACGAATCAATCAATGTTAGCAGTAGTTAGTTATTTGTGTGAATCTAGTATGTGTCATTAATAAATGTGTTAAGATCAATAACTAAATTGAGAGATGTATAAATCAACATGCTTAGAAAATTTCTAAATTAAGATGTGTATAAACCAATGTGCTAAGATAAATATCTAAATCAAGAGACATATCAACCAATGTGCTAAGAGAAACATGTCTAAATTAAGAGATATGCCAAATAATGTGTCTAAATAATTTGTATCATATGGAACATGTGTCCTAAGAAATGTGGTTCAAACAATATGTGTCTTAAAAACATGTCATAAGTGATGTGTGTAGACACCAGAATTAGGACACTAGGACACTCTAATGCCCATAACCGTATGCACTCTAACACACCTCTTTGCAAACCCATGTGGTCATTTTCACCTTTATATGAAATTACATTCACCGTTTCACCACCTATAACCACCTACAACCATAAAAAACTTAAATAAATAAAAATCAATAAAAATAAACCAAAACAATCTAAAAACCTAACAACCCTCATACAAACTTAAAACAACTTAAAAACCATTTGAGAACTGAAAAATTTGTGAAAGGAAAGTAGTTGAACTTATCTTATAATTGGTACCGATTTATAACAATCAACGACGATTCGTTGACATGACATCAATCCTATATAAAATAATTCATACCTTTGCCCAAGGATTCCATTTTTTCTGATCTTTCTAACTTTCATTCTAAATTTTGAATTCAATCTTTATCATCCGGATGCCAAGCTTACCCGAGATAGGTTCAAGCTCGTCAGATTGTACAGGATCAAGCGTAAAAATCCCTACGCATTTCACATTGGTAAGCTCCTTTGGAACAATCGGTCTCCACACTCATTTAACCAACTTGGTTTTCTATTCACCAAGGTAAGTATCTTTTTAATATATTACATTGTCAAGTTCAATATCATCAATTATCATCCTTAGATCTCAAAATAATGTTCTCGATTTCCATAAGAGAATTCTTAACTTTCCAAATTTTGTTTGATTAACTCGGTTTAACAAAGTGATTAGAATCAATCAACCATATCGACACCGATTCACTGGATCAACATCGATCCCTGTCAAAAATTGTTTATTTTACATCCTTCACATATTTGGTATTATTTCTTAGAAATCTAGTGATCATGTATAATCAATCATTTCTTGTAAGCCTATATTTTTGTTAGATGACACTTCCAAGAGAGCGGTATGAACCAAACACCATATTTCACCTATCGATTGTGTGATAACCACTTGTGTGGGAATAATAAGATAATGACTACAAACCAAGTCTTTTCACCATAAATTTCACACCTAATCTGGATGAGATCATTGAGCAGTTGGAATTTCTCATTGAACAAAGTGATGAGGCAAACCATTACTGGGAAGATGTTTTCAACCCTCCCCACCTATCATTGAGGATGTTGATTTAATCCTACCATCCCTAAATTTATTATTCTATATCATCTATAATCTTGTCATGATTTCTAGCTTAATTGTTTAAAAGAGAGTTCACACTCATCAAAGGATGACCTTTAGTTCCTATGATTTTCCTTTTCCAAGCAACTCATCATATTATTATATAACATCTCTCTTGTCAAGTTGTCTACTTGTGTGCATGTTTCCTCATTCTCTGAAAGAAGAGTCTCTTATTTCCGTTTAGATCTGTACATATCGACCTTGTCAACTTAAGTATTATTAAACCCTATTATTTTCTGAGTTTAGTGGTTTAATTCACTTAATAAGATCAAATCCTAAAGTCTACTAAAACATCTAGCATGCCCGGTGGAACCTAGTCCCTTTTTGATCATATTCTCGCATTCCTATAGTAAAATCCGCTTCTTCTGAGATTAAATAAATTTGTAGCTTAAATTCCTCTAGCATATTTTTCAAAATCATGTAAAATAATTAAGAAAGGAATATTTAGTGAATGAATGTAATGATTTCTTTCCTCCTTTCGCCTCTTTTCAAAGATCACATCCTATGTGTTTTGTTTGCATTAAAATCAATTTTTCTTTCAGGTTTTAAAAAGAAATCGCATTCTTACTTTCTCATCTAATTTAAATAGGGTTAAATCATGCATTCAATCCTTTCCCTCCCATATGAAAAAATCATTTATAATCAAACTTGCATTTTAAACATCCCCTTTTAGGTCTACCTACTTAGATTTCATCACCAAGGGGAAGTCAACTCGGTGTTCTGGTTGAGTATAAATAATTGGTGGGTAGTATATTGGCTAAGCACCCGACACCCTTATCATTATGGGACCATGAAGTGAGGGGGTAGGCCCCAATATCATGCCTCGTACTAACACCAACATAGATTTGGGCCTCTCATACCTTTGGGTATATCAAGGAATCCAGCCTTAACATACCTAAAACCAACCTTAGTAATCCTGATTCTTAAGTACCCCTTACAAGCCATATTTTCTTTTCACACATTTTTAATTAATCAAGATAATTAAAATCCTCTTGCTGATTGCGTGGTCTTCATTTATAGACAAGTATATTATTTTTATTTTCTACTTGTTATTTCATGGTTTTAACTAGACAAAAATACCATATCCGAATATTAAAGACATGTAAAACCCATTACAACAACCCCAAGGAACAACCCAAAATCCCCTATGCTCTCCTAGCATTCACTCAGACACATCAAAAATTCCTGATCCACCCATTCCATAGCACTTTGATAACGGTGACACATATTCAAGGTACTATTAGATACCAATCCTTTCACCCCTAGCAATTATCTTTGTTCATGCACCATTTTTCTTCCCCGTTATAGTCCATAACCATGACCACCTATTACTATTATCACTTATGATCACTCTGGCTCATTAATCCATTTTATCAGCCTTTTGTTAAACAAATCACTACTCATCCTTTGTCCAACCATACAAAAATGTCTACACCTATTTCATCCACTCCCATGGCCGATTTGAACTCAAAACTATCTCGTCCACAAAACATAGTTAGTCAATAAGGGCCCTTTCCATCTCGCATCCTAAGCCAATCCTTAGGGTGTACAAACTCATAATATTAATTCATTGCCTATGGTTCATCACACCCCTTATTCTTCTCTTCCTCCCCTACCAAGCTCACAATATGCCTTGTTCTACAAGTTTCTTGACCACATCTTAACCCATCATTTCATAGAAACCCACATACTAATTCCAAAATTAGTCGTATATATTCCTAGGTATTTACCACCTATCAATATGAGTGTTATCACTAGCATTCATCTCCTTTAGAAACCTATATCTATGATGAGTGTACCATAGTACATATACATTCATAGTTAAAATCCTGAACTATCGTAGCCTTTGATCAACACTTCTATCCCTCATCACTATTAATATATCCATTCTTCCACATAACCGTTCATTTCCCAACAAAATTACAACATACTAGGAAGCCTTCCTCATTTTCAAAATAATCTTTTACCATATCATTAGTATCAATAATCGAATCCCATGACTTATGGACATACTAGCTCTTTTTTAGCAACCACCTAATCTCGTCGAAATGATCCCATGCAAAATTTGATTAATATAATCGGCAACATAGAAGATATTACCACGTGGCCTAAAAACATATTTTCTTACAAAAAATCCCCTTAAACCATATCCTCCCGATCGTAATGAACCCATCAACCCATAATCAACCCTTCAATTTTATGAGACCATATCCTCCATATTATATCCTCCCGATCGGGAGATTTTCAATTTTATCAAATGATAGTAAAGAAGATCCTTAACAACATCTTAGTGAATGAATTCTTATCTTATAGCTTATCAATGATCTTTAAACTCTACTTTAAAAATGAGACCAAAAATGATGTTCCTACTTCAATTTGAAAAATGATAGAATACTTTGAATGAATCTTAGTGCTTAGAACTACTTGCAAAAAATAGAATGAGCAAAATAACACAATATTTCTTCCACCCATCGGAAGGGTAATTTCTCTTTCTTCCCACTTATATATATTGGCCAATCAAATTAATTATAGATTACAAGAAGCTAAAGGAATACAACAATATTACTTCCACCCTCTCGTTTTCTTTCACTTTTGCTTCTACAATTCAACTCCAATAGAAAAGTCTTCTTTCTCACTTCTCCCATGAATCGATGATCCAAATCCACTTTCTCTTCTTATATTTATAGCTTCTTCTCATGTCCTCCTATGCATTGGAGAATGAGAAGGGTCATACAGGAAGAGACATAATCTAGACGCTTTAAATCCACAACTGATGTTCGTGGATATATATTTTTGTTTCCATTAGTGAGAGGACCACTCGTAAATGCAGATGTGGTAGTTTTACGCAACCACCGAGGCGGTTACGTAACCTTTGGTATGTGCAGAGGGGTGGTTATGCAACCGCTATTCTACATAGATTGGTAGTTCTCAGTAACTTAAAAATTTTGATCTTCAATTTGCTAAATTTCTCTTATAGTAGTGATTGTTATGATGAAGTGGTGTTTCTTTAGATCCCTATGGATCACACCTCCCCTACTCAGGAGGATTTTGGTCCCACAAAAGCTTAATGGGGAGTAGATGAGGAAATAATTCCCTCACTTTCTCCTTCAAGTACCACCGGGCCTACCTTGGTGTCTTCCCCTTGAGTCCAACCTACCAAGACTCCTGTGGACCTCTCCTTATCTCTCTAACCTTTTGCTACAACACTACATCCTCCTCCAACTCACCTCGTGAATCCAAGATGCAATCTTCTATGGAAGGTAACAACTAACATTATTCTTCCTCATCAAGCATGGATGGATCATATAGGTGTAAGTTCTCACAATTTACTACTGAGTACATCCATGAAGTGTGGCAAATCAAGTTTGAAAGCATTTTCTCCAACCTACTCTAATATGGTGAAGGGTCCATACCATAGTGGCTTGAGTTTCCTTGCTTGACCTTGTAGTCTCTCCTTTCTCAAGTAAAGCCAAACCTTGTCTCCAACATGAATTTTGTGCTCTCTATAATGCTGATCATGTCTATCCTTATACTTAGCTTGAGATTTATCTAATTATTCTTTCACCTTGAGATGGATTTGTTGTATCCTCTCAAAAAACTTCGCTTCTCTAGTCACTTTCGAATCATGTATCTCCCTTCTTTGTCTTTCCAACCATAATGTCTAGTGGATTAGTAGGTAGATACCCCAAGCATGCTTCAAAAGGTGACTTGCATAGTGGATGTGTGTACTACCATGTTGTAGGAATGTTGAATGTAGGCTAAGGACTCATCCCAAGTCCATGGATATTTACTATTATATCCTCTAATCAACTTCACCAAAGTCCTATTCACCACCTTTGTCTATTCATCTATCTGGGGATGGAAGGTTGTGCTTCTCTATAAATTGGTGTCCATATTGTCCCACAAAGTAGTCCAAAACTTCCCCAAGAACCTAGAATATGTGTCAAAAATAATAGACTTCAAAAACCAAAATGCACCCATACATTAGCAAAGAAAAGTTTCAGTTTCTCACTTGATTTTATTGTATTTTTACATGCCATAAGAACACACATTTTATTGAATCTATCTATAAAAACATATATATAATCATGGCCATGTTTATACATAGGTAGTCCTCCTACAAAATCCATAGAGATATCCTCCCATGGATGAGTAGGGACCGGTAATGGCATATATAAACCTTCTTCCTGATTTTAGGATTTCTTATATAACAAAGTTTACATCCTCTTATGAATTTAGATACTTCTTCTTGCATATTGGGCCAATACACATACCTTTGCAAGTGATCCATGGTATTTCCAACACCAAAATTTCCTATTACTTTTGAGGTATGTGCTTCCCTCATCAATAGAATACTTTCTTCTTTTGGCACACAAAGCTTTCCCCATTGGTAGAGCAACCCATATTTGAGATAAAAATATTTAATACCCATCCTTTCAGCCCATTTGGGACTATAATTGGTTATATGTCACCCCAAAATATTTGTCATGAGCATATTCCTCTTCATAAGCTTCCTTTGTGAAGGGATCAATGAGAGATGGTGGCCAAATTGGATATTTTATCCTGTGTGGGTGGCCTAGACAACATGTTTGCCACCAAATTAGTATTACCTTTCTTATACTTGATTACCAAATGGAATTGCTAAAGGAATCCCATCCACTTGTAGTGCTTTCCTTGCAATTTAGATTGTGCTTGCAAATATTGGAGAGGTTTGTGGTTAGTGTGCACAATAGTTTCTTTACCCAATAAATAATGTTTCCATTTCTTTATTTCTGAACTAGTGCATACATCTCTTTATCATATACTTGAATATCCTCTAACTATTGAAGTGAAAGTTTTAGAATGATAACATACTGGCTTACCTCCTATAACAACAATGCTCCCATAACATAATCATTGGCATCTGTCTCTACTTCAAAGGGCTGTTGTAAAATTAGGAAGAGAAAGTACTTGGAGCATGACTAATTTTATATTTTAATAACTCAAAAGACTTGTCTTGTTCCTTACCCTAGTCAAAACCCTTACTCTTTATGATCGATGTGTGTAGAGGTGTTGAAATGGTAGAGAAGTCTAGAATGAACTTCCTCATGTACTGTAATGCTCCCACAAAAATTCTAGTCACTATGGATCTCGTTGGTATTGACCAATTGGTGATGGCTTCCACCTTCTTTGGATCCACTCATAACTTTCCTCCTCTAACCACGTGCCCAAGATAGACAAGTGATTTTGTGGAAAATTCACACTTATTCATATTGCATAATAGTTGTTTCTCTTTGAGAACTTGTAAGACTTATTACAAATGTGTTATATGTTCCTCCCATGTGGCACTAAAAATTATAATATCATCTAGATATAAAATGACACATGAATCTATGAATTCCTGTAATACATCATTCATCAATCTCATAAATGTAGTATTACATAAACTAAATGGAAGTACTAACCACTCATAAAAACCCTATTTTTTTTGAAGGCAGTCTTCCATATATCCTCCTCCTTCATCTTGACTTGGTGATAAATGACTTGAGATCCAACTTTGTGAAGAAATTTGCATGTTGAAGTTGGTCCAAGAGATCATCTATGTGTGGGAGTGGATATCTATTCTTTATGGTAATCTTTTTCAAAGTACGATATTCGATGCACATTCTCCAAGAACCATCCTTCTTTGACACCATCACAATAGGAAAACCACATGGCGAGGTGCTTGGACATATTACCCCTTGGTCTAATAGCTCTCTGTAGTTGTTTCTTTACCTCTATACTCTCCAACAAGGATTTCCTATACAACCCGAATATTTAGTAGAGGGGACTCTGGAAACAATTGAATCTCATGCTCTACCTCTCATTTTGGTGGTAACCCACTGGGAGTCTAGAATACTTCCTAAAAGACTGAATTATGTTATCCAAATCCTTCATCCCTTTGTTAGAAATATCTAAAATTTATACCCCATCTTGCTTATCTTTCAATAAAAGTAAACAAAATTGATTATGATTTGCTTGAATTAGTCTCTTTTCTTGGTTAGAACTTACCATAACAAGTTTTGACTTACGTTGGTGTGCCCAGGATGTTGTAATTGACTCCATCCTTGACCCATCTATATCGGTTCTCCCTTCTCATGAATATAGCATCCCTGATATACAAGTAAGGACTCCCAAAAACAACATCAAAAACATCAAGTGGAATTACATCAGCCTCCAATACATCTATATATTGATAATTTATCCCAAACTTGAACTTACATCTTCTTGTTACCTAAATTTCTACACCCTTCTTCACCCATCCCAAAGGATAAGGATGTGGATGCTCATAAGTTTCAAGACCAAGCTTCTTTACAACCACATCAGAAATCAAATTAGATTGAGAACCAATATCAACCAAAGTATTTACCTTAGTCCTCTTGATTTGGATTTTGATATGAAATAGCTTACTCATCTCTTCCTCTTGTTCCTCACTATCATTTCATGGCCATGCATCCTAGCCTCTCATCTACATCAGAATCATCTTCTATTTCCACCTCCCCATATGTCTTTATAGCTGTCATGGATTTCTTATAATCCTTGGTTTGGTTCTTTGGATGCAATTTTAGATGTAACTTCCAACATGTAGCATCAATATGACCATTGATATCAAAATTATTGCAAAAATTCTTAGGATATTTACAAGTATTCAAAGTGGTAGTGGTCTTTTTACCTTTACCTTTCCATTTACCTTTGTTACTTGTTTGTCCCTACTCTTTCTTTGGCTGATTTGTTGACTACTTTTTCTTTGACTCTGCTTCTCCTTGCTTCTTTTCATCATCAATATAATATGCTTGCACACATGCTTCATTGATATCCTTGGGCTTCATGGAGATGACCTTCCTTTGAAGGTGAGTGTGAAGTCCTCCCAAATACTTGGTCATAATATCCTCATCCTCCAAGTCCATATTAAGCAACATGGTTTGTCTCCAAAACTCCATAGTAGTGTAATCCTGCACACTTTGACCATTGCTTTGTCTAAAATACTACCATTTAATCATTTGGTCAGTCTTATGGCCAATAGGATAAAATTTTTCTCTAAGAAATTCTTTAAAACCCTCCCAAGAACTTACAATAGGACATTTTTCTTTTCACAAGTGGCTAGATGGGTTTCCCACCAAACCAGAGCATGTCCTTCCATTTTGAGATGTGCAAAGGTAATCCTTTGTGCCTCAGTGAAATTATGAACGCTAAAGTAAAATTCTATAATATTTAACCATTTATCAAGTAATTATGCATCTACTTGTCCTTCAAATATTTTTATCTCAACTTTACTTTAAAAAGAATATGATCAAATTTTACCTTCTCTCTTTTAACTGGATTTTATTCTTCATGCTCTTCCACATATTCTTCCTCATCGTGGATATTTCCTATGCCAAAATTTTCAGCCAAAGCTCAAACCACCAAGTCTATGGAATCTTGCTTAACTATTGTTGTATTTTACAGATCTAAGAGTTCCCTTTGGTGTTGAAACACCCTATCCATAGTGCATTCTAGTACCTCAATTTTACGGACCAAGTTCTCTTCTTCCATTTGATCTCTAACCCTTTGTTTCCACTTCTTCGTAGATATGTCTGGATCACAAGGTAATACTTCTTCACCTTTGACCTTGTCACTGTCATACAAATCACACAAGAACAAATACCACAATCCTTAGATTATAATGTTAGCTCTGATACCAAAATGATCTATAAACCTCTACTTTGGAAATTTACGAGACCACAAAATGTTGTTCCTACTTCCAATTATTTGAAAATGACAAAATACTTGAAAGCTAGTGAATGAATCTTAGTGCTTAGAACTACTTGCAGTAAATAGAATGAACAATTCAATGCATAACACAAGATTTTTATCCTAGAAACCCCCAATTTGAGGGAAAACCAGTTGGGAAGGGAAATTGCTCTTTCTTCCCACTTATATATATTGGCCAATTAAATTAATTACAGATTACAAGAAGTTGAAGGAAGACAACAATGTTACTTCCACCCTCTCGTACTTGCTTGCTTTGCACTTTCACCTTGCTTCTACAATTCAATTCTAGCACCAAAGTCTTCTTTCTCACTTCTCCCATGAATCAATGATCCCAATCCACTTGCTCTTATTGTATTTATAGCTACTTCTTATGTCCCGCCATACACTTTGGATAATGGGAAGGATCATACGGAAGAGACATAGTCTAAACGATTCAAATCTATGACTATTCGTGGATATATATATATTTGTTTCCATTAGTGACAAGACCACCAATGAACATAGACTAGTGGTTATACAACTGCCGCGGTGGTTATGTAGCTGCTGGTCTATGCGAGGGGTGGTTACACAACTTACTTTGCATAGAGTGGCGCTTACGTAACTTAATAGTCTAGTCTTCAATATGCTAAATTTATTGTATGGGATTGGTTGTTATGATGAATTATTCTTTCTTTAGATACATATAGATCAATCAAGACCTCATGTTAATGACATTCCCAATTTCCTTAGCATGGGCTGCTCTTGACTAATATAATAACATCCCTCAATACTCTCTTTATTTATTTACACAACTAGCCCAATTTTTCCTAGAACATTTTTCTATTAAGATTGCACGTAATATATCCATCATCTTTGAATTATATTTTATCAACTAGTTTGAGGAAAAATCTATTGCTGATTTAATCAATAGATGGTGAGGAGTCATCTATCGGTTATCTTTTTATTTACGCTAAAGTAAATTAATTTAATTAGTCACTTGATATTGTGTAAAACATATAATATCCACCCTTAAAATCCAATCATTTCACACATTCGATGAAGCCTTTACCATGGCTAGGAAGTTAGAACTCCAAGCCCTCGAAGATGGTAAAGTTAAGTTGTGATCTAAAAATCCCAAACCTAACTCTTCTAAGAGTTTTTCCAACAATGAAAAATCCAAAGCTTTAGAAAATACAGTCATTTAAAAAAATATTCTAAGAGTCATTTAGACCTCAAATGCTACCAACCCCCTTGTAAGTATTCACCACTAGGGGAGAGTAACAATGTTATCTTTGACAAGCTCATGGCCACTCACATGATAAAACTCCCTCCTATTCGACCTATTAATGAATCTAGTCCTAAACCATATTGGTATAGAGAAGATGACTATTATAAATAACATAAAATCTTCGTCCATGACATTGATAGATGTTGCTTATGCAGAAACGTCATTCAAGACCTTAGCAACCGAGGTGACCTATAGGTAGACAATCCTAACATGCATCCTAATCAAACCATTGATGTATTAAGAAAAACCTTTCTAAACCACCCCCTCCTAACAATGCAACACAAACCAATACCAAAATCCTCAAAACCATACTAGTCATGTTATTAACACCATCAACCAACTTCCACCATTTAAAAACCCGTATCTAAATCCAAACCACTAGTTGGACATACAACCTTCTTTGACCTCCTTACTAGTGACATCCTACATCAAACCACCTCTGATTGAGCTCTCCCTATAATAAATAATCCTAATCTTATCTCATGGAGCTCACAAAAATAAAATACCGTTGTGGAAATTATAAACATTCCCCAAAAGACAAGATCCCCTAAATATAAAATCCAAATACACTCAAAGTAAGATATCACCACTCTCATAAAACAAACACAACACCAACTTACATCAAAATACCATGTCACTACCTTTTATTTTAGGACCCTACCCTTCATTAAAGCTCACAATCACCATTTTAGAATCCAACCCAACTATATCCGAGCAAAATCTTTGAAACATGCTCTCTATGCCCAAAACTCCTAGGCCATCTAATAAAACTAAGGTCTTCATGACTTATTTGTCATCTAGACAATATTTGTTAGGATACTTCACTACTGATTTAACAAAAATAAATTTATGCTAAACCCTAATTACTAGAGTCACGTATGATAAATAAATACTAAAGTATAGATTTGACATAAGTAATAAGCTATTAAAATATGAAACCCATAGTGCGAGAGAGAGAAAAAGGGTGTTGATTTGTGCTTTTCCTGGAACTGATATGGACTAGAAAATTGATGAACATGAAGGAAAAAGTGTCATAAATGAGCACAAAATTTTGGAATAATCGGATGAGCTTGGAATAGGGCGTCTGGACTGATTTAGCGGTGCATAGGCACTAGAGTCTTCTTCTAGGTGCCTTTTACTACGTAAGGGATCATAACCTAATTTTTTTGGTGTTGTAAGATTGTTGTTTATAGTTGCTTTTGGTCACTTGTATGTCACACATTGACCGTAGAAGTTTCCTATAACTCCGCAAAGAGATGTTGACTTGTAAAACCCTCAAAACTACATCAAATACTTAAAATAAAATATACAATATGGGAAGTTAGAATGAATCCGACGGTCACCTAACTCGAGTGACCTTACGACTAAGCACTACACTTCATCTCAGACTCTATGTAGTTCTTGTGCATGTGTGAAAGAAGCATGCCCTAGGATGCCTTTGTGCAAGTGTACTTGATAGCGGGTGATAGCTAGGTGTACCAATGTAGATAGATGTTTGGATGGAATAATGAACTTCCCATTCCTATTAAGTGTATGTAGAAAATACAATCCCTTGTACCTTGAATGGATGCTAGATGGATGCCCTTGATGCTCTTTAATGCCTTTGTATGTAAGCTTAGGTGATGATAATAAAAGCTTAGAGCTTGGTCCTATATTTTGTCAAATAACTTTGTATTTATATGATTCCCTTGGTTGAATTTCATAATTGACAATCGAAAGACCGACCCATAAGAAAATAAGATGACCAAAATATAAAAGAGACCCAAAAGAAGATAATAAGATTGAAAAGGGTCGGGAACTCAAAGGATGAGGGCGCCTAAGCGCTAGTGTCCAGAGTCATAAAAGATAAAGTAGTGAAGTACTGAATAGGCTATAGGGTGTGTAAGACCAAATAGAAAATGAGAAACAAAGACAAAATTCTGAAGATAACTATTAATTACTAGTTTTCTTGCTTAGGAATCATACGAATGCAAGTATTCTTTTAGGACCTAGAAATGTACCTAAGTACGTGATTTTATGTCTACATTTTCCCCCACTTTATGTTGTTGAGTGAATACTCGATAACATAAAGTAGATAAGAGATGTGTACCTTATAACCATGTATAATGTGATGATGATAGCTGTTGATGAGACAAGTGAAAGCATGAAGTGTTGAAGTTAAGAAAGAGGAAGTGACCCTAGGGGTGAAGCATATTGTGTTGTACCGTGTTGTATCCATTTTTGTGCTTGATGTAGGGATTCTTCTTGTTACATATTGAGGATGGGCCTACAAAAGAGTAATAAAAGTCATGTATTATGAAAACCACAGTAAAAGCGGTAAATGTGTGTAAAAGGAAAGTGTCCACTTGATGAACATGAGTGTAAAATGATTGAAAATGTCCTAAAACTGTTATAAAAGATCAATTTTTTTGGGTGATATCATGCCACGATAGAAGAGTGTTACAAAGAGAGGTATAATATTACTCTCCTTCCATGATCGCTTCGATTATACACCACTGTAGATGGTGTGATCCTATTTTTTTCTAATTTGTACCATATCTAGTTTTGTATTTGTTCCAAATATCAATGGAGATAGAATGCATTCGATTGTTGAAGGATTTTGCATAAACTATGTAAAATACTTTATGAACTACTATAAACCTGTGTTGATACGAGAAAGTAGCTATATTTCCCCCAAGGACATAGGTAACCAAGAGAGGTAAGGAGTACCTAGGTGCTAGTGTTTGTGCTTTGAAACTAACGAGGACCCAAGTCGATTCTGGGCCATTTCTAAAACTATAGCCTCTTTTGATTGTGTTGAACTATACTTGTGTTTGAGCTAATATATGGGGTGAGTGATTCATGCAATGTATGCGCCTCATTTGGGGTGCATTACATGTGGCACTAGGAGAATATGAACTGTGTCCCTACATGGCCCTAAAGGAGAGTGATTAGATGATGCGCCCTCATTTGGGGTGCGTGCGATGTCACTAGGAGAATATGGCCCAAAGGAGAGGACTAGATGATGATATGAACTGTGTCCCTACATGGGGAGGGAATTTACATGGTAGAAATAAAGACACATGAAAACAAAGTGGCTAGATGCATGTGTTAGGATAGTCACAAAATCACACACTTACTATTACATTTATACCACAAAGTATGTTGTTTTATATATGGATCTCGCATAAGAAAATTATTCACTAATGGCTCATCCCCTAGTCCCATTGTCAGTTAGTTGTTCATCTTCATCATTTGTCTTGGATGGTTTTCAGCATTTACATAGTTTTTGTCATTTCTCGGGAGTATTAGGTGTTGTTATTTGGTCATTTTTCATCTCTAGTATTTGAATAGGGTGCCTAGGGTAGGATTAGGGTGCCCATGGGTGCCTCGATCCTTAATTTTAGGTGCCCTGGTCCCCGTAGCACTTGGGTCTAATTTAGAGTTTCGAGGTTGGTCTTTATAATTTTCCCTCTCATTCCCCTAGGTACTAGTCGGCATGTTGGGTCATTAGTGTCAAAATTTGAGCAAGAGATCCCTATATAAACATAACATACTCACTATCTTAAGGACAGACTATCTACTATCAAGGGCTAGCTATCTACTAAGGCAAGGGACTGCATTTGGGCATCATTGCATCACACACACTGCATAGGAAAGGGAATTCTATTCTATTCCATCCACCATTTTGCATTACATCTAGCTATTGCTCACTATCTATGTGTCATTAGAACTAGGGCACCCTAGGCACACTATTGCACACACAAGCACACAAAACTACATTAGGTCTAGAATGTAGTACAATGCTTAGTTGTAATTCCACCATTATGGAAGCTAAGGTCAGTCTAACCCCTTCATATGCATATTTATTTTATAGGTGTTTGATGATCTATGTGGGGTCTTGCAGGAAAATATTCATTGCACGGGTTTACAACATCATCAACAAATTTACTACGACAATCACGTGACAAAGATGGATATATTGCGAAGATCTAGTGATACTTCCATATCAAGTTCCTGAGCTATTTTGTAGACTAAATCACCCATACTACAGACTAGGGAGCCATAGGTTCCTTGATCTCTTCTAGGCACCCCATCAGTCGAATCTTCATCTCTTTATAATTTCTAGGTTGTACCATCATACTCTGCTTCATCCGCACATCATCCTGTTCAGTCCAAAATCACAATGAGGTAAGTAATTTTCAAGTTAGTACCTTATCCTCCTATTTAAATTATTTCATTTCATTTAAATATCAAATAAAATTACTTAGCATTCATATTTTAGTTCATATCAGTTATTATATTTGTTGTACTTGCTTAGATTAACTTAGAATAAAATTTCATATTTTAGTTAATATTTTTGAACCCTATGATTTAGAATATTTTTCCTTCCACTTAAACCCTAATGGATAAGGATAGTTCATATTCTTCACCCATCATGTCTCATTTTAGTGTTAACCCTATCTATGATGAGGCTGTCATTGCTAAGCTCACAAATCTCTATGGTAATCCTACTCCTATGCCAGATCATATCAAATAAAAAATTCTAGATGGTCAATAATATGTGCCTACTCATTTTGAAGATTATCCCATTAGAATTAGCATTTTTGAGGATCTGTATCCTTTACTCGATGTACACCATGTATACGGCTACTAGTGATCCTCCTTCTGATCTTTCTAAGGAAATCTTAGATGATTCTCTTATCAATTACTTTCTTAGTATTGACAATCACTCACATGTACATGCATACTTATTCTTCCTCTATCTAATTCACTACTATAATTCCATCTCATGATTCTCCTACTTCTATATTTTTCTTCTCATGATACATCTCATACTAGCTTGCATATTCCTTCATATTATGTTGATGATCCTATTGATAGCATCCTTAGTGACATTCTCATTTCTGAGTCTCTATCTAATCTTATGAGGTAGTTGATAGCCATGGTTCTCCTTATTTTCATACTGTTGAGTGTGAATATCCTATTCCATCATTTCCTTCTCCTAAGATTACATCTAGCACTATGCATGAGTCATCTCCATCTATCATTCTTCTTCTCCTACCATTTCACCTCCTCTTATTACATCATCTATGCCTATTAGTCCATCCTCTCCTATAAATGTGTCTCCATTGGTCACTTCACCTCCTAGGATGTTTCCAATGCTACTCTTACCATTGCTATGGATATTCCATCTATATCATCTACTATAGCTTCTTCGACACCTACTACTAGTGTGCCTTTAACATCATAATATCCTTTATCATCTCTTGATATTCCTATGATCACTCATAATGGAAAATTACAACCTCTTAATACATTATTGCCATCTTCCACCATTCCTTCACAAGATATCATCTCTCTCATGCATGCCATAGGTCAATTACAATCTTAGGTTCAATCTCTCACTCTAGAAAGTAGGGCTTACTATGATTCTTATTGATAAAAATCATTACATGGTAACCCTATCCCTAAGAAGATTCATAATTCTACATTCCCTAAGGACTTTATCATGCCTACTTTCACATGTTTTAATGGTACTGGTGACCCTCATGTTCATATTCTACATTACCGCATGGCTATGACCTCTTATTCTAATGATAGATTATTGCTTAAGGCCTTTTGATACAGTCTTATTGATGAGGCATTACAATGGTACACTCATCTTCCATTTGGGTCCATTAGTACTTACTATGACATGGAGGACACTTTCCTCTCATTTTTCATCCTTAAAAATGTCCCTAGGGTTACTTATGACCATCTACCTACTTTACATCAGGGCTCATCAGAATCTATTAGGGATTATATCTTAAAATTTAATGTTTGTATGCATCAGTTAATATTCCAACCTATAGACCTTAAGAAGCAATTCATTTTCTATCGTGGTTTAATTCCTACTTTCAAACAAATATTACAGTATGATACATGTGAGTCATTCATTCTTCTATGCTAAAAAGTCCTAAATCTAGAGCAAGATCTTCTTTCAAAAATATAATTCACTCTCCACATACATCTATTTCTATTATCTCATCTAGTCCTCCTACATCAAAATTGGTTGACATCTTACACAGTCTCCACCTTTGCCTCATAAACAAAGAAAACAAGCTCAACCTACTCCACCACCATAACGTATTTCTCCTCCTTCTCGATAGGTCACTTTTCCTTCCACTCCATCTATGTCACATGAGCCATTACATTTCTCCCATCATGCTTTAATTCATGATGTGTTGTTTTCCTTACTTGAAAAGTGCCTAATTTTCTTGTCATCAACCAACATCATCCACAACATAGGCTACAATGTCAACATGACCAACCTTATTATAATTATCATCGCATAAATGGCCATAGGGATAGTGACTTTCTTTTCCTTCATGATATATTACAATAATTAGAGGATAAGGGAATCATATCCTTTGGCTCTCACTCACGTGAGTGATCCATCTCTCCTCTACCTCGTCAGAGAGTTTCTACTATAGTTGAGTCATAACCTCCTCTAGTGCTCAAGACATGGTACATCTAACACCGTAGTTGGTTACTTATGTGTGCTCTCTCACCACATCCATACACCACCGTTGCATTGTCATATATCATCACATTCACTTTATCTATCTCATCCATCACATTCACGCTATCCACCGCATCATGCTGCTCCTTCACATTGGCTTCCACATCCCACCGCCTTCACGCATACCACCACAACTCCATATGACATTCAGTTTGGCACATATTCACATGTTACTTCCATCCCACATGCTTCCACCACTTCGCATGCCACCTTGGTCTTTGGTAGGTGATTACTATCACCTTACCTCATGATGACGCACTTGTGTTCTTATGGTTCTTACACAACTATTGAGGGTTTTTCTATAAGAACCTTTCATCATGCACTTTTTCATTTCATCTAGTGCACTCAATCATTTCCCAATGATGTACTCTTACTTTCTACAATTCATTCTTGACTGCTGAGGGGTCTTAATTAAAATTAACCTAATCATCCATATGTTGGGGGCATCACTAATTCCCCCCATTTATCACACCAACATATTACATTATTACATTACATTATCACAACACATTTTTTTACATATTCATCATAACACGTTTTTTACATTCATTCTATATCATACATTCTACTATAATCATCACAAACATTTAAATACTCATTACACATCATCACATTTTTTCATCATTGCATGAATATTACATCAATAAACACTAACAATATACAAACACATCACATACATTCTAACACTAATCACCAAATCACACATCATCGATCACATTACAACATCGATACATAATGAAATAAACTCATCATATATCAATACCATCTATCCATATCTATATCGAATAGAGTCATCATTACAAAAAAACATTTCATCACTGGGGAACTCCCTACATCATATATAATAATGTAAATCAAACCTCATCATCACTATCACTTTTGGGTACTACGAGCCCTAGAACTAGATTCCTCACCACTAACTATGCGCCACTTTGTTCACGCAATCGATACCTCTCCACTTGCTTACATAATGGGTGTTCTTCTCGAATCTCTAAAAAAGAATGCTGTAAATCCATGTATCGTGTGAATACATCCTACGCTAAGGGACCACCACCCAATTCCTCTCGAGCTTGTCGATTCTCCTCGCATGCATCATCCCTCTCACCTAGCAATATAATGCATGTCACTACTACTATGGCCAATGAATCAAACAAATGGGCATGCTCACCTACTATATATCTACTCTCTCAAGTATACCTCCACTAAGTATATTGGTTCGACATATTCCACATCAATGTGTGGATAAATGTGTCTACTATTAACGACCAATATGCATTGCGTACAAAAAAATAACACAATGCATTAGAAAACCATCACTAAAACATAAGCCAACAACAAAAAAATATATATATATATATATATATATATATATATATATATATATATATATACTATATGCCATTGCCACATTATTAGGGACATGTGCTTTACCCTCTCTTACTCCTCCTTATGGTAACCCCATTACATTTGCAAACAATGGAAACAACAATACCCATCGATGTGTCATCCACCATGCGTGATACTCCTCTATACAACCTACATCATTAGAAGCTATAGGCTCTATCACTCATCCACCTCATTTGGCCAGGGAGGTACTAGCTTCTCTCATATGGGCCCTTTGGTCTAGCCTCCGACCCTCCTCAACAATCTAATCGCTTTGTAACCATATATATGGCTCAAACCACACACATCATCATGAGCCATGCTGAACTTTCATGATACTCTCTCCACCTGATACTCTCTCCACCTGAAAATTCTCTCCAACCACATAGTCCTCAACTCTACAACATCCTCAACATCCTCCATCCTCCATAATCTCGGTATGGCCTCCATGTAATCACCGTTGACCCTATCCTATCTATCAGTGCCTTGTAGGTATCTATGTCCATCCTATGCCCACAAATATTAATCCACCTCCTCGCATATATCTTTGGCCTAGCCCACTCTCCTCGTGGACCTCCAACTGGTCTCAACACTGCTATGTGTTCATACGCCCACACATGCAAAAGCGTAGTAGCTCCTATCCCACCACCATGCTCATCATGAGTAAACCAATATAAGTCCCTATATAAGTGGGCCAACACACACCGTGCCCATGCATATCTAGTACCCTCCTCCTCTATTTGCCGACATATATCATGCATCTTATACAAGATGCCTACACTTTTCCCTCCACTGATATAGATGAAACAATCACAACTCATTATATGAACTTCCGCAAAGCACGAAACCTCAGTACCGTAAGATAACATACATAATGATATGGGCCTCGATAGGTACTTGAGTCCTCACAAAATACTATCTAGTAGCTCGCATCTGTCTCTCCATATCCTCCAATGACATTACCTATACTCTCCCCCTGAAAAACTAGCAATCGTAATATACGATACACATCCTCCAAAGTAACACTGTCATCTCCCATGTAGGTAAACAAAAATGTGCATATATCCACACACCATCTCTCATAATGCATGCAACATAGGCATATTGGGGGCACATTCCATAACATCTCAATCATCATATGATAACATAGCCCATCCTCCAATCAAAATACTTAGATGTCTCCCACCGCGAAAATCCCTCGAGTGAATATCCCATCGCACACCAAAAATGACAACAAACACAACGTTAAAATAATATACAAATCCAAACACACTCACGTATAAATTTTTTTCTCTATTTTAGTCCACATACACACTTTTTCTTTGGATCGGGCGCCCAAATGTAGGATTGGGGCACCTAGGAGCAGGACATTAGCACCCAAATTAACTAGGCACTTCTATCCCGGGGTCACTAGCACCCTCACCATTATTGTTAAGGTCCAAAACATCGCACCGAGAAAATTTAAAATCTCAAGTTTACAAAAATTCAACAGAACATGACTACTACACCATACATTTTTCAAAAAACAACACACTTACTAACTCCGTGGTCGTGCGTGATGCTACGGTGGTTGCCTCTCTCTTAAATTGACTAGGACGTGCTGCTCTCACTTACGAAATTTTCACTCACTTCATGCTCAATCTCACAATCACGTAAATAAAAAATGAAGTGACTAAACACTTTTTCACTTCACTACTTATAATTACTTTTCATCACCCACTTTACTATGGTCATTATTTCGTGCTTATTCTCATAACTAATATACACCACACCATTTTTGTCATATCTTGAGCGTTTTTACTTTGATTTGCACCCCATTTGCAGAATTATTTTTAGAATTTTTCCTACCATAATACCATACACATTACACAAATGTTATCTCTCCTTCACATTATCTTTCTATCAATACACACAAATTTCGATTGATTAACTAAAATTGACTAACTAGTGGTAGTGAAAGATAGTCTAATCTAGGAGGACATATAAACGAAAAAAATAAATGTACTAAGACAACATGTAAATGTACTAAATAATAGTAATAGAAATCCCAATGTGCATGAAGGAAAGGAAAGAACTTAATCTGATAACATATGACTATCGACAATGTCAAAGATGTATTTGGAAAATCCAGAGCATGAACGAATGTGCGGGCATGCCGAAAAGGATGGGTCTAGAGTATCTAATTGGATTGGAGCTCTGGAGGAGGTTTGGAGTG
Organism: Taxus wallichiana var. yunnanensis; assembly: GCA_018340775.1. NCBI lineage: Eukaryota > Viridiplantae > Streptophyta > Pinopsida > Cupressales > Taxaceae > Taxus > Taxus wallichiana. The sequence goes on along the minus strand of CM031235.1, from coordinate 72,340,816 downwards.
CATTTGGGTGCCCTAGTCGTGAAAAAATATCTAAATTTGGTCTTCACAGGGGCCGAAAAAGAATCTAAGATGTTTGCTTTACTTATCACATTAATTCCGTTGTCTTGTGCCACATGTCACCAATGAATCAAGATGGAAGAAATATTTGCAAGACCCCAGAACAAACATCAAACCCTAAAAAAATAAAAATGCATATGAATGGGTCGAGACTATCCTCAAATTGCCACAATGGTGGACTTACTAACAGAGTGTTGCACTACTTCTCGGACCCAATGTAGTTCTATGAGCAAGTGTGTGCGAGCATGTCCTAGGTTTCTCTTATACTAGTTACACTTTGTGAAGTAGTGAGAAATGACTATGTGTAGAAAATGTAATAGAATGTGTGTATGGAATAAAATAGAATCCCTCCCCTTATGAAGTGTGTTGTAGATGTCCTATCCTTGTGGCTTGATGATGAAGCTATGTGGATGCACAGATAGATGGGTGCAACTCTTGATGGAGTGATAGTAGTAAGTGATGCTTTGGTCCCTCATTACAATCTCATAACTTTATATTTATAGGGTTATCTTGGTCTAATTTCATAATTAACCCCAAAATGCCAAACAAAAGAAAGATAAAGATGTAAAAACAATGCTAGAAAGAACCCAAAATGTGGTGGGAAAAATCTAGAAGGATCGAGGCACCCTTGGTGGGACTAGGGCACCCACGGGAACCCCAATATGAATCTTGGTGCCCACCAAGGCTAAAATAATATGATAGAATCTAACTGGGTATAAGGGTTTAAGAGGTTCACTTAATGACGAAATAAAATAAAATAAAGTGGCCGAAGGATGGGGTTAATTATTATTTTTTTGCCTCAAGAACCTTCTAAATAGTATTATGAGACCGAGATAAAAAAATGTGTAAAGTGCATGATTTTGTGACTACATCAACAATATTTATCACACTTCCTATTTATCTCATGCTTAATTTTGGCTTAGTGTTTGTTGTTATCATCACTTCCCCTTTTCCAAAATAGGGGCATATCATTGGGGTCATCCTATAATTCACCTTATATCACCACACGTTTAAAAAAACATTACTGATTCAAAAATTCCAAACATTTACTAACACCTTGCACATTTCACCATTAATTCCAACTAATGACCTAAATTGGGGGAAACAAACATACAAATTTTCTATGCAAATTTCACTACTTCCCCCTAATGACCTAACCTAGGGAAAGAAGTGGTTAAAAATATTTCCATGCGATCATTCACTAGTTTTATCGATTCCCCTAATGACCTAACTGAAAGCTAGCGTAAAATATCTCTACAAGTAATAAATCGAATCAATCCATCAATCAATCTATCAACATGTTCAGGATATCTAACAATAAAAATCATATCATTCAATCAATACGAATTTAACACAATTGGCCTCCCAAATGACCTAACTTGGGAGTTAGTTGCGGCCTCCCGATGACCTAACTTTGTAGATTACATCCATTGCTTTCCCAGATGACCTAACTTGGGAAGCTATTCTACATTTCACGTTTTCTTCCAGATGACCTAACTTGAATCCACCATTTTATGCTTGCTTCAAGATGACCTAATTTGAAAGCTACTACATTGCGGAACAACACCCATGGAGTGGGAGAAAGAGTGCCTTTCCTATACCACTCATATATGGGTCAATTATTTGATCAAATTTATTTGGATCCAAAAACCAAAAATGTTTGATATGAGTGAATGCACGCTAGGCTAGATGTAGTTAAATTTTTTATAATAATGCATTTTTCTCCCTACACTCTTCCTCTGGCGTTAGGATGCCCAAATCCTCTAGTCAATTTTTTGTATACATGTAATCGGGTTAGGAATTAATCACTCCCTACCCCATCTTATCATCATCATACACATTTGAAATCATCAATCATTCAACATTACAATCATCACTCTCGTTTAATGGACTTCATCAAACTATTACATTTTTTCACTACGTTGCATGGATCAACTCACTTTGATCCATGGTTCGACACGCTATATGGTTATTTCATCACACTTTTACTACCATATATGTGTGTTCTACTACATCATGGAATTCTTTGGATTTATCTCAAGTACGCATCTCTATCTACTTTATGTTATCAGGATTTACGCTTACCAACATAAAGTGGGGGAAAATGTAGTAAAAAAATCACGCACTTACTATTACATTTATACCACCAAGTATGTTGCTTTATAAATGGATCTCGCATAAGAAAATTATTTACTAATGAATCATCCCTAGTCCTATTGTTAGTTTGTTGGTCATCATCATCATTTGTATTGCACGGTCATCATTTGTCCACATGCAGTTTTGGTCATTTCTCAGGGAGTCTTAGGTGTCGTTATTTGGTCATTTTTCATCTCTAGTATTTGAATAGGGCACCTAGGGTAGGATTAGGGCACCCACGGGCACCATGGTCCTTAATTTTAAGTGCCCTGGTCCCGTAACACTTGGTCTAATTTAGAGTTTTGAGGTCGGTCTATATAATTTTCCCTCTCAATCCCCTATGTACTAGTCGGTATGTCGGGTCATTAGTGTCAAAATTTGAGCAAGAGATCCCTATATAAACATAACATACTCATTTTATTTAGGGCATACTATCTATTATCAAGGGATATCTATCTACTAAGGCAAGGGACTACATTTGGGCATCATTACATCACACACATTACATAAGAAAGGGAAGTCTATTCTATTCCATCCACCATTTTGCATTACATCTAGCTATTTCCCCCTATCTTTGCGTCATTGGCGCTAGGGTACCCTAGGCACACTATTGCACACACAAGCACACATAACTACATTGGGTTTGGAATGTAGTGCAACACTTAATTGTAAGTCCACCATTATGGCAGCTAAGGTTAGTCTGAATCCTTCATATGCATCTTTATTTTTTAGGGGTTTGATCCTTTATGTGGGGTCTTGCAGGGTTTATAGTGTCATCAATGAAATTACTATGACAATCACGTGACAAAGATCGAGATATTGCAAATATCTTGTAACACTTCTAGATCCAAATCTGAGTTGTTCGAGACCAGAGAGCACCCATATTATAGACTAGGGTGCCCACCGACGCCCGATCCTCTTCTAGGTGCCCAGATTCGATTTAAATCTTCACCGTTGCAATTTCTGGGTTGTACATCATACTTTGCTTCATCTACACATCATCCTATTCAGATCCCGAGAATCACAACAAGGTAAGTTATTTTCAATTTAGTACCTTATCCCTCCTATTTCAATTATTTCATTTCATTTAAATATCAAATAAAATTACTTAGCATTCATATTTCAGTTCATATCAATTATTATATTTTATGTATTTTCTTAGATTAACTTAGATAGAATAACTAACTCCCTTCATTCTTTCCTCTCTTGTGCCTCGGTCATAATTTTTTTTTTTTTTTTCGTCACTCAAAACCTTCTAGAAATGGCACCATTGGATAGAGCTTTTTCTCAGCTTTCCAAAAAGGTAAAGTTTTCCTCCTAACTCCATGTATTTTTGAAGTTATGGCTCAGCGGAGTTTTCATGGAAAAGTTTCCCAAGAAAAGCCCGAGCCAATAAGATGAGGCCACATGTCCTCAGAAGTGGCGGACGACGGAGGTAAACTTGGAATTTTTACCAAGTGTTTGGCAAGATTTCAGAAGGAATTTTTCACCTCGAAGGCCCGCCGATGAATTGAATTCTGCCACATGTCCAGGCGGGGAGGAGTTGGAAAATTTCCCAAGGATTGACACAAAAAAAATTTTGACACCAGGCCCGCATCCAATCACATTATGCCACGTGTCCTTAGGCCAAAGAAGTGGCGGAGGGTGGAGGAAAGATTGGAAATTTTACCAAGTGTTTGGCGAGGGCGCTAAGGAGAAATTTTGGCCCGCAGGCCCCGAAAGCCAATGGGATCATGCCACGTGTGTCTCGGGGCGTCGGAGCTTCGACCGCCAAGGAGAAGTTGGGAATTTTTCCCAAAGGATAGTGCAAAGAAAAGTTTTCACCCCCATGGCCCATGTAATGAATGGAAACCTACCACGTGTCTTCAACCTAGCGGAGCATGGGGGAAAAAATTGGAAGATTTTCCCAAAGCAAAATCAAAGAAAATTTCAAAGGAAAAGCTCGCCCCCCAAAACATGAGCCAATGGGATCGTGCCACGTGTCCAGTGGCGGCAAAAAATGCAAGACAGGCCCAGGGGAAAAAAATGGCAAGGAAATCCCATGTCCAATGGGGTTTTTCCACGTGTCCAAGTCAGAAAAGATGGTCAAAAGTGATGGAATAGACAGAGAAAAAATCCATGGCAAATCACATCGTGCCACGTGTCCTCGGGTCATCCAGCTGGTGGAGAGAATTTTGGAAAATTTTCCAAAGGCCAAAATGATGGAAAATGAAGCAGGAAGAGCCCGCGACCAATAGAATCATGCCACGTGGCACCGGATCGGTGGGGCATGGATTTTTGGGAAAATTTTCCCAAATGCAAAAAAGTGGGAAAATTTCAAATTTTCGGCCCGCCAACCCGTTTTGGCCCTGTTTTGCCCTAAATTTTCAAATGACCATAACTTTCGATCCAGAGCTCGGTTTTTCACGTTCTTTATATCAACGGAAAGCTGGTGAAATTATCTACATGATTCTGGGATCAATTTTTATTTTGATGGATTTTGGAGAGATAAAATTGGAAAACACCTCTGGCACGTGGAAATCAACAGAAATGACGTTTCAACCACCATTTTTAATGAAGAATGGCTCGCATTCTCTCCCAGCATGGTGAAAAATGTCAGGGAATGGACCTTTAAGGATGCCCATGCTATTTTATTGCATTTTGGTTGGTGGTTGAAGCTCCTCTCATGTTTTCCCATGTTTCTCTCTCCTGGGCTCATTTTTGCATTGTAAAAGCCAGAATGGGCTCATTTTTTAAAAAAGGTTGACAATTTTATGCTTTGCAGGCTCCCTCTTTTTTCACCTTTTTGAAAATTTTGTGGAAATTTTACCTTTCCATGCAAATGAAACATCTTTTCTACCTTTACTTGGTCATGTAATGCATGTATTTTGATATTAAAAATGATAATGCAAGCTCTGTGATTAAAAGTTTTCTCAATCCTTTCATATGTTTATCATTGATTTACCCATGATCCTTCATTACATTTTATTTTTGTGTATGATGTTTTGTTACATTTCTCCTAATTTGTGTCAATTTTTAGAAGTAAAAAATGCTCACCACTCCTTTGGTGCATCACCTTATTAGCATTAGTTTTTATTTTCTTTTACATTCTCTATCTCTGTCCCCTTGGAATTTAGAGTAGATTTTGAGTTTAAAACCTCTGCAAATTTCATGCATATACCTGATAAGAGGAGTTGAGGAACCAACCTCTAACCTGAGATTCTTTTCCCATTTTTACAAGTCCCACACTTGGGGAAAAGATTCAATGTTGTGCAATCACACTGGATGTCCAAAATGTCAAACTAGAAATCTGATCAACATCCAGGGGTGTTGCTGATTTGCACTAACAGTTTTGGCACACCCGGTGGGACCTTAGAGGTCTTCATCTTCATTGCAACAAAATTGATGTGCATTTTTTGCAAGTTTCTTGCTTAAAAGAGCCCTAAATTGCACATCTGGCGACTCCAAGGAAGAAGAATCAGCTGGTTTTAGCAGTGCAGACCTGAAAACTCATGAGAAGAATCACCACAAGGTCAAGAGTTGGAGAAGAAGAGGTGTTGTTTGAGTATCTGCAATTATCTCCAAGAAGAAGGCAAAGAGGGAGGAGAGTTCAAAGGTCTCCATCTCCACCAAACAAAACTCTATCAACTCCTCCACCTGGTAGACCTTTCATCCAATCAACGAGGGTTCTAAGGCCAATCAGAATGGCACAACACAACCCATATGTCAATTTCACTGGTAGCAGCCCACTTGCTCTCTCAATGCACAAAATCCAATCCCAGTTGCAGCACTAAAGAACATTCCATACTTTACTGGAGAGAATCAGACCACTCCTGGTGATCATGTCAAAGATATTGCTAATATTTGTGCAATCCATGAGATTGATGAGATGCAAGTTGTTGTCAAACTACTGGCATCTTCATTCAAAGGGAAGGCTTTGCAATGGTTCAGGAGTCTTGCCTCAGGTTCTATCCAAAATTGGAACCAACTATGTATAGCCCTCCATGAGCAGTTTGGAGAAAAGGGAGATAACTTGTCCCTTTTGGAACAATTGACAACCATCAAGAGAGCTCCCAATGAGCAGCTACTGACTTCAACTTCAGGTTTCAAAGGACTTGGGAGAGAATTCCAATGGCAGTAAGGCCAACAACAGAAGGTGCTTTTCTATATTACCTTAAAGCTTTAAATTATGATATTTCTATGTTAATTCAATCCATGGGAGGCACAACTATCCCTGCTGCTTATAGCATTGCCATTAGAGCTGAAAATTGTTTGATTCAAGCTGGCAAGCTAGCTCCTAGGCCTCCAATGCCATTGTATCCAAGTTTAGAGGGTCCAAGCACTAGTCAAGTGCCTATTTTAGCTCCTATTCCCACTCCTAGAAATCAGAATTCAAGTGAAGCTTCTACTTCATCTTCTAGTGCCTCAAATGAACTTCAAGAAGTCATGAAGCAATTGCAAAATTTAGGTAATGAGCTGGTTACACTCAAGAGGCAGCAAGCCCAAGGTTTTAGACCTTCTTTCCAGCCTCAAGCTCAGCCTAACAGTAGCCATACCAGCCTCAAAGACCACCCAATCCAGCTGCAAATTAAAATCAAGCAAGACCTCCTGCCAACAGACCATTTCAGCCCTATAATCCCAATGCTACATCTGCCTCTAAAGCAATAGTGCCAGTGCAAAACAACATAGCTCAAGAGTATGATTGGTGTTTCCCATGTAATGAACCTCACAACCAGTCTATGTGCTTCAACGGTGCCTTAAATCAAGCATTAATGGTGACAACAACTAGTGTGGAGGGTGAAGGGAGTCAAGGAAATAACCAACAACAAGAAACATCCCAACAACAATCAGCTCCAAATGATACCACACTTGTAAACTAGCAGGCAGAAGATTTTTGTGGCATGAATCAAACAATCTCCCAAAGTGTTGCAGCCAACACAAGGTCAAAAAGGAGAAATTTGGGTGAAGAACAGCCATTGGCTCCAAGTAATCCACAACCTTCTACCACTCCACAAATTATTGGCAAACAAAATGTAGTTCCAAACATGCAAGGACTACCTAAAACAACTCCTAGGCCAACTCAGATGCCATTTGTTGCTGCCCATGTGCAAGGAATGAATGTGCAGGCCAAGGGACAGCAGAGAGATGCTTCATCTCCATTCAACATCATTGATCAGATGAAGAAGACAAATGTAAACATATCAATGTGGGAATCACTATCCATCCCAGGCCAAAGAGATTTGCTACAAGCTGCCATGAAGGACTGGTCAACTTCAAATCAGCGGGTCCAAATGCAAGAGAAGGTACTCACAAATGCTTCCCAACCTGAGGGGAATCACATAAGGACAACAAGGTAAAATGTTGAAGCCCCCTCCATTCTATGTTTCATTGATCATTGGAAACCAATTAGTACACAATTGCATGATTGATTCCGGGGCAAGTAGTTCAGTAATGCCCAAGCAAATAGCTGATCAGTTGGGGCTTCAATATGAAGTCATATCCAAAGGGGTAGTGCAATTGGATGGGACAACAATAACAACAGTAGGAGTGATTAAAAACTTGAGCCTCACTTTGCATGCATGCCCCAACATTGTTGTTTTGCAAGATGTCTTGGTAATAGATCTTCCACCACTCTTTGCCCTATGTTTGTCAAGGGATTTCACAGCTAAGATTGGAGGTTACTTATCTGCTGATTGGTCACACATGTTGTTCAGAACAAGATATGGAACTAAAGCCACAATCAGATCTGAGCCTATTGCAAACTTTCACATTGAGCCTCACACTCCAAGCCAAATCAATACCAATTGTTCAGCATTTGATCAAGAGGATTATCCAAGCACTGATGAAGCTGACACCAAGGTTGGAAGCATCCCAGATTTGACTCTTGATGAATGGGCAAGCAAGGTGCATGCTTTTGATCCTTATCAAGAAATAGAAGAATATGAGCTAGGAGTCTATTGCATGCATGAAGAAAATCAGCCTATTCCTAGCATCACCAAACCAGACCACAAGGATGACAATGAGGTATGGCAGTTGTTCTTTGATGGATCAAGAAGTAGACAAGGTGCAGGAGGGGGAGCTATGCTTGTTTCACCTCAAGGAGTTAGGTATTATTCAGCTTTTAGATTTCAGTTTGCATGTTCTAATAACACTGCTGAATATGAAGCTTTGATACAAGGATTACATTGGTCAATCAAAAGAAGGATAAAGAACTTGCAAGTCTTTGGTGACAGTGAGTTGATTGTCAACCAAGTTAAGGGGCAACATGCTGCCAAGAATGATCTGCTCAAGTGCTACAAAAATAGGGTGTGGGACCTCATTGAAGATTTTGAGGGCTTTGGCATCAAATCCATTCCTAGAAAAGAGAACCAAGCTGTTGATAGGCTTGCAGCAGTTGGAGCAGCCTTTGATGTTGTTGAAAGCATCCAAAAAGACAAGGTACAACCAAACATCCATGTGATTGTAAGGCCTTGATGCTAAACAACAATGTGAGTTGGCAAGTGTTTGAAAGTGATCAACAAATCATCCATTTCTTACAAGAAGAGGCTGAGTTCTCAGCTAAAAATCAGGAAAAGTTGGAAAATGCAGTATGGTGACCAAGTGGTACAACTGAGAACCAACAAACTACCAAAGGGACTTATTACTTTGGAGTCCATTTTCAATCCTAATGATCAGTTTAGGAAGGAGAAAGAAAACATCCAAGTCAAGGGAGAAGATTCAGTGTCCATCTTGGTGGAAGAAGGAAAATCACTCCAAGTTGGTAAAGTGACAACTGAGCAAGAAAGGTATGAGTTCATACATACTTTGTCAAGAATTCCTGATGTGTTTTCTTGGAGCTATGAAGATTTGAAAGGTTTCAATCCATGTTAGCTCAACACACCATTGAATTGGATCCAAGTACTAAACCCATCAGGAAAAAACAAAGGCCAGTCAATCCACACATGGAACCTCTCATGAGAAAAGAATTGAATAAGTTGATAGAGTCAAGTATCATATTCCCTATCAAGCATTCTAGTTGGGTAGCCAACTTGGTTCCAGTTAGAAAGAAGAGTGGAGAAATCAGATTGTGTGTTGACTTCAGAGATCTGAATAGAGCATCTCTCAAGGATCATTACCCACTTCCTTCTATGGAGCAAATTTTGCAAGTTGTTTCCGGCTCTGAGAGGTTTTCATTACTTGATGGCTATTCAGGGTACAATCAGATTATGGTGAAAGAAGAGGATCAGTTCAAGACAGCCTTTACAACCAAATGGGGAACTTATGCATACAAGAAAATGCCATTTGGGTGTCCAACGCTGGAGCTACTTTCCAAAGGGCAATGGACATGGCGTTCAAGGATTTGATTAACAACATGGTGCTGATATATCTTGATGATATCACTGTTTTTTCAAAAAATGTAGCAGACCATCTCTTTCATTTGAGACAAGTGTTCCAAAGGTGCAGAAGATTTGGGGTATCCTTGAATCCTAAAAAGTGTATTTTTCTAGCCCATGAAGGAAAGCTCCTTGGCCACATTGTCTCCAAAGAAGGATTAGCAATTGATCCAGAAAGAGTTGAAGCCATAAGAGCACTACCATTTCCAAGCCACAAGAAGGCCCTTCAAAGTTTCTTGGGGAGAATAAATTTTGTTCGGAGGTTTGTCCCAAATTTTGCAGCCCTAGTCAAGCCTATCACCAAGATGTTAAAGAAAAGCATAGCTTTCAAATGGATAGCAAAAGGCAAAAGAAAGTTTTGGAGCAATCAAAGAAGCCATCTCACAAGCCCCAACTCTCATTAACCCAGATTTCTCCAAGGATTTCATCCTCTATGCATTTGGGGGTGATGATACTATTTCTGCAATCTTGGTACAACAAAACAAAGACAATGATGAGCAGCCAATTGCTTTCTTCAGCCAAAGCCTGGAGGACTATGAGGTGAGATATTCTTTCATTGAGAAGCATGTTCTTGCAGTAATTAGGAGCTTGAAGAAATTCAAACATCTAGTTTCAAACAACAAGGTTCAATTGCTGGTTTCTCATGTGGGAGTTAAAGACTTCCTCCTCAACAAAGACCTGAATGAAAAGAGAGCAGGTTGGATTACTCGTGTCATGGAGTATGACATTGAGATCAAAGTCACCAAGTTGGTCAGAGGAAAAGGATTGTGTGAGCAGCTGGTCTTGAATAAACACAAGGAAGCATGCAATGAGAAGGAGGTTGTTTTGGCATTGCAAGACAGCCATGAGCAAGGAAGCACTCAAGAAGAAAATGATGGTGTCCTCACTCCTTGCTGGACCCAAGACATAATGCACTTCCTAAACATAGGTCTATGCCCTCCAGAGATGAACAAGACCAAAAGAAGACACTTTAGATTGCAGGCTGTCCCATATGCCCTTGTTGATGGTGTTTTGTTCAAAAGGGATGTGAATGGAGTGTTGCTGAGATGCATTGGTACAAATCAAATTCACAGGGTGTTGGAAGAGTTCCATGGTGGATCAGCTGGTGGTCATTTTGCACCAAGAGTGATAGCTCTGAAGATCATGAGGGCTGGCTATTATTGGCCCAAGATTTTCAGTGATTGTTATGCATGGATCAAGAGGTGCAAGAATTGTGCATTCTTCACGGGTAAGGAGAGACTAGCTTCCCTTCCATTGCATCCAATTTCAGTTGACCAGCCATTCATGCAATGGGGTTTGGACTTCATTGGAGTCATTAATCCAAATTCAAGCCAAGGACACAAATGGATTCTAACATAGCAACATATTACTTCACCAAGTGGACTGAAGTAGTAGCACTCAAGGAAGCAAATGAATCTAGCATCCTGGACTTCTATGAGGGAATAGCAACCAGATTTGGCATACCTGCTACAATAATATCAGATAATGCATTGGCATTCATTGGGTCCAAGGTAACTGAATGGGATGTCAAGAATGGGATCTACCTAAGCACTTCATCAAATTATTACCCTCAGGGTAATGGCCAAGCTGAATCTACAAACAAGAACTTGTTAAGAATCATTAGGAGGACTCTTGATGAAAATCAGAGGTCTTGGCATACTAAGTTGAAATCAGCCTTATGGGCTGATAGGATAACTCCCAAGAGATCTACAGGTAACTCTCCATTCAAGCTTGTTTATGGAAGAGAGGCAATTTTTCCCATGTCACTTGAGTTGCCAACATTGGAACTCATGAAACAGTTGGAGTTGTTGGAGTTTGGACCCATGGAGGTTAGATATGCAGAATTGATGGAGCTCCAAGAAATCAGAAATCAGGCATCCCAAGCAATGGAGAAGGATCAAGCTTTGATAAAGAAGACCTTTGATAGAAAGGCCAAGGATAGATCTTTCCAAGTTGGAGATCTAGTGTTAAAATGGGATGCAGACAAAGAAAAACCGGGAGGCATTCAAAATTTGATGCCATTTGGAGTGGCCCATACATGGTCACAAAGTGTAAGGACAACAATGCCTTCCAATTGTCTACATTGGATGGTGAAGAGTTGCAGATTCCAGTCAATGGAATCCATCTGAAGCATTGCTACTAAAAGAAATTCTCCACCTTGTACATATTAGCTTAGGTTTTCATTCCTCCAAGTGCTTATGCACATTGTTTTGTTGTAGTTTAGCTTTGCTTTCCCTAAGTGCTTTGGCACAAGCTTGTTGTTCCAGAAATGTGTTTTGCAGGCCTTGCTCCAATCAGATGGTGTTCTACCCTCCATCTTCCTCCTTGCAGTGTTCTAATCAGTTGGGGTACCAAGTAAAGAGAATTTAGGTGACCCCATGCCCAATGGATTGCTTTAGCAACTGGTAACTTCATCCAGCAGGTAGATGACCCCTCTGAGTCACCAAAATTGTTATCCAAAATGAGCCCCTTGCTCATTTTGTGGCTAACTCCCTTCATTCTTTCCTCTCTTGTGCCTCAGTCATAATTTTTTTTTTAGTCACTCAAAACCTTTTGGAAATGGCACCATTGGATAGAGATTTTTCTCATCTTTCTAGAAAGGTAAAGTTTTCCTCCTAACTCCATGTATTTTTGAAGTTATGGCTCGGTGGAGTTTTTGTGGGAAATTTTCCCAAGAAAAGCCCGAGCCAATAAGATGAGGCCACGTGTCCTCGGAAGGGCGGAGGCGGAGGTAAACTTGGAATTTTTACCAAGTGTTTGGCAAGATTTCAGAAGGAATTTTTCACCCCAAGGCCCGCCGACGAATTGAATGCTTTGCCACGTGTCCAGGGGAGGAGTTGGGAAAATTTCCCAAGGATTGACACAAACAAAATTTTCGACACTGAGGCCCACGTCCAATCACATTATGCCACATGTCCTTAGGCCAAAGAAGTGGCGGAGGGTGGAGGAAAGATTGGAAATTTTACCAAGTGTTTGGTGAGGGTGCTAAGGAGAAATTTTGGCCCACAGGCCCATGAGCCAATGGGATCACGCCACGTGTCTCAGGGGTCGGAGCTTTGACCACCGGGGAGAAGTTGGGAATTTTCCCAAAGGATAGTGCAAAAGAAAAGTTTTCACCCCATGGCCCGCAACGAATGGAAACCTACCACGTGTCTTCAATTGGTAGAGCGTGGGGAAAAAATTGGAAGATTTTCCCAAAGCAAAATCAAAGAAAAATTTCAAAGGAAAAGCTTGCCCCCCAAAACGCAAGCCAATCACATCATGCCACGTGTCCACGTGGCGGCAAAAAAATGCAAGACATGTCCGTAGGGAAAAATGGCAGGGAAAGCCCATGTCTAATGGGGTTTTGCCACATGTCCAAGTCAGAAAAGATGGTCAAAAGTGACGGAACAGATAGAGAAAAAATCCACGGCAAATCACATCGTGCCACGTGTCCTCGGGTCATCCAGCGGCGGAGAATTTTGGAAAATTTTCCAAAGGCCAAAACGATGGAAAATGAAGCGGAAGAGCCCACGACCAATATAATCATGCCACGTGGCACTAGATTGGCGGGGCATGGAGATTTTTGGGAAAATTTTCCCAAATGCAAAAAAGTGGGAAAATTTCAAATTTTCGGCCCGCCAACCCGTTTTGGCCCTGTTTTGCCCTAAATTTTCAAATGACCATAACTTTCGATCCAGAGCTCGGTTTTCACGTTCTTTATATCAACAAAAGAAATGGGTGAAATTCTCTACATGATTCTAGGCTCAATTTTTATTTTGATGGAGTTTAGAGAGAGAAAATTGAAAACACCTCTGGCACGTGGAAATCAACAGAAATGACGTTTCAACCACCATTTTTAATGAAGAATGGCTCGCATTCTCTCCCAGCATGGTGAAAAATGTCAGGGAATGGACCTTTAAGGATGCCCATGCTATTTTATTACATTTTGGTTGGTGGTTGAAGCTCCTCTCATGTTTTCCCGTGTTTCTCTCTCTTGGGCTCATTTTTGCATTGTAAAAGCCAGATTTGGCTCATTTTTGAGGGGTGGACAATTTTATGTTTTGCAGGCTCCCTCTTCCACCCTAGAAAGGTGATTTTGTGGAACACCAAACCTCTTTCAAGGCTAAAACATATTTTCTACCTTTCTGGTGATGTAATGCATGTATTTTGATATTAAAAAATGACAATGCAAGCTCTGTGAATGAGTTTCAGTCCTCTTCTTGTGCTGTTTGATTTACCCATGATCCTTCATTACATTTTAACAATTTGTGTATGATGTTTTGTTGCATTTTTCCTATTTTTGTCAATCTGCAGAAGTAAAAAATGCTCATCACTCCTTTGGTGCATCACTTTATTAGCATTAGCTTTAGTTCTTTTGCATTCTCTATCTCTGTCCCCTTGGAATTTAGAGTAAGATTTTGAGTTTAAAACCTCTGCATCTTGCAAGTAATACACCTGATCAGAGGAGTTGAGGAACCAACCTCTAACCTGGAGATTTTTTTCCCATTTTTACAAGTCCCACACTTGGGGAAAAGATTCAATGTTGTGCAATCACACTGGATGTCCAAATGTCAAACTAGAAATATGATCAACATCTAGGGGTCTTGCTGATGATATAAAAAAAAAGCATAAGGCATAACCCGCAAACAAGAGCATACAATAGCAATAAATGAAAAACACTAGCAAACAATTTTTCGACAACCATGATGGCAAATAGTCCTCAGTAAAGCGAATGCTACACATGAAGCACCCGTTATCATGTTATAAAGATAAAGAGTATGTCAAAACATGCATGCGTCAATGAAATAAGTAGTGTGCTAGTAAAAATAGGAAGTAGTAGAAAATGAAACAATAACACCTGTGATAGTAAATGTAGATTCCCAGAGCCTCAAATTGAACTAGTAAGAGGTATAATTCCAAGCATCATTATAGTGTGTAGGGACCGGTGAGAGATCTGGATTCACTCAAAAAGACCAAGTGAACACACATGTGTATATATAAAATATATTTACATGATAAATATCTATCTAGCATGGGAAAAAAAGTGTACATGTAAGTAGAATAAGATATCAAGAGTAGATGCAACCAAGATATGCAAGATGTAGTGTATAAGTGAGATAGAATGGTATGTAAAGTGAATGTGATAGGAGCAGCATACCCCTAATGGATGCAAATGAGTATGAGACGAGATTCACTTATGAAAGACCCCTCAACAATCAAGAATGAATAATAGAACAAGAGTGTGTCATTGGGAAATGGTTTGAAAATATTAATTAGAAAGATATGATCAATGAAGCATAAAGCGTAAAGAGTGTGAGTGAGGTGAGGTTAATTTCAGATTTATATCCTTAGATTTCAAGTACGAACTATGGAACTAGAGTGCATCATAGGGTAGTATGATGTGTGGAATGGAATGCTAGAAATATGTATCATAAAATGTAGAGTGTGAAGTGTGTAGTGTGTCGGGTTCATGGATGTAGTATGCCCTCAATAGTCAAGCATGAACCTTAGCACAAGAGTGCGTCATAGGGTAGTATGGTGATACAAGTTGTGTAAGATTTCTTAGAGATAGGAAGTATGGAGTAAATAGTGTGATAGAAATAGAAATGATAGATACCTAATAATGCTAGGAGGGACATAAGCATGATGCTCCCAAGTGTGTAAATCTAGTTGATGTTGCTAAGGGGATCAATGTAAGGAGTAGTTTCTTTGACAAAAATGATTGGTTGTAGCTTATGTGGGATTGATAACGTTGTAGAAGACTTGAGAGGAGGAGGTGTTGTACCGATTTTTAGAGGAGGTTTCTTAGGATTTGGTGACGTGGTAGAAGACTTAGTAGGAGGAGGTGATGGAAGATGGACCTTAAGAGGTGATTGCTTAGTTGGAATGGGTTGTATAGGTGGCGCTTGACTAACCAAAGAAGGAACATTAGAAGTGATAGCCTGATGCTCATTGGTCATAGAAGGAGAAGATTTAGGATCCCATTTGGATGTAGAATTTAGAGATGGGCATGTAACAAGATGTTGTGCAACAAATGAGATAAAACCCGATGCTCAAGGTGTTTGATTCTTCATTTTAAAGCATAAAAATCATTGTCATTATGTCCATTGATTCAATGATAATGGAAAAATGGGAGACCTTGATATTTGGAAAAATGATAAGGAGGATAGAAATGAGTAGGTGGCAAGATGATCAATTGATGAGTGAGGAGATGAGGAAAAATATCATGTTTCTTAGTATTATGATCAAACTTGAGAGGTGCGAGGAGTGGTAAGAGTTACAGGTTCACTTATATGAGCACATGTAGAAGATATAGAAGTAGGGTGAGATGTAGAAGAAGAACAAGCACGAGCTTGAGAAGTCTATGTAGTCTCTTATTTTCACTTAACTGCTATGCATTCTTGTACCTCGTTCGACAGGATATGAATGGCCACACTAAGCACTTGAAGCTATCATGTACCTCCTTTGTATTGCTTGTCAATATGTTAGCATATAGATGCACGATGATAGATAACCGAGTGTTCATTCAATCATAAGAAATCATTGCATACATTCAATTAGAAACACATGCAATAAGGAAACATAACAGATCCAATCACTATTAAGATCAATTGTGCTATGTAATCACTATATTCAGATACATCAATGACCATAATCCAACCTCCATAATCCATTATATCAAATTATCACATAACGAAGTTAAATACATAAAACACATTACCATAGATTCATGTGCGCTAGTACATCAAAGCACATATAGGGGTGGTAACTTGCCCTTCACCGCCCATGAATTCTCAAAATAGGCTACATGCCCAAAATAGCCATGTGTTAATAGTTACATGCTTTTACAATGGAGATAATAATAGATTATCCTATAAATAGAACTTTCTTTAATCCTAATAATAGCTCAATCCATGCATGACCTTTCATCTTTGATTTGCATGTGCTTTATCCCAAAAATAGAATTTCCTTGGCCCTCAAGTCATCCTATTTTTATCCTTTACATGATCCGCACTCCAACGTGATTTTTATATTTTTATTTTATGATTGAAAAATTGGTTAAGCCTTGGAGTTTTTCTTTTTGGGCGCGAGCCTTCCGCACGCCACTTTACTCGAACCATGCATGCATCTATGTGCCCCACTTGCATGCCTCACTGCTCCACACTCTCTTGATACTTAGTCAATTTCACCAGTCCTAACATTACCCCACACTAATTTCATTGCCATCCTCTGTAATGGGGTTTCTCAACTTATCTCTCCAAAAATATAAATGAATAAAGAATGAATATACAAGAATGAATCAATGGAAGAATACCCAATGTGCCTCACTCTTAACCTAGAAACAAAATCTCGTGGTACTCCTTGTTAATCATCCTCTCTAGCTCATTCCACTCTCCTAGCCCCTTCTTCACTTTGTATCCGAGACTACACCAATTATTCCTTCCATCTCATCTAGAGTCATGTCTTGACCCTTGTGCTTCATCTCCCTTATTACTATATCCATACATGATACCATTCCTTCCTTGAAATCCATCCATCATGCCACCAATGCCCCTAGCTCTTTTATTCATACTTCATGAGGCTCCTTGCTACCTTAAATGCATCGCACTTCTTTGTAACCATAACCTAATTCTCTTCTCTCCCTAGAGACTCATCCTTCTTGGCTGCTAGGACTTCATTATCATCCTGGTTTTTCTATGCCTTAAAGATTTTCTATATATCCTTGCATTTTTCTAACGCTCATCCTACCTTATTTAGTTCATATTTCAATGTTTGCAACATGACATCATACTCCACAATCTAACACACAATAATATTTTTATTCCTCTCCTTCTCCACTGTAGTGTCTTCCCAAGTTCCCCTTACGTGACCAACTTCTCTTTAAGCATTAGGTGTACCAAATCTTGTAAGAAATGCAAGGATGATGGGTATGTCTTCTGGATTTTCTCATCAAAATTTGGTCACGCCTCTAGAATAGCCTTCTTCCAATTCTTATCCTTGTTGTGCGCTTGATTAATTCTGGATTTATTTTTCCTAATTTTTATTATCTTCCAAAAATGTCTTGAGCATGATTGCCTTATCGAGATTCCTCCTAGCCACCTCTATTGCCATCTTTGTCAAGGAATTACTTTCCTTCTCATTTTTGAATTATGTGGGCTTCACCATGATGTGGGTTTCTTAAGGTACCTTCTTCATCCTCCACCATATACATGCCTCCTCTTTGACGTCAACCTATATTTCATTCATATGTGTTTGTATTTTCTAGCTCAAAATTTCCCATGTACGCACATTTTCACCCTTTGGGTCTATCATCTCCCACCCATACAATTGGTCATTATAGAGGGTACTCTAGAACCTCACGTGGATGATTTTAGTTGGGTCATTCATAAACCCAAGGTTTGGCATTTTCACAACTTCTTCTCTCCTTTTCCTACCGTAACGCTTACCTTTGGGAGTATGTGTCTCTACACCTAGGAATTATACCTTCTTCCTCCTCATCCGATGTGCCCTCATTCTCACCGATGGTTCCCCTCAGATCTTCTCCTTTTTTCACCTTCTCCCGTGGGGCCTTCCTCCTTGCTCTCACCGAGAAATTCTATGTCACACTTGGAATCTTCTTCTTTTGTTCCTCTTCTCCTTCCACATCATTAACCAAGATGAGGATACCGTGTTGTGCATAACTTATTCGATAACTCCTCTTCCTCATTATCCTCCTAGATTATGAGATTCTACCTTCTTTTTTTTCTTCTTACGTGGGCTTGGATTCATTGGAGTAGTTCTCACTGACCTCCTCACTATCTCAAAAGGTCTCGCGCTAGTGCTCTCTATTTTGGGATTTCTTCCCGACCTTCTCCCCGAACCCCTATTACACCATGTCACCCTTTTATTTTTATATTTTCTTGGCCTCATGATCAATTCTCACCTCTTATTCTTCATAACTCGGAGGAATATATTCGTGTGGCATCTTGATACCTCCATTGGCTATCTTCTAGTGCTACAATCTAGTGTGCTTTGCTATCTTCCATTTCCTCCTCCTCCTCCTCATTGGGTTTTTACTCCTCTTATGTCCTTGGAGGGGTGACCTCACACTTTTTCCTTGTTTTGATTGTGTGCTTTCCCATGGGAAACTCCAGGAGTTTAAATTAATCTTCAATATAATTGTCATTTACCAACCTTAGATTAATGTACATATATACCTTAGCCGCATCAATATTACCTACCACCAAAGTCATATAACTTATAATGATATCATCTAATATCATTGTCTCAATATAAGTTAACTTACCAAGATATACAAAAGTCTTTCTCAAAGCATGTGGTAGTGGCAATCTACCTTGTCTGTGTCGAACCTCGGCTTCTGCGCATCTACAAGTCTCTGTTCACCGAGGCTTAGAATTAATACATTGTAAAAGCATAAGGAAACTTACACCATGGGCTCCACTTACCTTTCTTCATATAAAACCTTCCATTGCCGCAATGATGGTAGACCATAAACTCTACATTCCCATCCACCATTGTAGACAAGTTGCTCAAGATGTGCCATTCATGCTCGAAAGCCTTGCACATTCTTCTATACCATATCTCCAGCCCAATTTTTAGGTTCCCGTGACCCCATCACAAGTATAATATGTAAACCTCTCAGCCAATGAATTTTTCTTTAGTGGGTACTTCCACATTTTGTCCATAGCACCATCCGAACCCTAATCTTTGCAAATACAATCAACAAGAGGATCAAGCCTCATGAAATATTATCACTTGCATGTACCTCCTTAATAATCCCTTCTACAATGAATGCAACAAGATTGTAGCCAATCCCCTCTACCATCTTCTTCTCGATGTGGAGCCATATATTGTATGCTTGGCCCCATCTCTCTTGGTTATTAAACTTAGTCAAAAGATGCACAATTTTTTTACAATAGGGTCAAGTACCTTAGAGATGTCCATAACATGCCCTCCTTTATGATAAGCCATTTCAATAGTAGTGGCCTCCACACCTACTTCATAATCAAGATCAAGGAAAATATTTGTGCCCGAGATCCGTAATATTATAATTCACCTAATTAGTGGTATGGTGATTCATAATCACCTTCTTATGAAATAGAAGAAGTCCTCATGGAATCTTGACATGAGCCATTGGTAGAGTCTCTCTGGTTTTCCAAAGTATGGAAACTCATAAATCTACAAAACTCTAGCTTTCTCCAAGGTCTTGTATCCTTCATCATCGTAGATTGGTTTATCATCCTCACTTTTGCAAGTTGGTATTCTTCACTAGATCTTTCTCTATTTGATCCTTGTTTTCATTGGTGTAATGATTGTAATCACTCACCTTGCTATTTATGATGTGGGACTCCCAAACATGCCCCATAATGATGCCCTCAGGATACTACATTTCAAAGAATCTCTCTTCAGGTGCTTCTTCCACTTCCACCTCTCATTAGTTCTTTTTTTCCCCTTGTTGTCATTGTAAGTGCTCTTTTTGGTGTCATGTCAACCTTTCACAACTTACCCTTGTCTTTTTCTACCTTCTACTACTTCAATCTCACTGAATTTAACATTCCCTAGTCCTGATTCCAAAACCTAGCTATGTAGGTCAAACCCTTGATCCTCTTTGCATGACTTTTACTTGCTCTCACACTTCCCATAAAGGAGCTTGACTATATGGCTATGACCAAATTCTAGTGGTTCAAAGGATTCTCATCTGCACTCGCACTTTGCACTCATTCACACTTTGCACTCATTCGCACTTTGCACTCATTTGCACTTTGTGCTCATTCGCATTTCAATGATCAAATACTCAAAACATGCAAGATAATAATGAAGTTGCTTGTACTCCTTTTATAGATTTTTTCAAATTTATCACATTTATTACTCCTCACCTACCACCATACTCAACTTTAATTACAATTTTTCACTTTTCCCACACTTTTCACCGATTTCTTTCACACCCCAATTGTAACCTTTTAGCGCGCCCCACCACTACATGGCCAAAACCTCCTCACGTGTACCTCTATGTGATGTAGTACATAATCCTCTGCGCCTTATACCAAGTAGTTTATTGATTAACTAAAAATAATATATTGAGATAGTTAATCTAATCTAGAATGACATGTAAATAAAATATATAAATTTAATAAATAACTATGGAAATGATGCAAATAACTATGAAAAAGGAAATGCTAACCCGATGTGCAAAAGAGAAGAGGAAAGAACTCAAATTGAACAAAATATTCTCACGGTACTATGTCGTAGAGATGATTGGAGATTCTAGAAGTAGGAATGACTGTGCGCGAAGACTTGAAAATGATGGATCTGGAGTATCTAGCTAGACTAGAGTGCTTGGAGCGGACCTGGGGCACCAATGGGTGATTTAGTCTATAAAATAGGTGCCCTAGTCTATGAAAAATCTCTGAAAATGATCTTCATAGGTTTGGAAGATGGTCTAAAACCCTCACTATCTGTTGCATTAACTTCACTATACTACTTTGGATGTCACTGATATTCCAAGATGATGAAAATACCTACAAAATACCAAGGAGTATCAAAACCCTAAAAAAGAGTAATACAAATGAATGGGTTAAAATAACCTCAACTACCATAATAGTGGGATTACTAATCTGAGTATTGCACTACATTTCGGACCCAAATGTAGTTCTGGTGTATGTGTGTGTGCACATCATGTACCCTAGGTGCTCTTATGCCAGTCACACTTTGTGAAGTAATGAGAAATAACTAGATGTAGAAAATGTAATAGAATGTGTGCATGGAATAGAATAAAATCCTCCCCTATGATGTGTGTGATGTAGATGACCTATCCTTGTGCCTTGTGATGGAGCTATGTGGATGCAAGTGATCTCCAATGCTAATATGGATGCAAGTGATCTCTAATGCAATATATAGATGCAACTCTAGATGTATGATAGTAATGACTAGTGTTTGGTCCCTCATTATGGTCTCATAACTTTATATTTATAGGGTTATCTTGATCTAATTTTGTAATTAACCCTGAAATGACCAAGTAGAAAAAGATAAAAAGCTAAAACGACTAGAAAGATCCCAAAAAGTGGTTGGAAAGTGCAAAATGGATCAGGGTGCCCATGGTGGGAATAGGGTGCCCATGGGCACCCATCGGGGATAAAATGATGGAAGATGATGAAAAATGACTGGGCATATAGGTGTAAAAGGTTGGGAATGACAGAAAAAATAAGAGAAGATGACCAAAAGATGGGGGTTAGTTAGTACTTTCTTCACTTAAGAACCTTCTAAATAGTAGTATGAAACCGAGATAAAATAATGTCTAAAGTGCATGATTTTGTGTCTACATTTTCCCCTACTTTATGTTGGTGATCGGAAAGCTCGGTAACTTAAAGTAAATAGAGATGCGTACTTGATGTTGATGTAGAGTAACAAAAAAGGTGTACCAAAGGACTAGAAAAAGCATGGAATGACAAAAAGATGATGGAGCATGGAAACTAAAGATGAAAATGCACAAAAAAGTGATGAGAGTGAACCTAGGGTGGAATGTGTGTGCTAATGCTGATGTGTGTAGTGTACCTACATGGTTAGTATGCGAAGTGTGTTGTTGTGAAGTGTTGTTGTTGATGTCATTGTTGTTGCCCCCATTTGACTACTTGTTTCTCATATGACCAAACCTATAAGGAGAAAATGATCAAGTAGTCAAATATATGTATATGTGTGTAAAAACGCAATGTAAAAGATGCATGTAAAAGTAAAGTATGTGAAATAAAAAAGTGTAAATGGAACATGTGCACCTGATCCATGTCGAGAGAAAGAGTGTAGAAGGATATCCTATACTATCGGGGTTTTTTGGGCAATTCGATGCCATAGGCTGAAGAAGTATAGGGAGGAAATGCTCCATGTTCTCCAACCTTTAACTACTTCCCTGAACTATGTGTGAAGATATCTTTGTATTGTCCTAGTTTTTGGTGATTCGATGCCACTAGCTGAAGTAGTGTAGGGAGGTACACCCATTGTAACCTCCAAGCCTGTAATTGCTTCCCAAAATGCTAAGGACTCCATGTCCTGTAAAATACGTTGTGTGTGGAGTTTGTAGATTGGTCTGAACTCACTTGTTGTATGTAAACCCATAATGCCAAGGGTGGAAAGTGCACTGAACTAAACCAATGTAAACGTGTTGTGTAGACTATAAAACCCCAAATGATGCCCCCTCTTTGGGGGCACATGTAACCTCATTGATAAGAGAATGCATCCCCAAAAGAGGACCAGCCGCATGAACCCTGAAACTCTACCCTATAGGAAGGGAATACACTTGGTAGAAACCAAGGTGTACACAAACAAGGATGGCTAGCCAAAGATAAGTGTTAGTACGAACAAGCATGCATGTAAAAGACAGTGTGTAATCTATGCAAACAATGTTGTTGGTGAGAAAATTTGTCGGGTGGAAAAACTTGTGGATTTCTTTCCAACGCTCTGGGAATCTAAGTCCCTCTACTTAACCAAAGGTAACTGTCGTATATGCATGCATGTGAAAAGGTGGATTTCTGTGGTGGCCTTTCGATCGGGGATCCAACAGGGGACACTCCACTAACCTTGCAGAAAATCTAGCAATATATTGCTAGGGAAGACTTTTTCTGAAGAGTGGGAAAGGGGAGTGAGAAAAGATGTAGGAGAACTAATGCTGTAGGTAGAAAATCGATTCTGTACACACACTAGTTAGAAGTATCATCACATGCATTTATGAGAAGAAACAACTTTGTAAGCATCATTAAGACCAAATTAAATTTGATGAACACAAAGTATCAAGAAATCTCTTAGTCAAAGAAAGCT
The DNA here is from genome assembly GCA_018340775.1 of Taxus wallichiana var. yunnanensis. Taxonomy (NCBI): domain Eukaryota; kingdom Viridiplantae; phylum Streptophyta; class Pinopsida; order Cupressales; family Taxaceae; genus Taxus; species Taxus wallichiana. The sequence goes on along the minus strand of CM031235.1, from coordinate 72,317,483 downwards.
AGAAACTCCTTCTTCTTGTATTAATTTATCAAACAAAGTTGTACATAGTGGAGAAATGGAGGAAATTGAGAAGGGGAAATGGAAGAAAATGACTATCTCCTTTGTTCTCTCAAAGTACAATATACTCCGATACGAAATCAATCAAAAACCCCTTAAAATGGGAATGAATTTACAATTTATAGAGTGAGATTTGACTTATCATTTTCCTCATGACCCTCCATATGCCTTATTTCTAGCTTTAGGCTATTCATATTCGACAAAATATTTAAGTCCCTTTTATAATATCAAGGCGACTTAATTTACATTATATTTCTAAAGTCACTTTTAAGTGACTTAAAGGCATATCAAAAAGTGCAAACCCCAACAAAGAATTAGAAAATTTGAAGGGAGAGAAATTTGGGGGAGAGGGAAGAGAGAGAAGAGGAGAAGATGTTGCACTGTGATGAAGTCCAATGGTCCCCGTTCATGGAAATCTCTGATGTAGCTCCCATTGTGCCAAAACTACTCTTTAAGTGTGGCTTACTATTTTTAGTAAATGCCTAGATGGGGGACTTACTATTTTTAGTAAGTGGTCATTTTCACTATTTTCTGCTTCGGATAATCATTCTGGCCTTTTGGAGATCTTCAATACCCGTTGCCTTTGTCTCAGCTACTTTTGATGATGACTTTCCAAACATAGCAAGTCTATATAGGAAAACTTACTATGTTTAGAAAGTGTGTTTCTAGTGCTCTATTTGTGATGGAACATAATTTTTAGATTTGTCTTGTCATTACGATCACACCCTCCAAATTTCACATAGTTTTTCCCACTAGAATGCCTGGAAATAAATTTTGAAAATTTGACCTGGTAGTGGCTTCGGGCACGGAGCTGCCATGATGGCCATTAATGGAGCTCAAAATTTACAGGATCGTTTATGTCTCCATTTTTAATGAAAATAACTCCATTGTGATAGGTTTTTCATTTGGAGCTCGTGTGCAAGTTTTTAGCTCGTTCCATTGCTTGCGAATGATGGGAAATCCAACGAATGTGAGCCATGCACGAAGAGAGGGTTTTGTTAGAGAAAATGATTCTAGGCACCATTTGACCTCTTGTTTTTTTGCATATTGATCACCTTGAAAAATGAGGAAATATGCAAAATATGGCATCACGATCCGACTTGTATCTTGTGAGATATGAAGATTTTTTGATCGAGTGACTTCATGGTTATCTGGCAAAAACCTTCATTTTCTCCCTATTCTTCGTCATTTCACTCCATTTTTCTCTGATACCTACATATTTATATGTATTCATGGTTTGGAGAGTTTATGTGGCCATGGAAGAGCTGGTTCGAGCAAAAATGGTGGACCGGGTGTCTAGACAATCATGCACGGAGCCATGGCAAGGTGAGGAGTTGTGGAGGAGAAATGAGAGGAAGAAAATGGCTAAGTGCTAGATTTAAAATTTAAAACATGCACATGGAGGGGCTGGGAAAATTTTTATGTCCCTAATTTCCCTAACCTTAGGGACGTGAGGGACATCAATTTCCACGGCGGTCAAGGTGATGCCATATGTCCTCGATCCGACAACAGGGGATTTGGTTGAAAAATGCACCTGGGGGCTAAAATTCAGTCACGTGGGTGTCCAAATGACTCCCCATAGGGGATGGGTGCATTTTTACATGTCTAATGTCCCCAAACTCAAGTACATAAGGGACATCAGTTTCCAAGGTGGTCGTGGAGGTGACACGTGGCCCTCGATCCAACAACAGGGAATGGATGCTCCAAAAATGGACTTGGGGTTGAAATTCGGTCATGTGGGTGTCCAAATGACTCCCCATAGGCGTTGGATGCATTTTTCAAGGTATGATGTCCCCCACCTCATGTGCATAAGGGAAATAAAATTCCAAGGTGGTCCTGGAGCCGACACGTGGCGCCGTATCCGACGACAGGGGAATTGATGCTCCAAATAAGCACTTGGGCTGATCACAAATCCGGAGGTCATATGAGGGTCCCAAAGGTCATATGGGGGCTGGGAGAATTTTCCAAAGGATTATGTACCTGACATGAGGGACGTTGGGGACATGAAATACCACCAGGATCTTGGTGGCCGACACGTGTCCTCTCGAAAAAATGACTAAGTCTTGAACTGCCTTTGAGAGGGTAACTTGGAATGAAGATAACTTGAGCTCCTGATGGAATTTATTAGTGAAATTTTATATGATCCTAATTGGAAATGAAATTTTCAATCCAATGGTTGTGGTCTCATGTCTTTATTCATTCATCTGATCCCTAAAAAATTAGGTTTGTGATTTGAGACTCCAGTTTTACCTGATAAAAACTACTGCTGCCAATCCTATGCACCAAGGTGTTGTGAAAAATATTATTTCACCATAATTTAGGCCTTTGAATCCTCTTTCCAAAAATGTTTTGTTTTAATTCTAACTCCATCTAGAGCTCCCAAAATCTTCTTCTGAAGCCCAACAGTTGTTTTAGGCCTGTGAATTGCCTAGGCTTGTGAACCCTATTTTTACTCATAGTGTTCCAAGTCTTGCATAACCTCCCAAAGCCTTCCAAAATAATTTCCATGATGTTCTAAGGTCTTCCATTCACCTCCATGTTGAATTTTTCCTTTTTTTCCACTCCAGGGGTTGATCCATTCTAGGAAGGCCAGCGATAGCCCTTCCCGTGACTGCCCAAAATTTGCATTTTCAATGAACTCCTAAAATCACCTAGGGGGAATGAATGGAATTTCCTAAATCACCTAGGGGGATGTTATAAATTTTTTTGGGAGGTCATTTGGACTAACTGGACAGATCCGGGGTTTCCTAGGAATGATAAAACATGAAAATTTCGGCATAGGGGTATAGTTGTCGTGCTTGGAAACTTCCAATTTACTCGTTGCACATTTGCACGAAAACAAATGTATAAGCTACCAAAAAATTAGTGTAAACATGCAAGAATATAATAAATCTATAAAAATTGGGTTACAAACACAGACATCACTCATGATGTTGCAAAACACGTAAGGCCATCATGGCCACAAACAACAAACAAGTTTACACACCAAACAAAGGGTAAGGCCCACATAAAAAAACAATTAATAAAAAAATGGAACAAACAAGTGTTGATCGAGAGAACACTTGATAGAAATCACATAAGAAGTCCGCATGAGAAAGAAGGTCATATTCAAAGGTGAGAGAGGATAGGGAGAACATGCGCGCGGGTAGAAGTTCGGTTTTCGGGACTTATCTGTTTTCACTCTGAAGGTCTATTTTTGTAGATGGCATGCGAGCACAAAAATGAGGAAGAGATGTGTGTGCCACACATTGGCTATTTTTGGAGGATTGGATACAAATCACTTTGCATGGACACATGCCGAAAATAAATCAGCTCTTTGTTAGTTAGCTAGCGGTAGTTTGTTGTTAGCACACTTGCATGCGTGGCTAGTTTTGTAACAATGTGTGACTAATAATAGCATGTGACCTATTTTGGGAATATATAAGTGGTGAAGGAAAGTCCCGCCCTTATAATTAATTCTAAAACTATGTAATAGAGAGATGGACATATACAGAGATATAGATGTGAGTGCATACATAGAGAGATTATGTTGTTACGTGCATACTACTATTATTGTAATGAAGCTTCGTATACTTATGATATTTAATATAATGGAGGATATTGGCTGAATCTAAGTGTTAGTTCTATGTGTATCTGAATCTAGTATGTCTTTGGTCTCATCATGGTTAATAATTAGTTTTGTTCTCCCTTAAAGATAGATCTGGTATGCTCTATAGAATCATTGTGTTAGTAATAGAACTATATATGTTAAGTCTTCATCATGCTAACATCCTACAACAGCAACCCTAAAGGGGAGTTGGTACCTTTATGTGCTTCAAGTGAGTGCTCGGTCTAGGATGAGTGATGTGCTAACGTGACTATGGTTTATTGGATTTCTATAAGCTGAATTCTAGGTTTTATCAACAAGTATGGAAGAAAATATCCCTATATAAAAATGCTGCCCATGAAGCAAACCGTTAGCATGTTAGAAAGATAATTAGTATGTCAAAAGTGTGTATAACCAAGGAACATAAAGTGCTAAGTAAAAATGAAATAATAATGCCTGTGAGAGATGAATGTGGATGCCCCCAACAATTATGGAAGGGTAGAAGGAGAGCATCCATGATGCGTGTAAGAGACCTATATTTGTGATCACCACTAGAAATAGATGTGAACACAAATGTGTGGATGATATAGATAAATTACATAAAAGTAATCTAACTAACATGTGTAATAAAGTGACCATGAACAAAAAAGTAAGCAAAATTAAGAGTGACCATAATATGCGATATCTTTGTGGATGGATGGAATGGAATGCAAAATGGAGGGATAGGAGCTGTGTGCCCCGAGTGGATGAAAATGTATGCGGTGAAGTTCATTTGGTTTCCCCCTCTGTATTCAAGAATGAACTGAAAATGAAAGTGCACCATTAAGAAATGGTCAAGTGTGTTGTGTGTTTAACGCACCGTGGTGAATGTGTAGGTGTAGTGATGATATGTGTCCTAGTGATGATGTGTGTGTGAAACCTATAACTGAAGTGTATATCATGAACAAATGAACATATAAGTGATGATTTAGCCTAAGCATATATCACTATAAGATGAATGGATGAGTGATGATTTATCCTAAGCATATATCACTATAATATGAATGAATGAGTGATGATTTAGCCCTAAGCATATATCACTATAAGATGAAAAGAGGGAGTGGTGATGTAACCTAAGGTGTATAAAACTACAAAATGATAGAATTGTGATGATTTAGCTTGAGGCGCATGTCACAAGTCTGGAAATGTTGCATGATGAAAGGTAGAATAGTAAATGTGTGATGAGTGTAAGGTCCATTTGATTTGTAAACCCTTGGCAGTTGAGTATGGACCAAGGAACTAAAGTGTGTCATAGGGTGGTGAGTGTAGTGCGTAGAAGACAATGTAGTATATGTAATGATGAAAGATGACCATATGATGAATGAAATATACAAAGTGTGTAGAATGCAATGCAAGATGTGTGAAATGTGTAAAATGTAATGCAATGTAACATGTGTAGAGATACTAGTAAAGTAGTATGTAGTATAATGTAATGCTAGACTCATATATGTAGAATATGTGGGACATAGAGATGTGCAACGTATGATGTAAGGCATATGTCGCGAGATGTAGTGTAGAGATGCTAAATGTAATATGTGTAGATAACCTAATAGTATGAAGTGTGTGATATGTATAATGGAAAATATGATGAATAATATGCAACACTAGACAATAGAAGTATGATATATGCACAATGATGACTAATATGATGTATGATGTATGATGTGCGATGTGTGATGAAACATAATGTGTAATTCCTATAGTGCATTGTGTGGGGTTCATGTGTGGTAATCCCTCAACATTCAAGTGTGAACTGAAGCACAAGAGTGTTTCATTGGGTAGTGGTTGATGCTAGAACGTGTGATGAAAATGCCTATATGAAAATGCAAAGATGATAGATGCTAGGGTGAGTGGGGTGTAATAGATGAAATTTCCCCAAGTATATATGAGTGAAATGAACTAACCAATGATAATGAAGAACAAAGGTCCATCATTTGATGTATGTAGTGATGAAAGCATATGATTATGGGATGTATGTATAACAATGTGAAAATGCGGTATGTGCAAATGCTAGAAGTGTGATGTACAACTATGTAAGGATGTAAATGAATGATAATGCAAAGATAAGAAATGTGCCTATGATGATATGATGATGAGAGAGGGGGATGTGAATACTATGCCCTAATGTATGCATGATGAAAGAGGCTATCATGTAATGTCATCTAGGAGATCATCACTCTTAAGATCATAGTCGAATGGATAAACATTGGTGACTTGATAAGCAATAGTGTCTGGTTGATCACGTAATGAGCCATTAAGGCATAAGTTTTACATTCCCATAGCATATTTCTCATTAATGAATGGAGAAAGTGGATAACCGTGTGCATACTAATGAGTGAGATTTTGAGTGTATCCCAAGAAAAATCTATTACAAATAAAAACATGTCCAAAGGGCATAGGAAATGATATGTCTATATGATTAGGATATAGAGTTCCCCCAATATAATCAAGCCATGATTTTCCTAATGTAAGTGGTGAGGATTGAGGAGTGCATGTGAGAAATATCGTGAGGTGAAAGATACGAAGACCATAAGCGGCAGTGATGATTACATACCAAAAATAAAGATGAAAAGCATATGGTGTAGGATAGAGGTCCTCAAAGCAAAGCCTAAGCGAGCCAACCTATCATGTGTACATATAGTGTCATCACATGTAGGATTAAATGGAATATGTTCCCAGTATGAATTATTCATGAAGAGTGTGCAAGTAAATGGTGGGCATGCTAAGGGAGATGGTACATGTGAAGGTGTATGTGATAGAGTGATGTCCATGGACTAGACAAGTGCCTGATAAGGAATCATAGTAGTAGTAGTAGTAGGTGGCACAAAAGAAACTACATCTATCACACAAATGGTACCATCAAGTGGTGGTAAGTGAGGTGGTTCTTCTCGAGGTTGAGGATCATCTGTAATATCTGTGCATGGAATAGGAAGGTTGGTATTAGGAGCCCTATCACAATACTAAAAGGGGTCATGATCACGAAAGATGGTATACTCAATGCTCTCATGTAAGAATTTGACACAATTATGGATAGTAGAAGCAACAACTTACACATCATGAAGGCATGACCTACCAAGTAGACAATTTTAGGAGATTGGGAAATCAAAAATGAAAAAGACAGTGTGGATAATTTTTAGACCAACAGTAATAGGTAATGTAACGTGGATGAGACATGGGTGGAAAAAACCATCATAAGAATGTAGTGATATAGAAGATGGACTAACGTCACGAGTGGAAAGACCTAAAGCTTCAAGGAATTACATTGGACACAAGTTAAGTTTAGATCCATTATCAATCAAAGTATGCTTAACAACAACATTATGAATATGAGAGATGATATGTAGCGGCGGGTCATTATCAAAAGTGTGAACGTCGGTGGGAAGGTTAGACTTGAATACTATATGTGAAGAAAAAGCATCGAGAAAAGGCTTGATAAACCGAGTCTAGATGCATGTCAACACGAATGTGAGTAGTAGCAAGAAAGTGTTGGACTCTATGTAGTAAATCAGGATTTGCAAGAAAATAATCATTTATTGAGATACTCATGATGACCAAACCCTAGGATGACAAGCAATGAATGAAGAAACAAAAAGTGTGAATGAAGGAAGTGTTGAATAACGGGTTCACAAAAATGATTAACTAAAAATAAGATATTGGGATAGTTAATCTAATCTAGAATGACATGTAAATATAGTAAATAACTATAGAAATGACACAAAAACTATAAACAAGAAAATGCTAACCCTAATGTGTAAGAGAGAAGAGGAAAGAACTCAGTTGAATAGAAGATGCTCACAGGACTATGTTGCAGAGATGATTGGAGAATCTAGAAGCAAGAACAACTATGCAAAAGCCCCAAAAAGGATGGATCTAGAGTATACCTATAAAATGGGTGCCCTAGTCTATGAAAAATCTCTTAAATTGATCTTCACAGGTTTGGCAGATGGTTCGAAACCCTCATTGTCTATCACATTAACTTTGCTGCACTACTCTGGATGTCACTGATATTCCAAGATGATGAAAAGACACAGTAAAAGACCAAGAAGGAGTATCAAAACCCTAAAAAATAGGAATACAAATGAATGGGTTGGACTGACCTTAGCTGCCACAATAATGGGCTTACTAACTGAGCGTTGCATTACATTTCAGACCCAAGTGTAATTTTGGTGTGTATGTGCATCATGTGCCCTATGTGCTTTTGTGCTAGTCACACTTTGTGAAGTAGCAAGCAATAACTAGATGTAGAAAATGTAATATAATGTGTGCATGGAATATAATAGAATCCTCCCCTATCTTTGTGTGTGATGTAGATGACCTAGCCTTGTACCTTGTGATGGAGCTATGTGGATGCAAGTGATCTCTAATGTAATATATGGATGCAACTCTAGATGGATGATAGTAGTGACTAGTGCTTGGTCCCTCATTATGGTCTCATAAATTTATATTTATAGGTTTCTCTTGATATAATTTTGTAATTAACCTAGAAATGGATGAGCAACAAAAAGATAAGAAGCTAAAACAACTAGAAATATCTCAACAAGTGGTAGGAAAATGTAAAAGGATCGAGGTGCCCATGGCACCTCCGTACTAGCTGGGTGCCCAGTCGGGGGATAAAATGATGGAAGATGATGCTAAATAACTGGGCATGTAGGTGTAAAAGGTTGGGAATGAAAAAATAAAATAAGAGAAGATGGCCAAAAGATGGGGGTTAGTTTGTAATTCTTCACTCAAGAACCTTATAAATATTAGTATGAAACCACGATAAAATAATGTCTCAAGTACATGATTTTGTGTATATATATATATATCATGCTACTACCTACCTTATGTTACGCAACGTGATCCTTTTATCACACATGGTCTTAATCTGAGCAATTTCCCTAAGAGCACCTTCATCCCTACCACTTGTAGTAACTTTTCCTTCGTGGCAATACTTTAACAAACACCCTTAGATGTGTCAACTTGTATAAATCCCAATGCTAATGAATTTATGTTCCTCTTTCGCACACTAGCACCTAGTTCACCCCACACTAAAATTATGTGCAATCCTTTGCACATGAACTCAATAGATATTAATTTTCTTCCTGCACACAAGCACACTTATTATAACAAAACATAGAAACAAAATAACAAAGAATAATAATGATTGGAAAGAAACACATAAAATGGAAATCTAACCTAAATGGAAATACTATCTTATTACAAACACCAATAAACTTTATTTATAGTATGGATTCATCCTACTCCAATTGTAGTAATGTGGGCAACATGGTGCTATTTAGCACCCGCAACCGACATGTGTCTCGATTCATGTATCTTGGTTACTACAAAAGGTCCCAACCAATGCACCTTCAACTTTTCTGGATGGTGTGAAAACTTGGAGTCATAGAGAAGGACATTCTTTCCAATGTCAAATGTCTTGTTCTTAATGTGCATATCATATCATGCCTTATGTCGCGCCATCTTAGTCTTTTGGCTCCAACTCGCATGATGGTTCACCACTCATCCAATTGCATTAGTTTGTTAATGTGCTCTTCAAAAAAAAATTCATCATCTAATCCACCCGTGTGCACAATATGCAGGGATGGTAAAATGAATTCAACCGGTAGTACTACTACCATGCAAAATCCCAATTGAAAAGGCATGGCCTTATTCAATATTTTATAAGTGGTCTTGTATTCCCAAAGTATAGATGAAACTTTATCATCCCAATATTTTCTCCCAACATCATAAATTTTTGTCAATGTCTATCCCAAAATCTTGTTGAAAGATTTTGCAGTACCATTAGCTTATAGGTGATAAGGAGTAGTCTTATGACATGCCACAATAAAATATTCCAATAGAATTCTTATTATCTCATTCAATAAATGAGTTCCTCTATCACTTGTTAAGCTTAATGGACAACCATACCTGCTAATAATATTCTCCCATAAGAACCTTGATGTTGTGGCTGCTATACAATACTTTGTAGGGGCCACCTCTTCCCACCGTGTAAGATAATTTGTGCAAGTAATGATGTAGTGCACATCAATCATACGCGAGGGTGGTGAAATAGGACCTCAAAGTCAATAAACCAATTTTTAAAAGGCTTCATGCTTGAATAGGTCATAATGACATTTCATCTCTATCTTGAGGCTTTTCAAGGCACTAATAATGATCACATGATTTAACATACTCCTTAGTATCCTTGTACAAATTTTCCCTCCAAATTCTAGCCATTATAATCTTGCACATGGTGGCATCGCCAACAAAATGCCCTCTTACAATCCCATAGTGATCCCCCTCCATAATAGCATTGTGTTCATGTTATAGAACAAAAATTCACAAGACTTCATCACAACCCAACTTGTATAAGTCTCCTCCAATCAACTCGATATGTAATCACGCGTATTACAAGGTGCTTATTCTCTAATGTATTCATTCCCTCTAGTGCCATGCCAATGCACAATAACACTGCAATATCCTCCAATTCTATGGGCACGTGGTTCAATCTAAACAACCGTGCATTGAGCATAGTATCTTCAATGCTCTACACATCCTCACAAGAATTAATCCTTGATAAATGGTCAGGCCCTGAATTGATCTTACCTAGTTTCACAATAAGTGTAAAATCAAACTCTTGAAATAGAAGTATCCACCTGCAAATGTGCCCTTGCAAAACAGGCTTCTTAACCAAGTAATTCAATGCCATATTATCTATATAGAAAATAAACATGGTTGAAAAAAAGTACTGTCTGAACTTGTGCAACACGTAGATCAAATAAAATAGCTTTTCGGTGGTTGTATAATTCTACTCCGTAGGTGTAAAATTCTTGCTTGTAAAGTAATTACTTCTCCCGGTTGTGCTAATACCAATCCAATTTCCATGCCATAGGCATCCAGATGGACATGAAAGGGTTTTTCCCATGAAGGAAAGCACAAAATGGGTACATCGGTAAGCCTCTCCTTTAATTTTTCAAATGTCTACTTGTTGCACGTCACCCTAATAGAATTTCCCTTTAGCCTTCAACAATTCTTCCAAGGGCGTAGAAATATTTGCATAACCTTTTATAAATTTCCTGTAGTAACTAGTGTGCCCTAGAAATCCATGCACCTCACTCTGATTGGTAGGATCTTCTAAACCTAAGATTATAGCTATCTTAGCTAGGTCTACCAATAATCATTCTTTGTAAATGATGTACCCAAGTAAAGTGCCAAAAGGTGTTGTAAATATGCACTTTTTAATGTTGAGAGAGATGCTCAACTGCCTACACCTCTCAAACATGAGCCTTAAATTATCACAATGATCCTTGAATAAGCCATATACTATCTAATCATCCAGATATACTTGTAATAATTTATGAATAAAATCTTGAAAGGTTTGCACAACAATGCACAAGAACACTACTAGTGCATTTTCAGTCCAAAGGGCATAACTGTGTATGCAAAACTTCCCCACTTAGTGGTGAAATTTGTCTTCTCTGGTATTCCTTCGTGATGTGTACCTAATGATAACCAAAAAATCTAAATGTAAGAGAATATATCTCATGCCCAACGACTCCAAGGATTTCTTCTATGAAAGGGGCGGAAAATGATAAAAACACAAGAAGTAACGAGTTTTCGTAATGTACACAAATCCTTATCCTTCCATCTTTCTTAATTCATATGCCCATGGGGATTCAGATTCCTCAATCGGCTCAATTATTCCAGACTTGAGCATCTTATCAATTTCTTCTTTCACATTTACGCGTAGGTTAGGATTCATCCTATAGGGTCTTTTCCTAATTGGGTGCCCACCTTCTTTCAACTTGATCTTCATCTCACATAAAGAAGGATGCACACCTTTTAACTCATGATAAACCCATGGGAATAAGTCCTATAAGTTGCAGAAGAGATCAATAATATTTTTTTCTTCATGTTCGATCAACAATCCCCAATAATGGCCTCCTTAGGATCGTCCTCGATCTTGATCTTTGTAACATCTACTTTTATGAATTAGAAACAAGGGAATTTTTTTACATAATGTTCTCTGTTCTAAATTCATACAATTCAGAACACACATTCCATTTCCAATCCATCTCATAACAGAAAACCATATGTAACTATAATGACTTGGTGTAACACTCGATCTCTCATTTCATGACTCGGTATTAAACCGATATCTCATGTTTAACTTGTTTCCCTATATACTATGTATACTTTGGTTATTTTACCCATTACGGGTCACTCAAGTGTTCTATCTAAGAAGCCTATATGAATATCTGTTACTAATATTCATCTGAAATCCTACTTTCTTAGACTAGGTGACATAAGACAACGCAACCAATAATTTGTGATACTTTGGCCAAATTTTTAAACATGTTTACCATGTTTACATTCCAAGATGACATACTCATCAAAAGGAATATGTATTTCACCCCACTCAAATTGTTATCTAGATTGGTCTTCCTTGACTTCATCAACCAAACCCGAGTCAAAGTTTCACACTAAATAGGGGCAGCTCACATACACTAGTGTTGCAATCTACTCGTGGTGACTAAGGATAAATAGACATACTCAATCAAATCTCGTTGATTGGGTGTGTTTATTTACCTAAGTTAGCATGAGTTGACCACTACACTAGTCCACGTGTCTATCTCTGTTTAGAGTAAAACTATGAACCAAATTTCCACTTATGTCAATTGAGTTAATTGAACTAAGTGGGGTGTTGAAGCATAGCTGGCTGCATCATAGTATCCTCATAATGACTCCCATCATTATGAGGGTACTCTGCGAAAACCCCTATATTACAACAACCTACTAAGTTCTTTCAATACACTAACATACTTAATAAACATTAGATTATTAACCTTCAATTTATTATCTTATTTAATTAAATGATAAACATCACACCTAAGGGTCCACTAAGTACGATTGATCCCAATAAAGGATTTGAAATGTACTTTTACACCAGTTGAAGGTATGCAGATAAAATTTGTATTCATGCATATGAAATTTTTAATCTTAATCTATTATTTCCTTTTATCAATAAATCTTATTTCAATATCAAGTAAGAAAGATCATTAAGTTTCTTTACTATTGTTTAGCAATGTAAACAATCTTGATTGAAAGCTTATTAATTAGACTTAGTGATATCATAATATTTAAATCCATCTTACTAATTCTTTTAAGCTTTCCAATTTCCATTTATCGTTTTCATAAAGTAGAGCATACAACCAATCATCAATGATGATTATACTTTATCACATAATTATGGAAAACATACTTAGTTATGATTTAATGATAAAAAGGAAGTATCCTTTTCTTCCTAATTAAGGACTATTGTCCTATTCATGAAATCTGAAAACATAAAGAGTAGATTCATAATAAGAATGCCACATTCAACTATATAGAACTATCCTTATTCCCTTTTCTGAATAAGGATCTATAAATCATAATCATCATAGTTATACCATTACCCCAAAATTAAATGGTTCGAATATTATATATATATATATCCTTATCCAAGCATCATCCTATACTTTAGAATCCATTAAGCCATGCATGTTAATATTTAAGAATATTAATCAAATCTAAGTCATATATGACCCTTGAATAAATCAGTAATCACCAATCATTACACAACAATCCATTTATCAAAAAGAGAGTTCAATTCACTCCAAGCTTAATAAACATTTCATAAGTTTATAAGAAAACATTTTTCAGAGAAGACAAAAACTAATTGATACATCCTCATAGTTTTACCAACAAGTTCCTTTCAAGAGAATTTCAATACATAAAGCATATGAGTGAAGAAAATGACTTCGTTAATAAAACAAATGTAAATTTCTATAAGTCTTTCTCCTTTCACTTTTCATAAAGTCCATCTGCAAAATTGTTAGCATGAGTCAGTTCACAAGAACTGAGCATGATAAGCACTATAATGTTAAAACAATATGATTTTATCTAATTGTTTCGTAAAAGGAACCCTGTTATTTATGAAAATGTTCCAAGTACTCAAAATAAGATCAATTAAATAGAATTCCCAAAAATCCATAATGTCAAAAAGATAAGAAGTCACTAACATTCTTTAGGTACCAAATTCCCAAAAAGAAGTTAATTAATCCAAAAAATTTAATTCCAACTATGTTACAATTATGTTAATCATTATAAACATGATAACATTTAAAAATTGAAACCATCTATTAAAGAAGAGAATTAATCAAAATTCTTAATCAATCTTCATTAATATCAATTCATTCAACAAGCCATAAGTTCTACTATATCACAACCAATTCCCTATCATCCATATAAAATAAGTTGAGAAATAAATATGAATGAATTGACATGAACATGATGCTATCACTACAGTTCCTCTAATCAAATCCCTATTACAATCCATAAAAGGATGCCAACAAACATAGAAAAACTTGACAAAAATGAAATGTACTCACTCTACATTCCTACAGGTTTATTCTTATCCAAGGACAAGAAAAATCAAACACAAAGACATAGAACTCTGAAAGGCTATCTAACAAAATGATCTCGGGATTCAAAACCCATTTGATTAATTCATATCTATTTAACTAGAGAGAGAGAGAGAGAGAGAGAGAGAGAGAGAGAGAGAGAGAGAGAGAGAGAACTAAAACAAATTGAATACCCAAACAAATGATCAATCAACAGTTGAATACCCAAGAAAATTCCACATCCAAGTTATAGGATAAAGAAAACTAACAAGTTCAAAAGAACTAAAACACAGAGTACGAACTTTACCTTAAAAGATCAAGATCCTGGTTTTAAGGATTATAAACTTCCTTAACAATGATCACCACAACTCACAAATTCCAACATATTTGAAACGATTTCAAAATATGAGCAAGAGTCACCACTCAAATGCTTAAAAATGACCAAATTGCAAGCTCAGTCCCAATGAGACATTTCGCAGAAAGAAACATTCAATAAACATGCTACAGTCACCAAGGAATACACCCACTATAACTCTCATGACCTGATAACCACAAAAATCACCAAGGATGAGAAAGAATAGATACAAACCAAGATATCTCACTCTCGAATCTTGAATATTAATAGATCTTCAAGGGTCATTAAACCAAAATAAAACGAAACCCAGTTTGAAGTGTAATACAACCTAGGTCCTTCCCAAAAATCAACTAAGTCCAAAACTTAAGCCTACCCGAGAAGGGTATTCATGCAATGAAAAACATAACCAACAAAAAGAGAGAAACATGAGATTTACCAGTCCATGTTTCCAAACAGATCCACCTGAGAAGGGTATATAAACAACAAAATGTAACTTAAAAAGACAGAGACATAAGACTCTATCAGTCACCTTAATATTATGCACTTACAATGCTCAAAATACCTCCATCAAAGATACCCAGTATGGGTCGAGGCTTGAATCTCATAACAATAACAAAAGGAGCAGTTATGAAAACTAAGCCAAAAATGAAAGATCATAAAACCGAAATAGGAATCCCAATGTAGGAATTTTTTTAAAAACAAGTTGACCCAAATAATATTTGGTAATACCCAATTCCACGACAACCTGGAAGTTACCAAAATCCAAAATACTCCCCTTAGAACCCTGCAAATTGTTTTAACATCAACATGTTATAAACACCATGAGATATACTTATCAAAAACACAAAATCCCCTTTCACAACCATTCATAGTTAAATATATAGCGAACATATATGTTTTCTAACCTTATTCAAAATCTAGAATCATGTATAACAAACTTCAAACTAGCACAAAGTCATTTCTATTCAAGAAACCATAACTTCATGAAATCCACAGAAGCAAGAAAAGAAAACAACACACGAACATGAAAACCATTCTTAGAGACATTTTCATGAAGAGTAAAGTTCATTTAATGAAAATTTTAGATAAAAGAAATAAATATGAAAGAGATAGAGCCTATCATGCCTAATAGTGCTCCTAGTTTCTCTTCCATGCTTCAGTCTCTCTATGAAGCTTCAACTAAAATATTTCCAACGAAATGCCAAAAAAATCCTTTCTGAACTTCCCCATTTTCTTCTTATAGTTTCCATAACAAATTTTTGCCATTATTTCTGCCATGCAATGGTGAATTTTAATTTGCAACAGAATCAAACTAATAGTTCGAATAATGAAAATACTACATATAGAGCCAAAGAGATTGAAAAATAAAATTCAAAATAAAACCAAACCATTCCTTTTTCCTCCAACCCATTCTACTATTCCCCATGTGTTTTCACTCAGGTCGAGGCTCATTAATGCCAACAGGACTGCCAGTGTCCCCCCTAAAACTCTCACCAATGCCAACTCATTGTTAGTTAGAACTAACAATTAAAAATCCTTTTAAATGAAATTAGCATACTTGCCAGCTCGGTAATTTCCACTACCTTCATGCCTTGGCCAAAATTGGTGGTAAAAGATATTTAATGAAACATTTAAACCTTGTTATTGCCTTTGGAATGGTGCCACCACCATTCAATAACTTGACATCAAAGCCAACCACATTTCCCTTAGGTTAGTTCGATGCCCTTAGGTTAGGTTTCCATTATATTAGTTTATAAACCATAGCTTAGGACCTTAGGAATAGTTCATATAATAGCTTAGGATAATTAGTATCCAAGACTTAGGATAGTCCTTTAATTACCCTTCTAGGAATTAATCATCACAATAAATACAATCACCTTAACTTAGGTTAAGGATAAGATAAATAATCAAAGGAACTTAGATTAATTAGGTCCCAATAAATTAATCAAAGGACATTACCTTTTGCAATTTATCAAAACGACGTTATTAGATCACTTAAAAGGGTGCATGCAAAAGATGCTATAGGATGCCCCTGTGATCCCAAAGAAATCACGAGTTCAGAAATCAACACACTGACCGACTGAATCAAAATGATTGAAACATAAAAAAATCATAGACATGCCTTGGATCACTGCAATTGATCCAAGGTATGGTTATTCCTAATTTTGTAATCAAATAGACTGAAGAACAAGTTCACAAATGTAAATTAAGCCACGTATCATATAGTCTTATTGGACTGAATTTATTTCATTCACCAATGTAAGAATGTTTTTCAAAGTTCAAGCATAAGGAATATGTGAAATACTGCATTATTAATTTCAAAATTGACATGGCATGATTGTATCCAGTTTTAGAAGATAAAACATATCATCTACAAAAAACATGATCACTTAGTTCAAAAGAGTACACCATCTTCAAACAAGAATCATTTATCAATGTTTGCAACTTTAGTTTCAGAAGCAAGCAAGGATAACAACCAAGGTGAGGGTATTATAGATGCTAACCTTCTTGGTCTTCATAGGAGCATGGTATGCACACACATTCTCATATGCATAATCCATTACCTCATACACACCTTTAGTGTGGATAACATCAAAATTGTCAACTTCCTTGTCATCAATCATATAAACCAATTTACCCTTTTCTTTTTCTTTCTAGGTATGACCCATCTGTACTTATTCTATCTCCTCAAGATCAATGTGCACCTTGAGATCAAAAAGCTCAAGCATGAGCTCTTCCACCTTCACGTGATCCCCCAATGTGATGTGCTTCATTATCTGCAATGCTTCATGGACTAGAGGCTTAGTATAAAAATAATCAAAAGTTTGGATCATACCTATAGTCATCTCTTGCCAATTTTTGTTTCTCTTTTTAACTCAGCATGGACATACCATACACACGCAGCCATGCAATGTGGAGTAAAACTTGTGTACCCAAAGTGATGGTGGTAAGGCCTCCTTACCATACACCCATGATATCTCACACTCATAGACGTGATGTGAGGCAAGATACTTCCCATGAAATTTGCATGTTTGTGTAGGTACATTGCTCTGAGTAAACCTAGTGTGATTTTCACTTCTCGCCATTCCAAAAGGCTATCTCTATGTGTTCTCCACCATCGTGTTGCCATCTAATGCAAAGTATAGACCAAAATTTTCCTTGTATCCTCTTCATTCTTTCATTGAGTCTCCATGGTGTGTAAGAATGTATTGGGATTCCCTTCACCTGTATATCTTGGTACCTGAGTTGAGCCAAAACCCTCACCATGTGCGACTTGATCATCCTAGTGACTCATCCTTTAACTTTGCACCCAACCATTTCATATGTGTCATGGACCCATTTATCACAAGAAAAAATAATAGTGTCACTTGTCGATTGCATGTCCTCCCACCAAAGAACACCTTTTTATATGGTTCTATATTCTCTGGATCGCTCACCATCCAAGAATAGATTCTATTGAGCACTTCTTCACTCAAAGGATCAACATAAGGCTTTGTATTCTTTTCAAAAAAAGGTATAATCATCTGCTCATCTTTGTTCTCAAAACTTATGTACCTCTTGTTGAAGTGTAAATCAACATTGTTTGCATAACACTAGGGTCACCCAAGTAATGCTAGAAATTTGTCTACTTCAATGAAGCTCCAACACCTCAAAGTCTCTAGTAAACTTGGATCCCTGAATGATAATAGATGCATCCTTTAGTACCCCAATAGGAATTTCCTTAGTTTTATTTTCCATGTATAAAAAAATTCAAAGATGGCTGCAATGTAGGTCTTCCCATTTGATTCCATGCTTCAAGTGTCAACACATTTACCTTTGCACTGTATCGATCAAAATATTTCTCACTAACCAACCATCAATAACTGCATCAAGTGTGATTTCTTTGTCAAATTCATGGTCTTGAGGTGGTATATTTGCATGAAGTATCTATCTCTCGCACTCTACTCTAGTGCACAATACCTTCTCTCAAAGCCATTCCCTAGAAATGGGATGATATTATCCTGGCGCAACATTTTACACACCTCCTTCAGATCATCCATGTCCTTCTCGGGAGCCCAACATTTTTTACATGGCCTCTTACATGCACCTATTCCTTTAAGAACTATATTTCACCCTACAGATCTCTAATGAATCTCATAGTCTCTTGATAAACTTCCTTTTGATGTGCCACATCCGGCTACTTTCCATGTATCACTTCCTCCCATGTTATAAGCATATTGGCCTTCGAGGCTCACATACACGTGCTTTGCCTCAATGCACATCGTAACTATCATGGGTTGTAACTATGGACCAGTCTTCTTAGGAATCCATTGATCAACATTTGCATGTTGCACCTTGATTATCTCAACACCCTTATCTTTCTTCTTTTTTTACTTATGTTCATATAAATCTAGGAAATCATCCAACTTATGTGGCTTCCCATACCATGAACATGTGGCATTCTGAGGGAAATCTTGTTGGTAATGATCCGGTGATGCACAAGTGTAAGAAGCTCCTTGAGAAAACCTTCCTCTACCACCATCGCAACCTCGGCCTTGATATCCTCCCCGGAAGCCTCGATTCCAATTATCTCCATGGTTGTTCCCTTCATTATGTTGTCCTTCTTGCTCATTGGATCCACTCACCACACTAGTTTGGTGCAATCCTGTCTTAATGGATTTGTAGATGCGATCAATCAATCTGTAATAAGTGGTTTCATGAGTATGGGACTTACAAATCTTAAAGTACAGGGACACCTTCTAAATCTCGCACTGCAAAAGAGGGCAATCCTAGACATCATGGTTTAGGTGACAAACTTCACAATCTAGTAATAACACACACACTGAATTGCATGGGAAATTATCCTTAATATTTCCTTCTACTTCACAAGATGTTTATTGCGCGTCTCAAGTCTTGAGTTGGCAAAAATATTCTCTAACTATTTTACCATGGCTGCAATCTCGCCTCTAAGAATGGGTGTAGACACCTAAAATATGCCTATGCAATTTTAATACTAAAATTATACTAATTACCCTCTTTCCTATCATTTCCATTATAATCAGTAACTTCTTGTTAATTAAATAACATCTCCCTCCATTTTGATCCATTAACAACACTTTGTTAATTAACTAGCCTTTCTCCCATTCCGGATGCCAATTAATGACACTTTGTTAATTATAACCCTCTTCAAATCAATTAAATAACTATTATGAGTTAATTCAACATTTTTAACCTTAGATTTAGTCAATAAACCCTCTTATTAGTTAAATCCCCCTTTCAAATAATCTAAATCCTACCTATTTCCCTCTAAATCATCTCTAAATAGATTTCTAAGCTTATTTTAGCCTATTAATTAATCCTAGTTAATTAATTAAATCATCTCCAACTCCCATGAGTTGCTAATCACTTGTTAATTCCTCTAATCAAGCTTATTTCTTCTAAATCTACTTTATCCTTTATCCCACATGCACTAGTTTGCAAGCTTCTCCCAAATTGGAAAGCTATATAAAGGACCCTCCTACATTCTTTCACACCTACACCATGCTTTGAATAGTGAACTACTATAGGCATATGATAAGAGCCTTCTCCATTGTTGGAATAACTACTTCATCTTTGCATCCATTCTCTAATTGTTGAGTAGAAAGGAAGATCTAAGTATGGCCTTGTATCCATTTCTTAGTGAGATCCTTCCCTCTCTTTATAGACAAACAAAAAAATTGATTCCTCATGATTTAAAGAGGCTCATGCTTATAAGTGATCACATGTTACAAGAGTAGGAATGGTTAACATTAGGTGATTTAATTCATATTTATGCAATAAAGTATCTAATTCATGGTTATCATGATGTTAATAGTAGATTTAGATTTTCTTTGAGACTACTAGGTGTTAGTTTCTTTCAATGAGCATAACAAGTTTACCATGTACACATTTGGCACCCCTGGTGGGACTTACTCCATTGTCCTTTGCATTAATTTCAAGTTTTTGTAGATTAGTTTCAATTTTGGTTACTAACCCTATTTTTAGCATTTATAGATAAATCTTGAGTTTCTTAACTAGTTTAGTTAAGTTTGCTTGGTTTTAGTGTTCTTTGTAGGAATAAAGGAGGTGAGGTGCTACCAAATTTGAAGCAAATTGGCAAAGTTTTGAGCTTTTTTGACATTGTTCTTGTCAAATCTCATGTTTTGATGTTACACATGTGCCTTGCACTAGCAAGAAGAAGAAGGTTTGCGCTACTACAAAATTCCATGCACTACCACTATTAGGTTTGTGCTATTGCTATTAGGCTTGTAATAGTGCCACTCAGCTTGCATTTTTGTTGGCTTGGATTTTTCTCCTCTGTGTTAGGTTTGCATTTTTGCTTGTAAGCTATGGTACGACTCTATACTTGTACTAGTGGAACACTATTTTGTGTTTCTGTCTCAAACCTACATTTTTATGCATACCCCTATGTTAGTGCAAGTTGCCTTGTGCTAGTGGCCTTAGCCTTGTATTATTTCTAAAACTCACCACGCTACTTGTTATATAGCCTTGTACTAGTGCTCTGCATCAAATTTTGGTTTAGTTTTTGAGGTTTCCAGATTTTGATTTTTGATGTTTGCTGCTGTTCTATAGGATTTCTAACTCTGTTTCACAAGTTTTTACATTTTTAATTTGATTTATAATATGTTGTCAAGCTTTAATGAATGTAATGTTTCCATGCTTTGTTTAAGTTAGGCTAAAGTTTGTGTATGCTCTTCTCTTGTACCTTTGGGTGATCTTGAGAAATAGAAGAAACTTTAGTCTTCATTTTATAACATTTTGGTTAAATGGAAAATTTAATATTTTCATTTTTTCTCAAGGGAATGAAAACTTGATCAAGAATTTCCATATTTCATTTGATTTAAGTTTTCTTTTGCATCTATCTAGTTGAATTAATTGTTGTGTATGCTCTTCTCTTGCATCCTTGGACAATCTTGAGAATCAAAAGTAACTTTGATTCACTTTCTATAGGAACTTCTAAATCTTCACGTATGCAAGACCTAACACTTGTCAAAGAATTGGGATCTAAACAAATACTAATTACAAGTGTGTTGCAGGTTGCCAATGGTGTGCTAAACCACATTCTTAATTCAAGATAAAAAACACCACTTCATTCAAAACAATGTATTTACAGGTTTGGATAAGGGATTAAACCCATCTGCTTTAAACTATGGGAAGTGTCTTGGCATAATCCATAAAACTCATTGTTAGGATTACCATAGGAACTGCAAAGTAGTCCACACCTTGAGAGAACTGGTGGAAAAATGAGAAGTTCCCATTACCAAATTGAATAGAACAAAAATCCCATGAGGAAAAGCTTCAAGTGACTTGTATGAGGCCCCATTTATTAATTTGACTGTGGGGTAATGGTCCATTTTCTATTTTAATAGAAATGCATACATAAAATAGGTAAGAATTGGAGAGTTTGTGAACAAAATCCTAGGAAAACATTTGGCATTGGGGCCAACTTGAATTTATCCATTGTGTTCCAAATATCTCACAAAGCAAAAATTCTTCGAGTCAAAACCATGTTATTCGAACAAGGGAGAGTTCATGGAAGTTTGTGACACGTGTTATTCATCATGAAACTTACAAGGCATAACTTTGTCCTAATTTCTACCTTTTCATAAGACAAGGTGTAAATTTGCTAAATTTAGGCTAAGTATTTTTCATCACCACTTAGTCTACTCCTTTTTTTTTTCTTGTTTCAATTTTTGAGACAAAATAGAGCATACATACATGTGCATATCAAAAATAATAGTTTTCACCAATTTTGTATTTTACTCACATGAGTAGGTTGTAGTGCTTATAAGTGTGAGTGTTGAAATTGTGCATCTTCATGTTTTGATAGCCACTATCTCACATCCATATTGAGACTCATGATCATTGTAGTTAGGTGATCCTACCTTGATTTACCCTTTACGTCGTTACGTTGCTTGCATTATAACAATATAATTGTGATACTTACATCTTATTTTCCCAAACTTGATATAAGTGTCTTGATTATCTTGTTACACTTTTTACATTGTAGTGATTCATTGATATACTTAGACCTAGTTTTTTATTCAAACATTTCCTTAAGTCTTGGGAGGTGTTGTTGTTACATTGTTCGCATTGTGTCAGTCCTATTTTGATACTCACATCTTGTTTTCTCTTAAAAATTGATTAAAAGTATCTAAGATAGTATTGTTACGTTGCCCACATTTGTAACTTCCATTTTTCAACACTTAGACTTTGTTTATATTAAACTAAGTCTAGAGTATATACTTTACGTTGTTACACTATTCACATCACCACAACCCCTTTTTAGTATTTAAATCTTGTTTGATCCAAAACTTGATTTACATACTGAAATTGTGTTGTCATCTTATCGGTAACAAATCTTTTAGATAGGTTGTTAGACATAAGGACAATTGAATCTTTATTCATGGTTTTGCTAGATATTATTTCCTTAGGATATTCTTTCATCAATGACATTTGGTTGTATATTCTTTATCCCTTTGGGACATTCTTTGTAGCTATATTAGGACATTCTTTAGGGAATTCTTTAGGATATTCTTTGTGACATTCCTTGTGACATTTGCAGCTATCACACTACTTGGTTTTCCTAGGGTCCATTTTAATCAACCTTAGTAAAAACTTTCACATTATGCCTCCTATCACAAGGATGGGGCATCAAAGATTAGGGTCAAACCATTTTGTTAATGACAAGTTAAACCCTATTTATGAAGACAATAACATGGTTGACCATAGTGGTGACGAGGGAACTCTCCTTAGAATGAATTTGAATTTGATCCTGCCCACATGGATAACTTCCTATTCCAAAATAGGAATGAATTCCTTATGTGCATCATAGAATTAGGGGCTAAATTTCCATCTACATTTTATCCTACTCTCCTCACAAACATGGTTCATGGAGAGGAATAAGTAGAGCATCCCCTTCACAATGTTGATGAAATCCTAAACCCAGGACATGCTTCTACTTCCGGCCAATGGAATGAGGAAGAAGTTCCTTCTCAAAATAATTACGGTTATCACATCCCCATTGTTAAAATTCATTGCAAGGATCACGAGGAACATAATAACCAAGAAAAACAACCTCCTCATGAGAATCACAAGGAGAAACAAAACTAAGAGGTTACAATAGAACCAAAAATACAAGCTCTTACTTGTCAATTGGAAAGTTTAGCTTCACATGTCAAAAAGAGCCTACAAAGACTCCAAGACAAGAAAAACCTGGAGCTTTTGTATCATGAGTTTTATACTAAAAATCCTCATTAAGAAAAACATAAAGAGGGGTATCATGAATTATACACTGATAATAAAGGCGGTGAAACATCTAGACTTAACCATGTATATATGCCTGCTTCACCTACGCATGGTCAAATCTTCGACCAGGAATGGTTATCTATGAAGAACACCCTCACTTCTTTACAAGAAGGCAATGTGGGACATATCAAGAAGTATCAATTTGAATAGTTATGCCCATATAAGTTTGATAGAGCTATGTTGAGAACACCTTTCCCTCATCACTTTGATTCTCCAAATTTTGATAAGTATAAAGGTAAAGGTGATCCATGGGACCATGTCAAATAATTCTTTATGGCATGTCAAGAGGTTACATATAGTGATAACTATCTCATTTGCCTCTTCCCATGGAGTCTAGGGGACAAACAATTGAATGGTTCTTACACATACCTAAGGGGTCAATTGTTATATGGTAGGAATTAATAGAAAAATTTATGTGTCACTTTTCCTTTAACATGGAAAATGATGTCACCATGATAGAATTATGCAATACAAAACAACGAAATAATGATAACTTCGCTAGTTTATTACAAAGATGGTGAGGCTTAGCTAGTCGGTTCCCTTTCTCCATACCAGAGAAATAACTGGTTAGAATTTTTGTACCTAATCTACACCTTGAGATTGCTTTCCACTTGCAAATTCATTATGGAAACACCTTTGAAGAGGTTATCGGAAAAAAGCCAAATCGAAAAATTGTTATTAGCCAAAGGGACCTTAAAGCCCTTTTCAAGAGATAACCATAAATCAAAGCCTATAGATAAACCAAAGTTATTTTAAAACAAGAATAAAAATGTCATAGGTGATGGTATAACTGATTCTAAATGTGTGCAGATAGTTCTAAATAATGTTCCTTTGAAACTTACCATAGGAACTATTGCACTTGAATTTAAGCATTGTGCGTTCACCCCTCTAACATATTCTTTGTCTTTTATATTAAAATAGTTGAAGGTAGTAAACATGGTTAAATTCCCAAACACTATACCTTATGGAGATGATGCACCAAAACCAACATGGTTTCGAGAAAATGAATATTATGGGTTTCATCGTGTTAGTGGTCACAATACTGATAAGTGTCTAAAGTTAAAACACTTCATACAAGATATAATTGATAGTGGAGATGTGGAAATGGATTCCCAAGACCTAACAAGTCTTCCAATCAAAACTTGGGAATTTACAAGGAACCTTTCCCTAAGCATAATAAAGGGGAGAAGAAGCCGAATCAAGGTCAGGTCTTCCCAGAATAAGAGTACCAACTATCTTTTGCCAAAAAAATCCTTTTGATTCTCTAATTGGTTGTGTTAACCCACATATTGAACATATCAACACTATTAAGATTAAAGTGAGAGAGTGTGCCATGGAAACGTGACGTGCTTGCCTCATTATCCCAGAACCTCCTCTGCCTACCCCTCAGGATAGTCATTATGAAATTTTAGAATAAATTTAGAAAACCACTACTAATATTTCGATCATGGACCTCTCCAATATCTAATGTTCACAAAGACATCCTTTGCAAAATGTTATAGAAGTCGAGTGTCTGTATGATGGAAAAGTGAAAAGCGAGCGTGGGAATCTACAAGAAACTCTTCCTCGCACCTGACCTCCCGAGGTCATGCCGAGACAGCCGGTGGGGATGGAATATGTGTGAGATGCAGACAAACTAGTTAGGCAATCTAATGTCTTCAATACGCACTAGTGGAATTTGTGAATCGAAGGCAAAGAAGGCCCTTCTAACCTGAACTGGTGTGATAGATCGATCGTGCAAGGATGATGATCTTGAAGGCTCCAATCAATATCAAGCTCACGGCGTCATTTGATCTATGGGTTGTGGAATACGTGGAAAACGACTGGGATAGTTTCATGTATTTCTCTGGGCCAGTGGTCATATGGTGGATGGTAAATATAGCCAATTACATGGACGATTCTCGGCCTAGTCCGAATTCCCTAGCTCGGTTGGCTGCTATGTCTAGCAAGGATAATTGTTCGATAATGATAGGTGGAAGTGGGGTAGATCGAATACTAGTGTATGTAGGTCGATTAATCTATGTCTAATTCTCCGTGGATTCATTAGGGCTGCTTGAGGATTTGTGGGTCACAATCGTAGATTCTTAGTTGTTGTGGACATCTTGCTATGGTCATGCGTGAAATCAAGTCCTAATCCCTAATATCCATGTAATCATATGCTTTCTCGGCTTCTATATTTAGGATCAATAAGCTGTGTGATTTTCTCGGAATATCTTACGGTGTTTGTGCAACCTGGATTCTTAGGTGGTATCTATATCTAGAAGAATGTCTGCCCCTCATCAAATCATGGGACGAAAGATCACAACCAAAGGTTTGTTCTCTTCGAACCCTTCTACGATCATATGAATGTTGCCTAGGGTAATCTGTAGTTTGGTTGATTCGACCAAAATGTGTGTGCTTGGTCGTCTTCTATGTTTAGTCCGCTCAACTGGGAATTGATTTGTTGCAAGCTTACCATTGTTCGGAAGACTTGAATCCTAAGATTTTGATCTATATCAGTTATCGCTGTGATGAGATTGGGCTGGGGCATGATTGGCTTGAATATGTATTCCCTGGGCTCTCTAGGTCCCGTGATTGTCATACAAAAGCAACAAAGTAAAGAGAACTACAGTAAAATAAAATTTAACTATGTGAAGTATATCTATAGTATGTATGACTTCTTTATTTTTTTGTGTTTTCTGACGAGCTTTACGAATTTAAGAAAGCAACTATTTAAAATATCTAGAATTGACAGCTAAAATAATAATTTAAAACAAAAAAAAAAAGTGAGTGTAGCTATCATGTCATGTAATTTTTAGATCTATTCTAAACAATAAAATAGCTTATCTAATCTATTTGCAAGACTCTCAATCCTACCTCAGAAGTGAGGAGTGAATCATAGTTTCTTAGAAACTATCAATCCCCACAGCTTCCCTGGCAATATCGAGAGTAAAATTAATTGAAATAAAGCAATTAACTACTCTATTTGATATGATTCTAACTAGAAATTTGAAAGCTAGAACACGGATTACAAGATGAGAACGTGGCGAATCCGCTGGTGTGTGTGATCTTGTCCCCTCAGTGTGATCTCCTCGTTCCTTCGTGTTCACGTGGATCCAAAAAAGCATGTAATGCTAGCATCAACATAGGTAGATATTGGGATAAAGGCAGCTCAGAATACACACTGAATACAATGTGAGTAGGAGAGGGATAGCGCAAGAGTACAGAGCTTGGCTTATGCAATTCCTAGCGGGATTTATTGTGAGTCATGCAACATAAAGTGTCCAGAACCTGAAACTATCCTATTTGAGGAGAAAAACCTGCAACTTTAATGGCTTCCTAAGCTATTCTACTCCAATGGATTGGATGAAATAACAACACTGCTTGCACAAGATGGATATGTGGCTTACCAACAGTAAAACAATGCTAACTAAGCATGCAATGAAAGAAACTAAGCATTCTAAGAAAAAGGAAAACTAAATCTATTGCAAAGAGAAATTAGAGGCAAATTTTGAGGGGCCATTTAATTGATCATAAGCCAACTATTTATAGCATTTGCATTTACCCAAGGTAAAAACCAAATGGAACTCTTAAACTATAAACAATGGCAAAACACTATTCCAGGGAACCAAAATCGTAAATGCAAGCTTATGGCGGTGAAAGAAAGCTGGTAAAATGTTGAAAATACGTGAGTTGTGTTAAAAGAGCTTTCTGGAAAATGTGTAAAGGACCGCCGCCCTGAGTAGGGCGGCGGTTACAGGACCGCCACCCAGGCAGGGCGGCGGTTTCGTCACTGAAGAGAAAAAGGCTAAGAAAAGAGGGGAAAAGGAAAAAATAAAGCACGCGGGGGCTAAGCGGGGCATGCGGGATGTTAACGCACACTCGGAGAGCTTTTCCGGATCCTGAACACCTTGTGAGGAGACTTGTATCATCATTGGGGCACGTGTCATGTTGTTTTAGCAGTATAGTACCTTACAATTTTGGGTACGTACAGTGTCGAGATGATATTGATCCTATGCACTTCCAAGCCTTGGTTACGTAGATTACTCCTACTAAGCACATAATCTTTAGCCATTAAGAGATTAATGAAGAGGATCATATGCATAACCTACCCTTACATATTGAAGTCATTCTCCATCGTAAGAAGATAAAAAGGGTGCTTATAGATATGGATCGGGCCTAAATATTTTTACTCTGAAATTGGTTTGAAAATTAGGCCGCATTGATGTTGATCTAAAACCTAAGGTCATCACCATCAAGGCCTATGATAATGAAGAGTGGAAATCAACTATCATGGTCACTTTTCCTATGGAAGTGGGGCTGCTACTCATGACACAAATTTCCATGTTTTGGACTTGGAACTTTCTTACAACATGCTCCTCGGTCATCCATGGATTCATGCCATGCGGATGTGCCTTCCATGTACTATTAGTGTATAAAGTTATACCACAAAGGAAAAATTATTATCATTCAAGGGGATCCTCAACCATTTACTCATTGTAGAGCATTATTAGGTTATTTTCCTACCAAATTTTAATGTCCTTATACAACAATGGATGTTCAAGTTCAATCAAAGGCATTCACCTCACGCATTGATCTAGATACCTTAGGCTCTTGTAAGGATGGTGCTTCTACATCAAACTATCCCTTTGCTTCATGGGAGATGAAAGTTATTGCAAATGGCTATGGAGAATATGACCTTTAATAGGACCTCTTAGTATCTAAAATCCCCTATCACCCAAGACATGGGGTAGGCCCAACTACAAATATCAACGATCCCGAGAGCATTGTAACATTGAAAATTTTCTTCCTGGTGGTCTTTTAGTAGATGAAAAGATGTTAGAAAATTCCATATCTTGATCACTTGATGATGATATGGATCCATGCTATCAATCACCCAAGTATGTTATCCCAAATAAAATGATGTATGCTATGGGATACAAAGGATATGGATGTAACATAAATGAGTAAGGTATACGGGAAGCTCTTCGATACCACATCATAAGAATTGTAAGTACAATATTGGTATCTAACCATATGGTTCCAATCCTACAAAGGTCAAAGAAACCTCTTCTAAACAATGAGATAGTTTGTCCAATTATGAAATAAAAATAGATTCCCGTGTAGTCTTTACGAAGACCTTGCCTCTACAAACTTATTTTCTAACATGGCTATCCTTGTCATATCCCATTCCATTCTGAGTTAAATCTTGTTTATCCTTCCCTTGTTCATTCGACCAACAAAAACATATACTAATTGATTTCTTTGAGAACAACGAAGCAATTGGTGAGTTTATGGGTCTCCGTGACGACATTCTTATTGGTGATGATGATAGGAAATTTGAAAGAGTGGAAGAAATATTTTACATGTTATAAAATATTATAATGCACGTAATATTATTTTGTTCTATATTATTCAACATAATACATTTTACATATATATAGGAGAGGAATTCCTATTATTATGGAATCTCCTAAAACCACTCAATCCTACAATATCTCCTAATCTCCTATATTCGTGAGTTAGTTCAACAACTATACTCACATACAATATAATAACAAACTATATGCGATATTATATTGTTATTTCTAACAATATAATATTAACAATATTTACCGTATTAACCATATAGTTAATCAAATAACTTATTACTATTTACCTTTTGGTAAATACCAAACTTACTATTTACCATACGGTAAATCACAATCATCATGTGAACATTATATTTCCTAACATTCCCCCTTAATGTTTACATGGTAGTAAAATAAATTTCACACTATCTTTGTAGCTTCTTTACTCGTGCTTGCTCATGATCTTGGTACAACACTCAAACCAAGGTAGAAGGAGCACATCAACTTCTTATCAACCATACGTTGTTGGGAACAATTCGACCGAAGCGAGTATGGGAACACACCTAGGAATCATCTGCTTATCAAATAGTCACTCTAGGAACACATCTGACCTAGCAATGTGGGAACTCAAGTAGGAACACATTTGAAAAACATTTAATGGTTTTCCAGAGGCTAACCACAAACCTAAGTATGAATATGAACACATCTATCATGTTTAACCTCTTCATACTCATGATGTTGTGTTTCTCGTGCTATCTATTCTTTACTATGTTATTACATTAGGATATTATGTAGAAATAGCCACATCTAGTAGTGAACAAGAAATAATATTTGTTCTTATTTCTCACACCATACATGAAATATGGAAAGCAAA